>JBBPCY010000039.1:7756845-7769564 GCA_037974405.1 Brachyalestes nurse | reverse complement strand
AAAGCATCGGCCACCGTGCCCGTTTTTGTTTTGCTTTTGTTTTCTGTTTTGAAATAAAAACGATAGAAAGAAATGGATCGCGCCTGCCTCTGTGCCTCCTACTCGAGCACGCCACGGCGATCCGTGACAACAGTATTGTACTGAATGAGGAATAATTGGTGTTTTATAGCAATGTTTACATAATACATAATAAAACTCTTCTTTTAAAGTGTACCCAAAATAAAGTTGACCTTTTATACCTTGTTAGTTCATGTCCCTGCTCATTTTAACCACCATATAAATAAAAAGGCAGATTTTTTCCCCTGTAATCTTCTCTCAAAATGTAATGACAGCTCCCTGCCTGTAAAAGGTCTCATTTTTTTTTGGTATTATGTCGCAATGAACTGGGGAAAAATACAGCCGTGGAGGTAAAGCAGCACTGACAGTGTGGGAAGTAGTAAGATGTTCTCAGCCTGCTGTGGATTTCACACACCCTATCACCTCTACTCTGTGTTATCCGAGAGGCCACAGTCAGAGCAG
Source organism: Brachyalestes nurse (assembly GCA_037974405.1). Taxonomy (NCBI): domain Eukaryota; kingdom Metazoa; phylum Chordata; class Actinopteri; order Characiformes; family Alestidae; genus Brachyalestes; species Brachyalestes nurse. The sequence goes on along the minus strand of JBBPCY010000039.1, from coordinate 7,769,045 downwards.
TGTCCCGCTACTGAAAGAGGAGTGTTTACTCTTTTTCTGTCGTTTTTTTCCCCCCAGGACTCTCCATTTGCAACTGAAAAAGCCATTTCCTCCATCTGACAAGTGATTGCCAACCAAACTCCATCCATCCATCAGTGCCTCTTTTTAATCCATTGATCTTATACTGCAGTTGGATGTTTGAGTGTTTGGTGTAGCTGCGGTCTGTGCCCTAGAGAAAGGACCGGGACTTTTTTGTGCCCACATCAAATACTGAAGCAATACATTTTTGGCCGACTTGTACAATTTCCCAGCTAACACTCCAACAGAGCTGTCTTTCATATTAGCCTAATTGTTTCCAAATTTTGGCAGCAGAAGAAGCCTTATTAGAGACACACACTAATAAAGAAATTGTAGTCTCTCTGTTGTGTCTTTCTTTAGACAGTGCTTTCCATGGTTTGGTAAAGCCAGTGACAGATTAATATCTTGGAGAGCAGGAAATGTGATTGTTGAATCATTATTTGGACGACTTCTAGACGTAATTGCTAAGGTTCAGACGTTTATTGCGCAAAATAGACTTAATTGAGGGGCGCGTTTTTTTTCCCCCCATGCTGAAACGTTTGCACAGAGAAGTTTATTTCAGGCTGCTTTCTGGTTCTGTGGATTCCTGTCCTTGTTCTTTTCTTCTGTGGGTGACGGAATGAGAGCAAAGCAGTTTAAACCAGAGTTTGAGAGGCTCTCATGGTTTATTGTGTCCAGGTTATTGGCCTCAGTTTGGGCCGGTCACCTTTCACCCAGACCCTTGCTGACCGCTGGAGAGGACAAAAGGGTGGCTCAAGAGGGCTCGGTAAAAGGACTACTGTCTCCTGGTCGGGGGTAGAGGGGGATGGGATATATAGAGAAGGAACGAGCTAAAGTAGAACCTCCCAATCCTACTAGGGTTGGGGATCGTTTGAATGTTGACTGAATCAAACCACGTTTCTGATGGAAACAACAAGTAATGCTGGGTTTCCACAAGGAACATGCTGATATACTGAACATAAAATCACGGTTTACTGAATAATATTATTTGTATTTATTCTTTTCAGTTTTATTTAGTATATTTAGCAAGATGAATGTGACAAAAACACTCACCGCTCGTCTTTGCAGTTGCTAAGACAATACTGTACTGAAAAGAGTGAGGAATAATTGTATGGGGAAAAATGTGGTAAAGTTGCACAAATATGAATCTGTTGATGCATGACGTATTAACCTAAAGCAGGTCCTGAAAAACAGCCGCACATATAGGTAATGTTTAGGAAATGAGAAGCTGAGCCAAAAAAGGGTATCAGGTTTTTCTTAGCGGTTCTAATATGGAATCTACTTTCAATTCCCAACCCTACAAATAAATCCAGAGAAAGACTTTTGCAGCAACTGAATAGTCTTTGTGTGAGGACTAAGTGTTTGGTTTGGGTGGGTGTCCTGATGTGGGGCCAATTTCATGATTACTGTCAAGCCTTGACGATGGACTATAGCTTTGTCCAGCGGTCAAACCCCTGGTGCGTAGTTGGACCCTCTGAAGTTTGGGTGTACATTTCAAGCTTTGTTTGTTTCCATAGGCGATGTAGGAATGCAGGATGATGCTCAGCACAGTCTCGCAGGCTGGCCACCTGTCGTCAGGGGAAGGGGGAGACTCTCCCAGGCTTGTTGTTGGGGGAAGTGCGTTGTTGTTGTAGTCTGGGTCACATTAGCTTGTGTGCTGTGTGTGGCAGTTCTTTCATCAGTACTTACATGCCTTATGTAGTTCAGTTCTCTGTTAGAAATGAATTTTCTGTATGTAGTTACATGCATTATGTAGTTTACTTCTTTGTTAAAAATGAACTGAATGTAAGTATTAATACTACAGTATACCCTTTCACTTGTCAAGTTCTAAAACACCACCAGGTCTTTTGAATTCAGAACTGTCATACTGCAGTAGGAATGGGCAGGAGGCCTACTGATGCAATTCAGTATGAGTAACACTCTATTTGCATCAATGCTGATTGACAGCTAACTTCAGAATCAGAATCCGAAAACTTTCTTGATCCTGGAGGAAATTACTTATTTCAGGACTACACAGAGACAAGAACAATATAAAATATAAAGTCTAAATAAATCCAATAAAAGTCTGCAGAAAAAAACCTCAATATGAAAATAGACTACGGTATGTACACAAATACTAGGTGTAAATACTACAGATAAGTAACTTGCAGTTAAGTGAAATTGCTTATAACACAAATGGTGGTTAGGACTATGTTATTGCATTAAGTAGAGATCAGTAATATATAAGTAATATCAACATAAGGAGTGAACTTCACGTGGTAAGACTGTTGCACATAAGAAATTGCACATAATGATAATGTTCTTTCACTCGATTAGAAATTGCACAAAATTGCACATCACAGTAAGATTATAATGCACATAATGATGCACATAATGATTTAAATCCAATAAAAAAGTGCACAACAAAGTAGCAGCAGGTTATTGCACAGATAACTGTGTGGTTGCATGACAGCGAGAGGAGTTTTCGAGTCTGACGGTGGTGGGGAGGAAGGATGTCCTGTGGCGTTCGGAGGAGTTTTATTTATGCTGGTAAGTTTTATGCGGCTAGAAGTGGTTCTCAGTTCAGCCAGCACACTGGAGCAGGTTATCACGCCATGATAAAATATGATGAACATCATGTTGTGTTCACCTTCTCACAGTTCAGTCCTCGGTTTCTGAGCCTCGGTTAGGTGTGCATCGTGGTTTAGCGGGGTAAAAACATTAAAACATTTTTAAAAATGTAAGCGAAATGCAGTACACTCCCAGTGAGCCAGCCAAACCTTAAACTGAAGAACCACACATTTTGTTAGTGTCAGTTCCGAACTGTTACTTCACTTACTGTTCTTTCAAAATACAGGGTGTTTTCGGGTTACAACAGTCTTGACATACCATGTTTCAAGATTACGATGCTCACTCCCACTCCAGCTCCGTTACACTGTTTGCCTCATATTTACGGGGGAGAACTAGTTTGGTTGCGCACGGCGGAAGAATACGCAATAACGTGTTGTATGAGTGAGGAAGTTTTCCTTTTCCTTTTTTCGGTGGCTTAGTTGTTTTTTTTTAATGATTTTACAGCTGTGTTAGGAGAGGAAAACTGGCTGAGGCTAGGCCGAGTTTCGATTTTCACCACAATTCGGGTCACATCACTGTTAAATGAACGGATCTGTGATGTAACTCGAGGACCCCCTGTATTCTAAAGCACTCATTGCTGGAGATTTTAATAATAAAAATACTGAATTCATGTGGTATATCTTCTCTTCCATTAAAGCTGTAGAGAGTTGGAAGATGCTGCCCAATAAGGTAGTCTTTCAGATGGCCCAAACTAAAGCAGAGACAACTGTATGTAAGTGAACATTTGGTCCACTCAGAATAGGAAAACCAAATGGCCACCTGTTGAAGATAGGTGGTGGGGTGTTTTAGGTCAGAATCCATGTGGCATGGATTTGAATTGACAGCAATTCAAGGGTTGGTGTCCGTATAAGTTCATGGACCATAGAGTCTGTGTGTACGTGGAATGTTAATGGTCCATGAGATGTTCATGCACACAAGGCATGGTATAGTAATAAAAAGGGGCATTACCATTTAGGATGAGGAATACTAAGTAAGTGATACCTGACCTTGTATCTTTTGGAAAATACTTAGGAAGGAGGAGACATTAAAACAGAGGTGGAGTTTTGAATATTCAATTAGTACTCTTATTGGCAAGAGTTGGTGTTATCTGGAAAAAACATTTAGTGCAGTTAACCACCTATGGTCTTACTGACTGTGGTTTTGATTACCATGTATATAGGGCACAAAATATAAAAAAAAACTAAAAAGCAACAGTGAGAATAGTATTTTTTTTTTTTAGGGATACAACTTTTCTGCGTGTTTGTTTTGGCAGAAAAAATATTCTACTTTGAACAGATGATTATGTCTGACTGGTATTTCATTCCAATATTTGATGATGTGTTTATTGTACTGCTGAACAGTATAATATTTGCTGGGCTTCCATGCTACATTATTAGCATGTATCAAGATTCATTTGACCACATTTGTAACCGTTCTGAAATAAAAGTAATTTTCTCGGTAATGGCAGATGTACATGTTATAAATATTTCTGCATCAGGATCAGCAGGATCAGTGGCATGCATGGCTTGTTGTTAATCAATGCAACTGAAAATTAGTGCTGTTGTGTGACATCAGCACCAGTTAACTGCTTTAGACGATCTGTCCTCAAGCACTAGACTCTTGTCTGCTTTTGTTTCCTAAACCACTTATGAATTCATCATCTGCAGACGGCAGATGAAAAGATTAAGGAACTCCCAGACACTGCGCACTGATCTTGGATCCGTTCTCAGAATCTGTGTGGTGTGGTGAAGGGTTCATGTTGGGAATGCAGCTCAGCAGTTGGTGACTAATGTGTGTCATGTGCTGATCTCAGTTTCATAGTAACAGCCCAGTGCTACCTTCAGCTTGGTGTCCAATAGGAGAGCTGTTTTTGCTGCTAGCAGTGAAAATGACCAATGAGGTGTTTCTTGTTGTGTGTGTGTGTCTGTGTGTCTGTGTGTGTGTGTGTCTGACTGTGTCTGTGTGTGCGTGTCTTTGTGTGTGTGTCAGTGTGTGCGTGTCTTTGTGTGTGTGTCAGTGTGTGTGTTCTTTCTCAGCTGAAATTTGGCTACTGTCACTGTTGATAATAGCCTAAGCATCAGCCCCTCATTTCAGAGCAACACATTTAGATGTCCTTCTCTTATTTGTTTTAGCAGACCTAACTATTATCAAGATTGAATCCACATGGCTAAACCTCCGCCTTCGAGCTCTTCAAATAAAACCTAACAACAGTTTTGGCTGAATAACAGTCATTAGCCAGAAAGTGCACTTTGTTAACGCGTGTGTCTCTCTCCCGTAGCTGGCCTGCTGCTGTGGTTCAGCCGCCTGCTCGCTCTGCTGCGGCTGCTGTCCCAAGATCAAGCAGTCCACTGGCACGCGCTTCATGTATGCTCTTTACTTCATGCTGGTCACCATCATCTGCGTCATCATGATGTCGCCCACCGTGGATACAGAAATGCAGAAACGCGTGAGTTTTCATTGCTCTTGTTATTTTGGGGCTGTTGATTGCTAACCTAAGACAGAGCATCCTCCTGCCGAACCCTCCACAGTGGCCACTTTTTCCACTGCACATTCAAAAGCAAGGATGGACACGAACCGGAGCTGACGGAATGTCTAGTTATCTTAGTTTAATAGTAGTTTTATTGTCTACACAGAATCACACAAAGAACCACATTTCACAGTGCTTCTCCTGAAGACTCATTTGTTCAGAGAGCATCTCCTCTCCTAAAGCACTATTCATCCTCTTGCACTCCTCCCTACAAGAAGATTTAGCTCTTAGTACTCTCCTCTGGTTCTCACACTGTCCTAATACTTGAGCGCTTCCTTGTATTGTAAGTCGCTTTGGAGAAAAGTGTCTGCCAAATGAATGTAATGTTATGTTCTGCCTCAAGTGTTCTTTGGAGGCCATCATAAAGGCTACTAATAGCATCCATTTTTATATAGTCAACACGATGTTGGTGAATTCTTTATAAAGTAGGTTAATCGTTTAAAAATCATAGACCAACACAACATTCTAGTTTACATTCTGGTGCACTTGTTAGTAATATAATCAATGCTTTATCTTGTAAGTGGAGTGTGGTGTGAAAATATGTCAGGTCAGGTGTAGAAATGGTCTGTTTTAATTATCTGAATTCTGTTCTGTGGAGACAATCATAAATGCTGATAATAGTATTAACTTCCTATCTAGTTAATATCAATTCTTTGCAAAAGTAGTTTTGTAATCTAAATATAACACCACACCAACACACCAGCTTAGTTTACATGCACTTTTGGTGATATAATAGTGCATTTATTTTCATGTGTAAGAGTAAAGATTTGCTAAATTGGCTTCAGCTACATAAAAGAATGACCTGGAGCACCATTAGGTCCTGATGAAGTACCAAAAGCCTTAAAAATGGACCCTTTGGTCTGATGAGTAATGGAAAAGCCCAGTTCCAGTTTTCAGACCTCAAAGGTTTTGGTACGTTGTGCAGTGGAAAGGTAACTAAGGCAGTCAGCCAAGGCATGTTGATCATGTCTGAATATTCAGTGTTTACTGTGCTAGTTTTGCTCTGGAGTCTAACGTATTTAACGAGAAATGGAAAAACTTTCAAACAGGGCTTTTCTCAGAAGCATCTTAGCACAAAGATGTTTTTCAGTGGTAGCATGAGCATCACATAGAACACTCTCTCTCTGGCAGGTAAGATGTTCTTTAACACTGAGATGCTTTTGGGATTATTTGCTTTTGTAGTTTCTCAAGGTTTGTTACCCTTTTATCTAAAAATGGACAAAAGAATAAAGACCCAAAAGAGTAAAGACAGCAGTCGTGATGTCTCAGGGCTTTATTTCTGCGTTGACCTTATAGATAAGTGTGTGATACTGTGTCAGAAACCTCATAAGTGGTTCTGAGATTACTTGATAATTCAACATGGTTGAAAGTATACATTTGTACATGGAGTATATTCTTCCTTTGGCTGTCAGCTACATTAGCCTAACCAGACATGTCTTGGCTGATTCACTGTTTTTGTGTTCAGAAAGATATTGTGAAAGTATGAGGGTTTTTTTACCAGTTTTTAGCCAAAGTCTTACGATTCTTTCAACAGAAACATTGTGTTGTGGCTGTTTCTCTGAATGGAGTTATTCCTCTGCCTTTTTTGCCTTTTTTTACATTTTCCTTTTCAACAGGATAAGAGTAAACTTCAATGTTTCATGCCAGAGAAAGTGATTCCCTATTCTTTTGAAAAAGGAAATACTCTTTCTGTCCCTTAAATGAAAATATGTTCCGAGCCCTTTCCGCCACAGGATACATTTTCTTCAGGGTTTAAATACAGTGTTGATACAGATGGCATGCAAAGCACTCTGCTGCTGACGGAGACGGCCTTCAGTCGTATGAAGCCATTATCTGCAGTCAGCCAGCATGTTTGTCCAAACCACAAAGGTCCACCACATAATGATACATCACTGCAGGGAACTAAAAGGCATGCTGAAGCTCAATAAACCATTAGCATAACAGCATGGGACACAAATTTTGGGACACAGCGCACCCAAGACGGACCAATAGATTGCTTATTATTTTTAGAGTCTTCCATCTATACTGGCAATAAGTGCCAGCTATGGAGATGGTCAATACTGGAATGCTGTAGCAGGGTATGTAATGTGGACCCAGCCATTGTGTTCTGGCCAAGCCTTTCTTTTTGTCTCACTGCTGGCCTGTTGACTCCCTGCTGTGTAAATGCCATGTGAGAACAAGAGGGAAAAAAAGAGCCAAGTCCCAACAAGGCCGCCCCTCAGAAAAGCCTCAAAAGAGCTCAGCTTCAAACTCAAAATGAAGTAAATAGGGCTAGATGGGCCTTGTGAAGATCTGTTTAGTGTGTTCAAAGTAGTAATGTCAGGGCAGGTATTTCACATCACATTTTCAGTACAATGTCCAAAAGGAATGACCCTTTTTCTTATTACACAGGCTTGACTTGTGTATGGCTAACATGTTGAAATAACATTAAGATCAGAATATGAAAACCCATGGGTCGCTGTTGATTTATTAATTGACTTTTCCAAAAGATTCAGGGTTGGATATAAGATTTACGATTCTGAAACAATTAATCAGAAGTAGTTACGTAAACTAGGAAGCAATAAAATGGCTTTATAACAAAATGTCCATAATAACCAACACAATTTTGTCGACAGGTATTTCCTTTTTTTATTTATATGTGCAAAGCATCAGTTCTTTTTATTAGAAGTATTTAGAAGACTACTTCAAATAACAAATAATACAACATTAAGATTATTAAGAGCAAGTAACAAGTTAATAATAATGTTGTCATTCTGCATTTAGCTTACTGTTTTTATTGAAAAAAAAACAGTAAAAAAAAGACTTTTCACATCTATGGGGCAAATTTTAATAGATTATTTGTTTATTATTCGCTTGCATATTAATTTTTCCTACCCTAGTGGAAAAAAGGGGTATAAAAGTGGGGGTTAATCAGCCTCTGTTTCTGTCTGTAAATCAGAGCAATACAAAAAGTTATAAAATGCGTCATCATCGAATGCTTGGATTATTGTGAAAGCCCTAGTTCTGCAAGGACAGATGGGAACACAGGAGAATCCTCACCAGCACTACTACGGAAAACAACCTGCTCCAGAAATGATGGCTAAGTCTCAAAATAACCTCAAAGGCCCTCTATTGCAAAGTAACACTGGTCATACATGGAAGTCTAAACTGAAACTAAATATACACTTAAGTTATATATACACATTTCTTGCCCTCTTCTTAAAGATGATTTCAGAAACCGCAAATAATATAGGCTTAAACCCAGCTTGGATTTTTATATACACAGTAGAAATTGTTCTTTGCAAAGAGAAACCATCTGAACAGTTGGTTCTTTGTATGTCATTCACGGTGATGCGTAGTATTACTGGAAGTCCCTGATCAAAGGGAAAGTCATTATTTATTCATCCCCAGCCTTATTTTCAAGTCAAAACGAGTTTCGTTTGCTGTTGTACGCCCTAGGGCTTTGTTTGCTGAAAAATGTTCTCCTGTCTAAATAGGAACTCTGAAGGTTAAATGGTCACATAGCCTCTCATCCTTTAGCTTTTCAGCACATTTCGTAATACCCTCTTACATCACTTAGGGTTTCCGCTTCATACTTTAGACGATCTGTGACTCAGTCAGCCTTTTTCACACTCATTGGTTTAAACCTAAAACAGTCCTGTGACTGCTTATGTCAGCACTGGTTAAAATCTGGCTTGTAGTCAGTTCATTGAATGAAGCTGTGTGTAAATCAAACCTTAAATATCGTTCTTGTTGGTTTTATTGCAAATTGTTTATTCAGTTGCAATGTCCATAAGAGCGTTGCTGAGGACTCTTTTTGTCGCAGTGAACTGTAAAGATTGTGTGCTCCAAACACAAACATTTTATTTTAGCCAGCAACTTTCAAACACTCATTCTGTTTTTTGTTCTGTTTTGCCCAAGCCCTTTTAGTGATCCTTGTAAACTGTAATTCTGTCTCTGCATTCTGTTTTAGATTCCATTCTACTCTGACATGTGTGAAAAGCTGAGAGCGGGAGAGAACTGCAGTACCCTGGTGGGCTATTCCGCTGTTTACAAAGTCTGCTTCGGCATGGCCTGCTTCTTCTTCTTCTTCTGTTTGTTCACCATACGAGTGCGAACCAGCACAGGCTGCCGGGCTGCCGTCCACAATGGGTACGTCATATCATCCGTCACAAAGTCCCTTCTGGTACAACTTTAAATACATCTAAACCAGTGGTTTTACTTTCCAAGGCCAGTCAGACAGTGTTTATGATCAGACTAGGCTACATGTCTTACAACAGTAAGAGGCGACTGGCTATTTACACAAATTTGCACAAATACATAATTGTCCTATAGCATTTTAGTATAGCAGCATTCATATAAAGCACGGAGTTAAAATAAAGCTTCAGCCCTGGTCAGCCGAATTAAAAAGAATGAACTGCAGATTCTAATCTTGGTTCTGATCATGCGTACCTAATCGGAACTATTCGTGTTGGATTCGGTCAAGTCCGTTTCTCATATTTTTCAGGCTCCAGATGGGCTCAGATTTTGTTTTCAGGTTTTTCAAGGCCTGTCTCCCAATTTCCTTCCTCCCCGCTTTCATTTTTTATATTTTTCCTTGAGGTTACAGTCAGCCTTGCAGTGTGAGTCAGATTTGACACCATATTCGAAATATTCTGCGTTTACCTCCCCCGGCTTGTTTTCTCTGTAAACTCGTCTTGTTTCCCCATGCCTTTTCTCCTTGGGCCCCCCTCTCTGCGGGGTGGATTATGCAGCTATCCCAGGTCCTCCGGAGGTCTGCAAGGCTGTGTATCGTTTGGCTGCCTGCCTTCATCCAGCTCCCCATGTGTTCTGTTCTGTTGCATGCTCCTCCTTAAACTCCATTATCCGCCCACTCCTGTTGCAGTGAATAGGGGTATTAATTAAAAGCCCTGTCCGGAGGAAATTGCATCAGGAGGTGAGCTTTATTCTCCTTGAACGCGGTGGTTTAGCCCCTGATGAGAGCACTTCACGTTGCAATAATCAGATCTTTGTGTTGTATGCAAATGGTGTGGAGACAGAAGGGCCGGGTATGGCAGAGCAGAAGTGGAGGAATGCACACTGCCTCAGCTCAGGCCTCCAGAGCTGAACAGGCCTAAGGCAAAAAATTTAACTTTTTTTTCAGCTTCCCACAGTTGGTCTTTCAGTGAAATACTAGCATAGTAAACAGGAAGTCTTTTTCCAAATAAAACAGGACGCAAAAATGAAGTTGTTATGGGCATCATTTACAAGCGTAGTGTATCCTCGTTAAGTAAGACCAGGCAGTTTGGGTTGTAAAGTAACTTGCGTTGGCTGCTTGAGACCAAGCCTGGGCCAAGACCACTCGGAGTGTGTGCCTTAGTTTCTGGTTTAGTTCTCATTTTCTTTTTTGCCGTTCAGATTCTGGTTCTTTAAGTTCTTGGCTTTGCTGGCCTGCTGTGCAGGAGGCTTCTTCCTACCAAATGAAGAAACGTTTCTTGAAGGTACAGTACATTTTCCCCACTTCTTTTCCACTTGTTCTCTTCTCTCTTTGCTACACCTTCTCATTTTACAAAGCTGTTGTTGGCTTGATTCTTTTCTTTGAAGAAAAGAACTGATGCGCTAAATAAGCTGTAATAAGTGATACTTCGGGTCCTAGAAAGAGATTTCATGAAGCCCTTCCAGGGGTTTATGAGCTTGAACCAGACCTTACTTGTTTTTTGAGGATCATGTTTCACAATGTTTATATAATGTAAGCTATTAGGTACAATAGACTAGCATTACGATTGTATTGTTAGCTACTGGAAAAGTAATTTGCCGCAAATTTAACATTGGATTGCATTTATGTGGATTATGTGATTATCTTGACACCCATAGAAATACTGATATCGGGCAAAATGATCACACAACACTGTAAAATGGTGACTGGTTAGAGGAATAATTTGCTTGTTGCAAAAAAATGTTTGTGATATGAGGACTAGCCAACAACAGTCAATATAGCAATAATGATTTATCTATTTATGTATCAAGGATGATATATCAGGCAGCTGTAGCATATTGGGCCATGACTTGGTCCAAGAAGACAATGGTGAAATTTTGGAGGGAAACAATTGAACAAACATATGGAAAAGCTTAGGAGCATGGAATCTGTATTAGCATGTAACTTTCCCAGACATTATTTGGCACCACTGTCTTTCGTGCTGCATAGGACATCTGCAGGCCAGCAGGAGATCCTCTGCTGTCCTGCGTCTACTACTTGGAGTCATAAACGGTGTCATTCACTTGTGTCTCTGTGAATTATGTGGCAACTTGTATGTTATATCATTTAGTTTCTGCCAAGAGAGCCAAGCAGTTATCTGGAGACATGCCATCAGCACAGAGAGACATTGTTTGTCTCGGTCAGAGAAATAAAGGAACTGTTCAGAATGATGTCTCAATGTGCCCCCCCACCTTCCTCTCTCCTCCCACTCCCTGTATCTCCTTCTGTTTCTCTCTCTCGCTCGTTCTCTTTCCTTCTCCCTCACTCACACACTTATTCACTGTCACTTATTCTGTCTTTTCTCCTTTGCTCTCTTATCTCTCCCTCTCTCTTGCTCCCTCTGCTTCCCTCTTCTCTATCTCTATTTTCTCACTTCTTTTTGTTTTCTTTTCTCTTTCTCTCTCTCTGTTCCCCTTCCCTCATTCATACTCTTACTCACTGATTCTTTTCTCCAACTCTCTGATCTCTCTTTCGCTTCTCTCAATCTCTCTCTTTTTGCTTCACTCCTCTTTATCTGTATTTTCTCTCTTGCTTTCTTTTTATTCTCTTTTCTCTCTGCTTTCTCTTTTCTCTCACTCTTTTTTTCTCCTCCCTCCCTCACACTCTCTCTCTCTCTTACTTTCTGCTCCCCTCCTCTCTATCTCTGTTTTCTCACTTATTTCTCTTGTTTCTCTTTTTATCTCACTCTTTTCTTTATCATTTACTAATTTACTCCCTTGTTTATTCCATCTTTTCTCTCTCTCTCTCTCTCTCTCTCTCTATCTCTCTCTCTCTCTCTCTCTATCCCTCTCTCTCTGTGTATCTCGGTGCGGT
>JBBPCY010000039.1:7706607-7727328 GCA_037974405.1 Brachyalestes nurse | reverse complement strand
ATGTTTTGTCATTTCCTTTAAAATTATGCTTTAAAGAACAATATTTTTATTTGGAAATGAGGAGAAATATTGTCAGCAGTTCTTATTGTTTCCAGAACGGTATGTTCAGAGTTAAACTCTATTGGTTACAAGCTGCCCTGGAACCGCTTTCTGTATGAGGCAGTGGAGTAATTACAACTACAATTAATATTCATCATGTTACACAAATATGCAGTCATATATTAGGCCTACCAAGTTCTTTTCAAGATCCATTGGAAAACGAACAATAAATAAGTGCTTTATTGTCTTTTTCTGGGCTTAAACCTTTACTGAAGCAGTGTTCTCTCTGAGGGTGTTCAGACCTGGGCTGTACTAGGCATGGTTTTCAGTGCCACTTTATTGGAACCAGAAGGTAGTGTCTTGAAGGCGACCGGTAAGTCCTCCACTGTCTCCACCAGCCTGCAGTCCACATAGAGACTCATGCTGGGCGTGCCGTGTGTTAACCCGGTGAAGTGCAGCATGACGTTGTGCGGCCGGCCATCTGTCAGCGGCACTTTAATGAAGTTGGCAGTGCTCATCTTTCCATTGCTTTTCAGATACTTTAGAGACACTGTGAGAAAGAAACAGAGAGAGAGAGAGAGAGAGAGAGAGAGAGAGGGCTTTTGTAGGTGTCTAGACATTTGAACTTAGTGTCTGGCCTGAGAACTCTTAAAGGGCCCAAATCCCTTAAAGGGCCCATTTCATGGAAAATTTCTCCTTTTTTATAAAAGAGATGTAGTTTTTAAACCCTGTTCATGTTTCAAATAATTATGTCCACTCACTCCAGTTCATACACACAGAAGCTAAGCTGCAAATACAGCTTGTTTTTGTGACATCACAAAACACACATTTACATATATTTGCCTATTCAGCCTACAGCAGTTTTGCTTAGTACTTTCAGGATAAGGTTATAAGGAGTGTTCATTCACTGTGAATGAAGTACAAAACAGGGCAGCCAATCAGAACTGAGGTATTTTACATGTAATCAGTCTTTAAGGCATAGTATCAAAGACAACCTGTTGAAAACAAAAATCAACCTTAATTTAAGGAGAAATAGAGAGGGAAAATTGTCATATAACTGTTTTTTAAACATAAAATAAAGTCTGTTAGGATATTGGCCCTTTAAAGGATTACTCTAGCATTTTTCAACCTAATCTCTGCATTTATAGTATACTGTCAATTAGCTTTCCTACCAAAGCAGCTTATCTTTATTAAATATATGAGAAATTGTCTTTGCTAACTGTTTATATGCTACTGAGTTTTATAGGGGTGCTCCTTTAGACCACAATTCATTGTAGGTGGGACATTTATCCTAAAGGTTCATGAGTCATGCTAATTTAGTTTTCATCAAAACATACTGGGAAATATTCATTCCACGCTGCTTTTTTAGAGAGATTTCAGTTAAAGCAAAAATACCTTTGTTGAGTCTTCCGTGGACGGTGAAATCAAAATAATCACTATTATCTGTAGGGTTGTAGATGCGAAAAACACGTGTTGGGGCTTTACTGTGGAGCTGGAAGGTGGTCAGGATAAAGACGTCGTTCACATTCTTAGTCTTCAGTCCTCCCTGCAGCAGATCAGGCAAACACTCCGCAGACACCAGGAAATCATAGACTGCAAAAAAGAACATTTTTCTCTCCTTAAGTGGACCACATGCAGAAACATAGCTGTTCATTAAGTAAAAAGACAGTTCACTTCCTTTTTAACTAATTCGGTTATTCTAGTTTTAGTTATAGTGACTGCGGGACTCTAGGTCATTTTTTTTGTTTTACCTCTTCAAAGCTTCTGACGCTGTTCATTTCCAGCTTTGACGTTAGGCGGAAGACCAGTTTATTAAGTGTCTGAATTCACACCTAGTACCACCACAACATCTGATGGGGCCCTGCTGAGATTTTCAGCACTCAGATGTTTGCAGGGTGCCTGTAGTTTTGGTCATTAGTTCTTCCCTACGTTAAATATGCAAATCCCTTACGAATGTCAGTTATTCAGTATATGACTCTAGTTGATGGCCAGCAGACATATAGTAAAGCAAAACCAAACCACAGCTGCAGAGGACAGCTTCTACTCATTTCAGCCATAAAATCTCCAGCGAAGAATAAAAGCAGTTTTTCGCACAAATGATATTCTATAGTAATAATAGATTAAAATGAAAAGTTATGCACTTACCAATTCCTTGCGCATTCACTGTATAGGAAAGTTGCTGGAGTGCCAGTAGACTGAGAAACACTCTTGCCCACGCAGTCATTTTGATGTTTTTTTGAGTCCTGATAATGCAGGTCCTTTTAGTGTTCCAGCAGAAGTCTGCGCTTCTGCAGCCCCTAAGTATGATTTAGAGCAGTAGCAACCAAAACAGCCGTGCTTTTTCCCTCTGGACGACTGCAGCCCAGCTGCTGAATGAAAACCAGATAGGTACCAGAGAGATTTATGCTTTTCAGATGACTTTAGACATGGAAGGTGTGACCAAGGACCTCCTCCAGTACACTCCTCACTCGCTTCCCAGAATGGGGTCAGATGTGTACCCTAAAAAAACAGGGGTGGGAAAAAATGGGTAATTATTATGCATTGGGGGAAAATGTATGACTATTTTTGTATCAGTGTTTCTAATTTAATTATTAATCACTTTAATCTGTATGAAGTCCATTGTGAGACTAATAGGACAACAATATCTATCTTCATTAACAAGCCTAGCAGAGCTTGAAATATAAAAAGTGTTTATATTAAAGAGAAATAGAGTTTGAGATTAAATAGGAAGAGAGTTTAGGATGAAACAGAAATAGAGTTTGACATTCAACGGAAATAGAGTTTGGGATTAAACAGAAAAAGAGTTTGAGATTAAACAGAAGTACAGTTTAGGCTCAAACAAAAGTAGAGATTGGGATTAAACAGATATGGCATGCAGAATTAAACAGAAAGAGAGTTCATGATTAAACAGAAATAGACTTTGAATTTAAACATCATTTGGGATTAGACAGAAGCAGAGATTGGGATTAAACAGAAATAGAATTTGGGATTGAACAGAAATAGAAATTGGGATTAAAGGGGTGGAGCCTAACATCTCACTACACTATCAGCATTTGTTTGAATTAAATAATCAGGATGTTGTTTGAAAGCACTGCATGAGCAATGAATTTGTTAAAGTGGAGTTAAAACTTCAGTGTGAACAGCTGATTCCTTAATTTTTAGAACATTGGGCAGCTGGTGGTCTGGCGGTTAGGGAGTTCCTCCTGCGGTTGGAAAATCATGGGTTCGAATCCCAGGACTGCCAGTGGCACCACTGAGGTACCTTGAGCAAGGTACCGTCCCCACACACTGCTCCCAGGCACTTGGGTGAATCGGTTAAATACACTCAAGTCATTTCCTTCAAAATCAATATATTATATAAAGTGTAAATAAATAAATAAATATTCATTTAACACGATAATTTAAATACACTCTCTTAAAATGCACGAACCCTTGAAAGAGAACCTTAAACTTAAAGAAAAATGCTCTTTGCCTACATTGTGTGAAGGATCTTTCACATTTGGCTCTATTTGGGGCTTTGGTTTGGTTCAGGTCGGGTTGGGACAGAAATTCCTCTGGACTGAAATATTAATTCTGGAGAGCTGCTAGCTTTCTTTCAGAGGACACCAGTGTTTCTGTCAGATGTTGGAGGAAGATCACAATTCTGTTTTTCTTCACCAAAAAAGACAGAAGAGGTGAACGAAGAGTAAACTTCATTAAACCAAACACAGAGGAATAATATGCAGTCAATAATAATAATAATAAATTGCTACAAAACACAGAATAATAAATTGCTACATAACACAATACCCAGCATCTCTCCAGTCCTTACCAATAACAACAGAATCATATTGTGGATGAATTCTTATGACAGTGTCGTACTGTGAAGCCACTACTCCCATAACGTTGATGACTCATAAGTTACTGTAAGAATTGAGAAATACTTTATTTTTCTAAGGCCACATTTTTAGAAACGAATAATTTAACTGGCCAAATGCCTCTGTCTGTATTTGCATTCCTTTTCATTCTGATTAATGTTGAACAGCCTAGTTTATGAGTTTCTACAGGGACAGGGGTATGGGATGTGGGGACAAATTAAAAGGCATGACCATCACAAAGTGTACTTTTCTGTTTCTTGGAAGGACATGAGGTATGCATGAAGAATCTTGTAAAATGTGTTCAAATAAAACTTTAACATGAGTTTTATTTCCAGGAATTACCCAGCTTTGAATAAGTTCCCTTCAATGGTTATCTGCAAACGGCCAGAAATGCAATATACTTTTGTGCCGTGCCCAAATCTAGAAACACCTTCATTAGGGCAACATCTGTATCATTTGAAGTAAGAGTTCAAGTGGGTTGTCCTAAAGGGGCTGTTGGCTCATTTGATTATCTGTCTATACTTTCAGGATCCTGTCTAAATGTAGTTCTGTCAGAAAATTTTGTTTGGATGACTGCACATACAAACATAATTGATCATGTATTAATTAATAAGTAATTTGTGATTATACAAAACCTAAATTCTGCCAGAAAATAAAAGCTTGCCATCTGAAACACCCACATAGTCCTGATCAGGGAGAGAGCTTCTCCTACTTGTGACTTCATTTGAAATTATCTTAAACTTAAACTTGCTCAAAGATCATTGAGTCACAGATTATCTTTTTTGCTGAGATATGCTTCATATTTTCAGTACTGGCAGCCCCTTTATCATTCTGATTCAGAGTGGCTACAGCCAACTGGCTTTTCATTTTCTCATTCTGTAACATGCTTACCTCAAAAAGGACTTTGTAACTTGGAGGCAGAGAAAGCATGAAACTGTTCACAATCTTCGTTCCAGTTCACCTCAAAGGTGTTGGATGGGGTGGAGGTCAGGGCTCTGTGCGGGCCAGTCAAGTTCCACACCCAACTCATCCAACCATGTCTTTATGGAGCTTGCTTTGTGCACTGGGACACAGTAACGTGTAATAGAAAAGGTTCTTCCACAAACTGTCCACAAAGTTGGAAGTATGGTGTTGTCTAAAATGTCTTGGTATGCTTTAGTATTAAGATTGTCTTTCACTAGAAGTAAGGGGTCCTAGGTGTGTCCCAATACTTTTGTCCATATAGTGTAAGGCGCTTTGCCACAGTGAACGAGCCACTACGTGCGAGACTCGTGTTGTACACCCTCACACTTGAAATCTTTGGTGTTTCTATCAAACAACCATGGCGGCACCCATGGAGCTGCTGTGCTGGGGAGGAGACTGGGACTTGCCGTCTGTACACACAGAGTCTCTTATTGTGCTGGTAACTGAAATGTCTTACATCTCCTGATCTTCTTTTCCTGACTATAATCTTACTGTTTACATTTCTGGAGGGCTGTAAGGCAACTAAAATACTGGTTAGCCGGTTAGCACTGCTAGCTGCTGTAAAAGCAATACCAGCCTGGTTTACAGCAGGAGAGCCCTGTCTGTGGTCATTTTATCCTTCTGGAGAAATTTGATACATAACAGGTAACTAACGGAGAAAATTCTCTTTCTCTAACTGCATAATTATATCCCAGAAAATTGTACCCTGTTTCTTACATCAGTAAGACCATCTTCTGCTGCACCTCCTCAAGGTCAGCTTCTCCATACCTGTCAGAGGAGCTGGGAGATGTAAACATTCACAGAAAGGCTCAGCGTTGACTAACCTCCACAACCCTTTAGGTTTAGGCGTAAAATGTATTATGAAGAGTGCATGCCTAAGAACGCTATATGGACAAAAGTATTTGGACGCCTGACCATTACACCAAAACTCAGACCTCTTTTCATACAGAATGATTGGGCAACAGTTAACTACAGAAACTCCAAAATGTGGTGGAAAGCTTTCCAAAAAGAGTGGAACCTGTTAGAGCTGCAAAGGAGGGAGCAACTCCATATGTGTTTGAATGTAGTGTCAGTCTCTCTTGGTGTAGTAGTGAGGCGTCCCAATACCGTTGTCCATATACTGTATAAGTTACCTGCTCTTACCTCTTGGTTGTCAAGTGTTCTTGAACATTTATTGTGTTTTTGTGCATGGTTGGTTTACATTGCTTTAGTGTGTTGAATCAATGATTCTCTGCAGGCTTATGCGAAATTCGCTGGTGCCACACTTACAGTGAAGCCCGTAGACTGGACGTGGAGGACTATTACAGGTAGGAGTGGATAATTCAGTTGTTCATGCTGAGAATGATGTCAAATCATGTATATAATAAGTACGTAATAATAAACTCAAATTCCAGATGATAACCATTACTAGAGATAATTAGCCACATAGAGTTAGAGGCATGTGCAGAATCATAACTCATGTACCCCTAATACACACAAAAACCTTCCTCTCCTCCACTTTTACAGCCTCCATTCCGCTGCTGCACTTTGAGGGATCTTCGGTGACAGAACCTACACAGATTCTCAACTTGCTGCGAAAAAATGTATGTATCAGCATTATATATAATATTCAGTAATGTCTGGTAATGAAGCTTTTGTTGAATTGATTTTATTTTCTAACGTGCTTACAAAAGGTTTTATTAAGGGTTTACAAAGAAAATATATGTACTGTATGTAACAGTACAATTTAAATTTGAATTAAAATGCTTTAGAATTTAACTGCAAAGAGAGGAAAGAAATATTTACTAAATTAAAATATGGTAAATTGTAAGTAAATGTGAATATAGTGTATTTTACAAGAAGGAGCTGATTCTGTTCAAACATAAAGGCAATGTAGTGTGGTGCAGTTCACCTGTTAATGTTTCAAGAGACCACTGTTCCTCTCCCAAATAAAATGGTGTTGTCCATAACATGTCAGTTATGTCTACTTTCATATAGTTTAAGGTCGAGTTTAGAATAGTGGAAGGTTTAGACAAAGTAATAGAAGAGATTTAGTTCATTCCAGTTCCAGCCTTAAAACAGAAAGGCTTCTGAATCGCACAGAGCCGAATTAAAACCAAAAGGACACCTATGTTAATACAGTAATTATGATGTCAGTGTGTTTGTATTTTTATGTGTTTCTTACATGTGACTGTGTCACAGGTAAATTCAGTCAGGATTCAGTTGCTATTTTTCTGCATGCAATGATAAGAAAGTAATCTAAGGATGAAACATACTTTAAATGTCATATTTTCTCCTGCCTTATTTAAACTGCAAAGTTACCCCATGGCTTTCTCCGTTCATCAAACAGAGGTTCAATGCAGACTATGAGCTGTCAGCTAAGCAGGGTGCAGACACTATGGCCTACATCGCGTTGCTGGAGGAGAAACTGCGACCTGCTTTGGTTGGTGCATCCACAGTTCATGCTCAGCGATTTATTCATCAATCCTGTCTGTGATCTGTAGACTTTAGACAGTGTGTGTTTACAGCTCCACACGTTCTGGGTGGATGCAGAGAACTATGCCAACCTGACGAGGCCGTGGTTCGCATCGCACTCTCCATTTCCTCTCAACTTCTTCGTCCCGGCTCGACAGGCCAGCCTGGCCCTTTCCAGGATCCTCCTGACCAAAGCAGAGGCGCCTCTACACTCCATCACAGAGGTGGAAGGAAAGGTACCTATAAACTTGCAAAAGTACTTCCAGTCATTTTCTTTCTTTGAAACAGCATTAATCTCTTCCAGTATAAGAATGAATTCTGATGTTTTGCATTAGTGACACTTTCAGTTAACATTTGCAGCAAGGTTGGTCAGACTGAATTGTTTGATGGACAGTGTCCTTATTATTAAGGCTAGCACAGTAAGCAGTTTTTATGAATGATTAATAAAGAATTCTCTTTTTGTGATTTAAATACATGGGAAATTTGCAGTTACTGCCTCATTGCAAAATATACATCACTACACATTGACATTTCTTTTTACATCTCCTCAAATCCTGCAGTTTGCTCATTTTAATGCTTCAAGTGCAGCATTAAACCTCCAATACACACAGTTCTGCAGCAGAGCTTTAGCCTTTTTTTGTCCGTCAAACTCCTTGATTTTTCGCAGAATGGGCCCCTAACCGGTGTGTCTGTATTTGAATCACACTGGCATAAAAAAGAGACATATGAGACGGGGAGAGAAATTCTTCTTATCAATTTCATGGTTCAGCCCTGTTTAATGAACAGAAATGAGTTGATTCAGTTTGCAAACCATGTATACTGTGAATTTAGTCCTAATTTGTGCCACTGGATTTGATCCACACTGCTGTGTTGCAGTGGGAGACTGATTTAAACAGTCTCCTGGGCTGTCTGAGCGCTGTCTGCGGTTTCAAAAAAGCAGATGGAAAAGAGTTTATCACCTAGAGGACCCGAGCTACTGAGCTCAGCGCAGCCAAAGCCAGCTTTAATAATAGACTTGAAATCTGCCAGTGTTCCTGAAGGGTCATTCAATAATGTGGCCAAAAGGCTAATTTTGAGTCCGGAGTCCAGGAGTCAGTTTATTTTAGCTGTTAATTGTCTTTGATTGTCCGTAATGCAGTGCTGGAATTGTTTGCACAGATCTACAGCGAAGCCAAAGAGTGTCTGAATCTGCTCTCTCACCGACTGGGGACCTCACACTACTTCTTTGGAAACACGTGAGTTCAGGCTGCCATCAGTCATTTTCATTTAGTGGCAGCTCTGCTTTAGACCTCAGTTTCACTGCGTCACTGAAAGCCATGATACAGATACAAAACAAAATAAATCAGAAACAAGCTATTTTTAAGAGCTCTTATAGAATGGGCATTTAAAACACCACGTTTAAAACTTGCTAACTATTTATTTTCTTATGCCAGTGAGACCATGCAGCTACTGTTATCCCATGACCTTATTTAATTTGTTTTGTATTCTGTAACATTTCAGAGTAGATTTAGTTAGTAGGTAGAGTATTTTCTGTTATTTCCCTCCTCTATCAGATTAAGCACTTTTGCAGGTATCTGCCTGGTACCATGCCATCCAAAACTATTTTTGTTCCTGTGAAAGTCCCTGCGGGGCTAGCCTGAATTATTTAAATACTCAAGTGTTCGGTAGTTGAAGCTTTTTAAGCCACAAATTGTAGCCCACACAAACACATTGCTTTAGCAAAGACCAGAATAGTTAATAAATGTTAAATAAAATATAGCTAATTCAGTGGCTACTTAAAGCTTCTTCACCACAGGTGATATCAGCTAATTACTGCTAAACACTGTTAACCAGGGATGCACCGAAAGGTTTTGGCCAAAATGGTCCAAATTAAACATGGCCAAAAGTAAAAAAAAAAAAAAAAACTGTCAAATTTGTACTAAAAAAACAATGAAATACTACTTAAGCCTACTACAACATTTTAATGATAGTGAAAATTCTAAATAGTGTTTCAAAGCATAATTTGTTTCTTTCTGTTATGTGCTGTTCATCTCAGAGACATTCAACAGTGTAAATGTTCATAATTATGTGATTTATTGTCTTCAATATGCTATGCATATTGACTATTGAAAGAGGAATACCTTTCGCTGTAAGTTGCATGCTGCCCTGGCTGTATTTCTGTTCTAGGCCTACAAGCCTGGATGCCTTTGTTTTCGGCTACCTAGCTCCTCTACATAATGCCAGTCTGCCCAGTGGTCAGCTCCAGCAGCATCTGAAACAGCTTCATAACCTCTGCCAATTCTGCAGCACCATCTTGAAATACTACTTTAACGAATCTGGCTCTGGTAAGACAACACACTTCCACAGTTTTCCACTGTTTTGGACCTGTTTATACACGACACGCGAACGAGTTCTGTGATGTGCAGTGTTTGATTTATTTCTGTGCTTGGTGTAAGGGGCCATTTGTTCTTTGCAATGAAAGCTTTTGATTCATCTTGACCATTTGTCTTTGATTCCTTTCATTTTTTCTAACAAACACAGTCCAAAAACTCTCATCTGCTTGTCATAAATCATGGCCTATTCACTTCCTTTTAACACAGAGAAATGTTAGCCATGGCATACACTAAAAGCACAGTAGTCTAATCAAAGAGCTGCATTTTGGACCACAGACTTATTTTGAATTCTCTGCACTAACATTTCCTCCAAATGATGGAGGCCTCCTGTTGCTCTTCAACATCCTTGGTCTGCTGCCCTCCTCTGATTCTCTCTCTATCCTCTTGCTAGGCTCTTCTACCACTAGCCAGGATGCAGTCGATGCAAATCTCCAGAAACTGACGCAGCTTGTTAACAAAGAGTCCAACCTTATTGAAAAGGTCCTGCCTAAATCTGCCTGCATTTTTCCTTGAGATCATTTGTTGCTCAGTAGTAGTCAAATGGACAAATTTTCCCTTTATCCAGCCATATTTGGAGTTTACGTCTTTGGTTTTGCAAAGGTTCAAGTAATAAAAGCTAACAGTCCTGACGCAATCACACTACTGTTCTTCCAAAGTTTTTGTTTTTAAGTTTGGAATCGTTCCTGTAGTTTATTTATATATATATATTTTTTTTGATCAGGGGGTAGGTATCAATCATGTGAAAAATGTTCAAGAGGCTTCAGTAATATATGAGGAGAAAGACAGAATGGTCAAGTCCCCTTTAAAATGTGTCAGAGAGAGTCTGTGACATCACAGGTGAAGATGCAGGAAAGGGATAAAAAGCTTAAAAACCCAAACGCAAAGTAACAAATGCAGTGCAAAACACACAGCACTCATAAACAGACTTCAAAACACTAAAGATGTGGTTAGAGAGAGATGTGACTCACTGTCTGTTTAATGAAAAATAATCAGCCTGGGAATGCTACTATGTGTTCTCCCCTATAAATGGTGTGGTAAGAAGCAACCAATGTTTGGGGGTCTCTGAACACTGATTTTATAGCAACCACGCAATCACACTTAACATTTTCTCACGGAAATGCATCTAGCATAATTTGGCAAACCTAAAAGCTTGCAGGTTTATGTGGGCCTACAGGTTTATCTGAGGTATGAGTTGCACAGCATAAAGCTGGTGTTCGCTGGTATGTCATGTATTGTCAGAAACCGCACATTCAGATCTGTTTGAGATCGCTTTAAAACTCAGTTGAGCAAGTATGTGATGATGGTCTTTTGTTGTATCCATTACAATATGTATTAGCCACATTAGCGTTGCAGCTCCAGTACAGGGCAAAAGAAACAAACTTCACACGAGAGATGGATTGTTTGATTAACTACATTTAGGGTAAGGGGAAAATTGTACATTTGAGTTTTGAATTATCACTTTAATGTAATAAGCTACTTAGACATGTTCTACATGCCCACATTTCCTATTTAAATGTTTACAAATAATATTTTTCCTGCCAGTTCCGATCACCTCTGTATCTTTAGCTGACTGCTTTGTGTTTGTGTAACAGATGGATGATAACCTCCGCAGTAGCCCCCAACACAGACCCAGCAGGCCCCATAGACCTGAACCTAAACCTTCATCTCTGGCCACTGAGAGGAACTCAACCCCCGCCTGACAATCCCAACACCTCAAAACATCGGTATATTTCTTTGCCTATTTATTTATGTGTATATCACAGTGGAACTTGATGCAGTCTCTGTTAATGGGAATCACTACAGCAGCAATGCCAAGTTCATTCAGCTATAATGTATTTATACTTTGCACTGAAGGTGATAAGAGTTTGTGTTGTCTGCTTTGATACAGTGTGTTAAAAGGGACAAAACTTAAGGAGCCAAGTGTTTCATAAAGGGCTTATGATTGGGTATGTATGGGTATTCACTGTAATTTTTAATTTGTATCTTGGCTGGAAAAAAATGAAAGGAAAATGTGGAGGAATACAGTAACCATGGGTAGAGACATAGATCGAAGGAGAATCTTTTGATAGCAGTAAGTAAGGCTTGGGACTTATTCGATCTTGAGGCCATTTTTGAAAGCTTCCAGTTAGCATGCTGAGTTTTTTTGTTATTTGGGCTGTATATATGTATTTATAATAGAATAATGTTGTCTATAATACCTATGTACCTACACTATATCTATAGATTGTACCCGATGCAACAATGCAAAATTGCTGCTTTCCAGTGATGCATATCAATCATGCAATTTACAAATTTTTCATATGGTGTGTGTCTTGCAGACATCAATCTTAAAGGAACACTGCAGTATTTTTTAACCTAATCTCTACTGTGTCTGGCACTTCTGTACCATACAGTTGATGAGCATTAACAATATTTTCCCTTTACTTGGTAAAGAACAGGGAATTCATTGGCTAAACTCACTTATAAGAGAAGCTTCAGCATCTGCCCATTGACTTCTATTCTAATTGCATTTTAAGTGAACAGGATTTCTGTTCTTTTATGCAGCATTGGAAAAGAAATCTATAATATTTTTATGGTAATATCTCATTTTGCCACTTCGGTAGCATACGGTATTAGTTTGAAAAAGACTAGAGGATTCCTTTAATGACATTTGTGCCTGCTACAGAGATATATTTTATAATGTTGATAGGTAAAGACATGATAAGGTGTATCTGTTCAATCTTAGAAACAGCCAGTGAAACTGTTTCCATTTGATAGTAGACATACTAAAGAACATTTTCAACATTTCATGCAAACTAGCAAGGTTTTATTAAGTTATTGAAGATGTAGGCCATACATTGTGTTAAAATTTGCAAATACTCCTTAATGCAGAAATATGCACAAACCCAAATATAATCATCAACCAAAACTAAGCTTAATAGTGTGACACTTATGAATCTCTTCAGTCAAGAGGGACCAGGCTGAGTTGTATACTGACTCAAAGGCTCTGATCACATTAATATAACACTGGCAGCATTCATAGAATTTCTTCTGTGTGCCTCATGTTCAGCATATTGATTTAAAAGTTATGGATGGATCATTCTGTTTGTTATTATTGTACACTTTTAATGGTTTACTTTATTTTGCTCATTCCCTTTGATGCAAACTGAGTTTTTCATGTGGTTTTGGCTTGTGCCTTTTTTGTTTTCATGTATAATTTATTATTGTTGTTTTGATTTCTAAATTGCAAATATTTTGACATGTTATGACAAGATAAGCATGCCTTAAGTACTCACTGGCAAAGTACCATGTTTCCTTCTCTAATTTCTGCCTGTCCCACAATATGTGGCCATACACGATTACTAGAGTCCAGGTTTTTTTCATATTCATGTGTCATTGTTTTGAATGGCCTTTATTTGTTTATACATGACTCACTTGTTGAAGTAATGCTGAACATGGCTTCATGCAGTACTGTGTCTTGAGATACCTGTCATCATGCATCCCAAAGGATGTCTCATTTTCATCACTTCCAACTCACTGAATGAATTGGAAACATGTCAAGTGGTGAAATAGATATGTAATAAAACTGAGTTTGTAATCTTTGTCTCTGAAATTGAAGCTGATTTGAGAAAGAGGTAAGAGCTAGTCTTCAAATAGAAAGTTTGAGATATCTAAGGAGTTAATCAAGCCACAAACATGAAGTCTGGATCCTTTGTCTGAGCCACAAACATTTTCCTTCCAGGGTAAAGGCCTGATATGAGTGTGTGTGTGTGCTCTGTGTAGCTGTTATTTGATTAGACAAATGTCAACATGGGCTTTGTTTCCATTGATTCATCCGCCTTTAGTCCTGCAGTAATGGCAGCTAACAAAGAGGCTGCTGTAAGGCCACCACATGGAAGCCATTACTGTTGTTACTGATTGGCGGTCACACCCCGAACACAACAGGGTGGAAACGGTGAAGATGGCAGTAAAAGACTGTCTATACATATTTTCCGATCCTTGATTATTCTTTTTTTTTTCTCTTTCTCAGGAAAGTTCTTTAACTGGAGTGTGGCAAAAAGTGCACTCTTAAATAATGGTGCCAAAAAAGGTCTTTGGAGTGATGCCACTTTTGGCTTTTAGGCTTTCACCCTAAAGTACATTTCAGTTGAGTTATTTAAATAGAGCCTCAATTCAGAACATTTAAAGTAGTCAGTTTGTGTTCCTGATCTTATCAGACATGATTTATCAAATCAGTGGCTCTATATAAACCAGGAACACTCAAACCATTTGAAAGCATGAATGGTTTTCCACTATTGTCAGATAACCTTTTTGGGTGGCAAATAGAACCAGGATATAATATTATATAATAATAAACCAATAATATCATGTTTCACGTCCTCCTCTCATCATTTATTAATGCATTATGATTTCCCATTCGTGTTGACATGAAATTATATGCCTTCAATTCATTTCCTAGAACTGTTGATAGGAAGGTTCTTTTGAGAAGAAAAAGTGGTTCTTCTATGACGTTTTTGTGTGTCTTCAAGATGAGTGTGTGACTGGTGAAATTTAGACAGAAGAAGAAGGTTCTGCAGTATATTCAACTTAAACTAATGAATCTCTCTCAGCCGATGTTGGAAAAACTATAAACACTTCTAAGGAAAATCCAGTCCAGCTCCTTGTCCTGTGGATAAAGTAAGCTGATTACATTTGGGGATTTTTAGGGCTGGCTATTTCAACAGCCTGGGGATGTTTTGGCAGTGCGGGACAAACTTCCACCTGTAAAACAGCTGGCTGATTTCTCTGTTCCCTGAATGTTCCCTACAAACAACGTCTGTCCTTTTTCAAACCATGCTTTGGTGTCTGAGCTTCAGTCCAGCAGGCTCACAACAAGTTTGGGTCATCTCTATGGTTTGTGTATGGGCATTAAAAGGAACAATTGCTGTAGTGTGAACCGTGTTTATCAGAGCATTTGCTCATTTCACTAGTGAGACACAGTCTGAACAAATCCAAATATTTGATGTTAATGTTGTTAAAGCAGCTCTTCTCTCCAAAACATGTTCTTAAGACTAAGCATGTAGCCTATTATTAGTAACCAGGACAAAATCCTTGGAAATATGTAGAGCTGTACCAATTTCACCATATGATAATTACACCGATCATAACATTAAAACCACCTGCCTTATATTGTGTAGGTCCCCCTCCGGCCGTCAGAAGAGTTGACTTGTGGAGGATTGGCTCTAAATGGCTGCTGTGGTATCTTGACACCAAAACACATTGCAACAGATCCTGTAGGTCCTGTAGGAGGCCTCCAGGGATAGGAATAGTTTGTCCCGCACATGCCAAAGATGCTTGATTAGACTGATATGTGGGGAATTTGAAGGCCAGGTCAGCATCGTGATCTTTTTGTTACGTTCCTCAAATCATTCCTGAACAATGTTTGCTGTGTCAGGACACATTATGCTGCTGAAAGAGGCCACTGCCATTATAGGATAGCCTTGCCATGAAGGGTGTACTTGGTCTGCAACAGTGTTTAGGTAGGTCATATGTGTTAAATCCACATGATTCCCAGCAGTTTCCCAGCAGATCATTGCCCAGAGCATCACACTGCCTCCAGTGGCTTGTTTTCTTCCCATGCTGCATCCTGGTTCCATCTCTTCCCCAGGTAAGAGACACACATGCACCTGATGTCCACATGTCATAAACGAAAACATGATCAATCACTCCAGAACACCATTTTCCCATCACTCCATGTTCTATGACTCCCTGGTTGTCCTTCTATGGGCCACGTTTGGTTGATAGTAACTACTGCATCCCAGTAATATTCCAAAAGATCTGCTTAGTCTTCACAGTTTGGCCTATTTAGTGAAAATGGCTCAAAATTCCTTGAGCTTACCCATTTTCCTACTTCCACCACATAAACTTCAACTGACTATTCACTTGCTGCTTAATATTTCCCATTCCTTAACAGGTGCCATTCCAGTGAGATTCACTTCACCCGTCAGCAGTTTTAATGTTATGGCTAATCGGTGTATAATGAATTTTTTTTCATACAGAAGTAAACAAGAAATGCTAAAAATTTATATCCAATTATGGAAGCAAGACTAATGAAAATAGATTTTTTCTGACAAAGTACATTTTTAAAGTGGAAATTATTCAAATGTATAGCAGTATGTCTGATACCACGAATATTATGGCATAAAATCTAGCTGGGATCAGTATATTGTACTGTTCAGAAATGAATCTCATTTCTGTTTTTTGTGGGCCACTTACTGTTTGTAGGTTTTAAACCTAAACAGTGAATTATTTTATAGGACCCATGGCCATTTCTAACCTCTCTTTATCCCTTAGAATTAAAGAACTCTGCTCCTGGAGGGCTGATGTCCATGACTGTTTTGTGTATGGTATGGAAATGTAACTGTTGACATAAAAAAAAGAACAAATTCAGCACAATTTTCATATATGAATTTTATGGATTGTGGAAGTGAACAGTACAATCTGAAATTTGAACAATTTTACATTCTATAACAAACTATTGTGTTTACAAAAAACTGAGGAAACTGTTTTTTCATGCTTATGTGCCCTTTAACATGCTTTCTGTAACACCCCAAATAAATATATGACTGAATGGACTGTATTTGAAACTACACATCACCAAAGATCAAGGATGCATATTGTATTATACAGACTTCCACTGGGATGAACAGCCAGACTTCACCATGCAAAATCAAACCCTTTAAAACAGTTAAAGGAGGTGAAATTCAACTGACAATATCCATCCATTATGTGAGATTTGAAATCTGTAATGAAATCAAATATAAATCTGTGATTAACTCATATGGTTGTATATTAAATGTTATTACCTATCGTACTCAATAAACCTTTCAATAAAATTTCAATAAAAGTAACTTTTTTTTACACGCAAATACAAAAATATGCTCACTTTCCGTGACTACTCAGTCGTTAAACATAGAAACAACTTGAAGACAAATCTCTGTTGATCACAGAATACAAAAAAGGCACCAAAAAAGTGAAAGACCACTACAGAGAATAAATATGGATAAACTTTGCTTTGGAAGGATAGTCATATTTACGATAGTTTACTGTGAGTAAGTCCACGAGATGATTCTCAGATGAAAATGGCCTCGATTCAGAAACTGAAAACAGACCACACCAGTCAGAAAAAATCTGTACCTGTAAAAGTGCATCACTGGGCATTTATACTCATTTACTAGAGTAAAAAGTCGAAATTCTAGTTTATGCTGGTTTTATTTCTACAAAGCTTACAACTGTGCAATGATTTATTAAATAATTACATCATATTTCACATTTGTTCTTCTATTTGATTTCTCTGTAAATGCCATTTCACATTTTATGTATCAAATGGTTTTTGTATGGTTTTATGTGGCAAAAGCAGTGATTATTAATTTTATATGACTATTTTCCACCCTCTCTTTATCCCTTAGTCTTAAGCAAGCTATGTACTCTGTCTTTAAGACTGCTATATGTAAATTATCTATGGCCCTGGATTGGCTGAGACATTCACACGTAAAAAGGAGCCACACCGCATTCAAAAGCAGTCCAGTGCAGACCAGTATTCTTAGAAGTGTCAGAAAAAACCTCAGGCACTCCTTGTGTTGTGAATGTCTATTTTCCGTTAATTAGTTGCAGGCTGAATGAGGAGATATGCTAAGATCACAAACGTAAATATTCCAAGAGGAATTAAAAAACTAGTTTTTTTTTGCAGTTTAGTTCCCATGTATGGTCTGCATGAACTGGAACGTGTACTGTACTTTAAAAAAATAATAATCTTGGCATACTACATCAAACTTGCATTTCGAAAAGGAAGGAAAGTTCAGTTTTCCATCAGATGGGCCCTTTTAGCTAATCATGTCTGAATTCTTCACACAGAGGAGTTGCAGAAAAAAAGAAATGAGATAAAGTATTTAAAATACATAAAAAAAATGTTTTGAAAAAAATAGTTGCATACGCATCTGAAAAATAAGCTTATACTTCAGGGACTGCATTCCAATGTTTTAATGCAAAAAGACAGTAGATAGAAATATTCAAGCAACACTATTCTCATTGGCACTAGAGAAAATGTAAACAAAGGAAATGTAAATGACTGAAATATGCCACACTCGCCATCAAAACTTCAATTATGAACATTTCACTTGATGAAAATACACCAAACCGTTCTTTTTATAGAAAAATATGGTGTTCAAATGGAAGTGATTCAA
Organism: Brachyalestes nurse; assembly: GCA_037974405.1. Classification (NCBI taxonomy): domain Eukaryota; kingdom Metazoa; phylum Chordata; class Actinopteri; order Characiformes; family Alestidae; genus Brachyalestes; species Brachyalestes nurse. The sequence goes on along the minus strand of JBBPCY010000039.1, from coordinate 7,709,442 downwards.
AAATAATGTAATGTACTGATTACAGTTTTAAAGCTGCATAATAAAGTTTTCATCCATCTGGGTGAAACTGAATCGAACTGAATGTACTTTATTGCCTCTTTGGGGAGATTTGTCTTTGGCTCCCAGTAATACTAGGCTCATGAATGTTCTGCTCATAAATTACTTACTTGCCCAAGACAAAAAAAACCCCACACAAAACAAGGAGATTCCTCTATACATGCCCTTTCATAAATGTACAATATTACACATCAGTGTAAGAGCTGGAATACACAGAAGAAAAGATAGGCAGATAGGAGACTATTTTTGTGGATTTTTAATTACAGACTGTTCATAGACTAGATAGTGATGTTTTTTTTATTTAAGTTTCTTTGGGATCTTCACCAGGCGAGCAATTTGGCTTTTTGGTTTTGCTAAAAATGAGCTTTTGAGCAAATGGCCACTTGTGTCTAAATGTCATGAGGCAGCATGTAGCACATTCATCTGCCCCAAAATGGCCTCTTTTCCTGTCTTTAATAGCAGTTCTGGAAAATGCATGAGGCTCTGAGCTACAGCAGCATCTGCTGGACAAAACTTGACTGGGCAACTTTAATCAAGTAATCAGTAATCTGGACTGGAGTACATTTCAAACAACTTCACAGTCCTGCCATGTGCTGGGAACAATGTGGACACATTTTGTTTGAACTTTGCCACTGAGATTTACTCACGATAGTAATATCCCGGTAAAAGTTTAGTGACAGTACTGTACTACAACACTGCAGCACTGGACTGATGTAATGAACCATAAGACTAAACCACCATAATATATAATTCTTTTATTCATTAAAAACACTGCATTAATGACTTCATTAAAAATTCCTGTGCACAAAGTGAAGTGCCACACAGCTCCACACTTTGACTTTACTCTGCAAGAATCAAACTTGCTTTGAGAATTATTTGAGAAAAGACACATTCGCGCGCACACACACCCAAACACACACACACACACACACACACACACACAAAACCCCACATGATCTGACAGATGACTGAGCACACCAAAAACGTAAAGCTGGAACCTTAAGTGTCCATGACAGAACGTGATCTACCAGTGCTTGGCGAACTCTGGCACCTCCATGGTCATCTTCAGCTCCAGACGCCCTGCGCTCTCCAGCACAAAGACCGGATGACAGGGCTGCGTGAAAGACTGCTGGAAGGAGCCCAAGCACTGGCCATTGTGAGCATTGAAGAAGACCAAGCGGCCCTGTGAGAAGTCCAGCAGAGTGCCGATGCGTGCAGGAACGTCCATCACAAAAATGTCTGACTCCACATTGTCGTGGAGCAGCTCGAACCTGCAGCTGCAATGTAGAAGAAGAATGAAGGTCAGAAATGATGGCATGAGGAGCTAGATAGTAATAATGAACACCAACATGCTACAGGCAAACTTCGTAAAAATAAAGACAGCTATGTTTTCTCCTAGAGACAATGAACAGTAAATCAGAATCCCCAATTCACCTGACGCCTATGTCTTTGTACTGTGGGAGAAACCGGAGACCCTGGAGGAAACTCACGCCACCACAAGGAGAACATGCACACTCCACACACACAAAGCCAAGATCCTCATTCAAACCCCCAACCTTGGAGGTGTGGGGCAACAGCACTACCCACTGCACCACTGTGGGGTCCCTTATTATTATTGTTATTATTATTAGTAGTAGTAGTAGTAGTACTATTATTGTTATTATTATATCCAGAGTTACCTTTATACATTTGTAAATGATAAAGTACTGTAAAATTTTCAAAAACTGCTGGGTGCGTCCATACATTAAAATAGAATATGTGTAGAATATCTGACTACAGTGGCAGTTGGGGTGTGGTGGTTAGGGAGTTGCCCCTGTGATCAGAAAGCCATGAGTTCAAATCCCAGGACTGCCAATAGCACCACTGAGGTGAGCGTGGTACCATCCCCACACCATGCATCCTGGGTGCCTTTGTTGGCAGCCCACTGCTTCACACAGGTGAATCGGGTAAATGCGGAGGTCTCAAGTAATTTCCTCCAGGATCAATACAGAATGTAAAATACAATACAAACAAATAAATAAATGTAGTAGAGAACCTGATGGAAGTTGGTACACAGTGTAGACACCAGGAGGCGCTGTTGTCCCCCACAGTACTGTCTTGTGGAGCTGTCTGATAAGCTACACCAATGCGGTAGGCCTTACATCCTGCCACCACTGTTTCCCAGTAGTGATACCCAAATCGGCGAAAATTTTCTCCCATCACCGCTGGAAATCTGCATGTAGAGGTTAAAAAGGATCATCATCGAAATAAGCATTGTCTACAAGCTACTGCAATACTATTATGTACAACAGCACAATCATATAGTTCCGAATGACTGTGACATTACACTTATCTGTTAATTGGAAACATCTTCTTTATTGATATGCCTTGTATATATTTTAGCTCATCATTTTCAACACACAAGTGTCATTCTCCCCTCCTTTATCAGTGCACCTATATTCTATGATGTGTATGATATAATGGCCAGTGAGTGCTGCTACAAGATGCTTAATAAAGATGCTTCATAAGCATATGTAACACACATACACTTACTCGATAATTGAGAACATCTCATTGTATGTTTCAAGAGGATACTCCACAGAATTCCTGTCCTCAGAAACCTTTAGCACAGGATTAGCTGTTTCAGTCAGTAAATGGAACCTGGTACCTGAACAGTTTACAAACAGAGACATCAACATCTGCATCAGTTTTGATATCTTATATGTGTAGTAATGTCTATTGATATATATATATATATATATATATATATATATGTCTATTTTTGTGCGTGCGCACACA
>JBBPCY010000039.1:7685297-7698071 GCA_037974405.1 Brachyalestes nurse | reverse complement strand
CTGCTCTGACTGAATTTTGATTGGTGCAGAAGCGAGGCTCTGCGGACCGGCAGGAACCCTCTGCCGGTCCGTGGCCCATAGTTTGAGAAACGCTGCTGTAAGGCACACAGCATCCATACATCTGAAATGCCTCCGGCATTCATATGAGCTTGATGAACTGAGATTATTGTATAAGTGAATGCTGTCCTACACTATTAAAATCACACTGCTATATTTAATCATTTACGAGTTTCCACTCACATGGTAATAAGCAGGCCAATCACCTTGTTAGTAAAGACATAACTGGGTAAAGGTCAGACCTAATTTTCTTTGTCTCTTTTTGGAAACACGCTTATGTAGACTAAATCGTTTTTTTTTTGTGTTTGTTTTACACTAGCTTTATTGGATTTTACAATCCGGTCTTTGACATTCAAACCGTTTTCAAAATTAATAGTACATTTAACCTTCAGTGGTAATACTCTGGACCCAGGCCGAACTTGAGGCAGCTGATTCAAAATAAGTAGTCACTATACTTACATAATTGTTTTATGTACCTTATATTGAGTTGCATAAGTGAAATATTGTATGCATATTAACTGACACTATAGCACTATGTCAACGATGAGACCATTAAAATGTCAGTAATGCACTTCATGTGAAGAAAACAGCAGATTAGCAGTAATAGAGACTCAGTGAAGCACACTCACGGACACAAACGCTAAGTCATCTGTCTCCTCCATCTCCTTTGTTATCGCCTCCATGGCCTCCTTGGCCGAGTCGGTGTTTGCTTGGAAAGAGACTATTTGGTCATATAGCTGCTCAAGCTTGACTTTCTTTTCATCCTCCATGGTCTGCGACATCTCATTATACTGATCCATCACAAGCTTCAACACCTCCTCATTCTGCTCGTCCACTGCTTTCTCACTGTCCTTGCAGAGCTCCTGCGTGACAAGGACTTCATTTACGAACTTAAGAACTAAAGTAATACCAAAACATGTTGTGTACATGCAGATTTGTGTACCTCCACAGAATTGTAAGCCATCTCAAGTTCAGACACCATGTCTTCAATGTTTTCTGATCGTTCTTGTAACACCGATATCCAGTTACTCAGCTCATTCTGTAAACAGTCAAAACGCAACACGGGTTGAATGAACTTCACAGTGAACCACAAGTTACTGGCTTGCAGTAAAGTTGAATAAATGAATAGGGCAAATGAACTCTAACCATTAGATGTTTTTATGTGTGTTTTTTACTGATGCAAATGCCTACCCTTAGGAGTGATCTCGTGTTCTGGGAATAAAACACAGCTTGGATGATGAATCATAGATAAGCTGTCTATTTTGAGAGAGGTGCACTCTTCAGAAGTCATTCTGAGTCAAGCTGACTCACAGTAGGCTGAAAACTCCATGTGTAGGCATTGAAATGTGATGGAGTTTTGTCCTAAACATTTGGTCAGGTTTCTGAACTGCAGCTTGTTAAGTAGCTCTACAACATTTGGAAAGTGAAAAGTGTCACTGGATCTGCGTCAAATGCAATAATAGTTGGTGACTTTATGGTCCAAGTTTCCCCAAGAGAATCAGATGTCAGGTTGATGTCATGAGATGATTTCATGGAGGATTTTTTCCATGGCTACAGCATAGCACAGCTAAATTCTGAGTGTGCATGGATGTGCTAAGGCAGTTAATAATGTCTGATGAAAACATGACCTTACCCTGATGTCATCAAATGCTTTATCCAAAGTTGCCACTTCATGGTTTTGGTGCCCACCATCACTCATCAACACTGGGCAACGGCAGACAACACAGAATGCATCCATTGGTAGAATTTCATCTTCCTTAATCAAATGTCCAAGCTCTGATGTTTGAGCATCGTCCAAGTCCTCAATAAATTCATAGCTTGCTTCGATCGTCTGCTCTGCAGGTTTATCTTGAACGAAACATAGTTCTTGATGTTCCTTTGTGCCAACAATTACTTCGGATTCTGGTTGTCTTGCATCTTGTTCAGTGACCATCTCATAGTCCAGTTCCTCAAAAGTTTCCCTGTTTAAATCTAGCTCGGCCGTGTCACGGCCAAACCCTGAAAGGTCTTCATGAGGACTAAAACTTCGCAGAGTTGAGAAAAGACCTGTATCCTTTTTCAACTTTCCATCTACAAACAAGTCTTTGTTATCTTTTGTAATATATTTTGGGGGTTCTAACGGTGAAACACTTCTTGCTGGTGAGTTCTGCCTCTCCACTGGAGGTGGAGGAGTTGTGGGTTCCAAAGTTCTCCAAATGTTTTCTTTGTGTGTATCTTTTAAAAGAACTTTTTTGGATTTACTCTCTGTCTTACTTTCCACTTCTTGTGATGGTGTTTCAGAAGCATCTTCGTCAACTACAGCAGCAGGTTGTACTGACTCAGGGACAAGAACCTGTTCAGTGGCTTCCTCAAGAGTAAGGTCTTTTACTACATCCTTTATCTCCCTGTCCTCCTCTTTTTGTACCACCTCATTCAGTACACTCAGTTTGGATGAATCTTCTGCCTTTGCAGGAGGAATAAGTGAAACTGTTTCAGTGGGTTTCCTCTTGGACTCAGCGTGTGTGTCTTTTGCAAGCTCATGCTTCTCTTTATCAACTACTGGGGGCAACACCACTGTCGGTAACAGGTCTCTTTCAGAAACTTCTGTAATGGGTGGAGGTGCCACAGGAATTTCTTGTATGAGTGTGTCAGTTGAAAAAGTATCTCCTTTACCTTCTCTTTCCTCACTCCTCTTCTTGATTATCGTGTCATGATCATCTCTCGGTACCTCCTGTTTTAGACCAACATCTTTACCTAATTTCTTTGGCTCCTCCACTATAACGCGCTTCTCAGGAGTAACAGCATTTTGGGGGACATCACTCAGACCTTCAACAGCTGATGTTGAATCTACTACTTCTGTTTTCTTTGTTGTGACAATATCCCTAGCAGGTAACTCACTACACACGGCTGGCACTGTGTCTTTCAAGTCTTCCACAATCTCATTTTCCTCTTTTGTCTTTTCTGTGACCTCCACTTCTTCTGTTTTCTTTTCAATTGCATCTGTTCCAATTGCCTGTAATTCCTCCATGGCTTTCTGTTCACTTATAGTTTCAAGCTTGTTTTCAATTTCTTTAGCCTCACTTTTTGTAATAACATGGCCAGCCACCTCTAAGACCAGAGTTCTGTCAGTGACTTGTTCCTGCATCTCACTTTCAACTCTCGCTTCTTCCTTTACTACAGCAGGTACCTGACTATTCTCAAGAATTTCAGATGTAACTACCAATAATGGCTCAGTAACCTTTACACATTCGGGCTCGGGAATCTCACTGGAGGGCTTGGTCTCCACCTTCTCAATTTTTTCAGGTTTACGATCTATAATGATGGATTCTTTATCACTTGCAGGAAGCTCTTTTTGAACTACTTCCTGAGGTAAAATCTGCACTTTCTCAGCTGGTGTTTTTGCTACAAATGTGTTTTTTACAGCTGCCTCCACCACTAAATCAGGTTCAGCTTTCCCTTGTGTTTTACTCCCATGCTGCTGTCCTTTGTTTAACACTTCTTTCTTGGTAATAATAATGGTTTCTTCAATTTCAACTGTGCTATCAGTCACTTTATAATTGTTCTCCATGCCACCCTGAAAAGCCGTTTCATTAGTTACACTGCCTGTAACTTCTTTTTTTTCATGTTTCTGTGGTATAGGCAGAATCTTAAGTTCATCCTTCCTTTTAGTCTCTTTTACTTGTACTTTGCCACCAGGAATGTGACTGCTCTCATGTTTTAATTTGACTTTACTTTGTTTTCCATCTCCTAACAATTGAGGTTTATCTTTTTCTTTATCCTTTTGACTTAATGCTTCTTTCTGAGAAATGCGATCATGTGAGATGATCTCTGCTATTACACAGCCAGTTTCTGTACCACACCCTTCTGAAGTATCACAGCCTGTATGGTGTTTTGTACCACTATCATCTTTTGTATCACAGCCCTCTGAAGATTCTGAAACACTCTTCGCCGGTACACATTCAGTTTTCACTTCAACACAACCTTGTCCTTTGATGGCATCTTGTCCTTTGATGGCATCTTGTGTGCCCTCTACCTTTGACTGGCAAACACTAGAATCCTCTTCTTGGGGTTCATTTTCTCCCTCAACAGAAATCAAACATCCAGTCATCTCAAATCTACTTTGTGGCCATATCACCCGGTCGCTTTCTGAATGATCTGCCTCTGGTACATCTTTGACTGCCTGAGTGTCATCTTTCAGCGTGAATTTCTCTAGATAGCCGTCTGCATCATCAGAGTCAGAATAACGCCTTTTGAATGATTTTTCTGAGATGACACTTTCTACATCCGAGACGTCATCATCCTTCTTCCTGTCTCCCAAAGCATCTTCATAAAGGTCTGAGTAATGGAAAGACATTGCTCTTGGCTCATCAAGCAGATCCTGATCTATGATCTTCGGTGGCCCAGAGGGGAGATAAACAGGAATAAGGATACATTCTTGACTGCCAAACAAAGTTGAACCACATTCTTTCAAAGTCTTGGAGCTTTCTTGTTCCCCATCCTCTTTAGGGTAAGATGGACATTTGGTTTCTTCATGACTAGTTGCTCCATAAAACACTTCATCAAGATGGTCATCAAGAATTTCAACATCACTGATAATAACGAAGGAATCCTCATCCAGTTTGTCCTCCACTTTTTCCTTTTTCTGGGGCACCTGAGGTTCCTCTGATTGGACAACTTGTATAGGCTCAGTTTTCTCCAACACATCAGCTGGGGCATTTTCATCTAACAGTGTGAATTTCTCTAAATAGTCTAAATCAGTTTCAGTTTTCTTTAGTTGTTCCTCAGCAGAGTCCTTTTGATTCTCGTCTTTCGTTTCTTGAATGTCTATGACTACATCCTCAGGGCTGACGACAGTGCCTGTGATTTCGATTTGCCTACATTTTGATTTGATCTTTGGTGTGTCCTCCAAGTAAGACAAATTGTCTGACGGTTCAGTGGTGTCCTCTTCATCCACGGTGGGAAGTTTTGGTACGACAATGTTGAGGATTTCAAAACCTTCAGAAATCAGGTTAAAGAGCTCTTGATCCTTATCTGGCAGGCTCTCTGCTCCCTGGCTATCCTCTGAATTTTCAGATCTTACATTCGGCACAGACACCTCAGTCATCGCGGGTCTTTCTTCCCCTATTGCTGCACCTGACAGTCGTCTCCGAAACCTGTCCCCCAGCTTCCCTTTGCTGCTCGTTCTTTTTCTCCTCTTGATTTTATCTTCGTCCATAATGATGACGATGTTACCCTGAGTCCCTGAACCTTCAATGCTATAGGCGTCTGATGGAGAACTAGCCTCAGAGGCCCATGGAGTCGAGCACCTGCTGGATGCTGTTTCCCAAACAATACCGCTGTCCTCACTCTGCACCGTCACCATGGAGAAGGATGGGTCCACCATTAGACACTGGAGTCTTGGCTTCACTGATGGGTCTTGGACAACTTCCTTTAAACTGTTTTGAAAGAAATACCACTGTTATAAACCCATGTACAGGTGTTAACTGATGCACATGACACAGAAAGGTAAGGCCTATTTGAGAGCAACTTGAGAACTGCAAAGGACTGACGAGCGGTTAACCAATAATGCTGGGACACAGATACGTAGCTGCAAGATTGATTTTGTTGGCTAGGGGGAATCCTTGGGTATCATAGACTTGGTATTCTGAGAATCCAGATTAGGAATAAGTCTGAGAAGACAAACCATATAATAACCTGTGATATCTGAGAAGGCATACACACAAGCTTAAACCGAAATACATATGAGAAGACTAATAAAAATAGCTTATTTTGATGAAAATGACACGCTTTAAAAATATAACAAGGCTCTACAGAAAAGCACCTACAATTATCTGAGCCTGGTAAACAACTGTCTCAGTATAATTTTGAACCTCACTCAAAAGCAGCGCTTGCAGTGAAGGTTTACTGATAAAAACACAAAAAGTTGGTAAGGGAACTAAAGTTGGGTTCCTACTCTTATTTTTTCTCGCTCCACGGCAAATGGAGCAGCGGTTACACTCTGTTGCCTGAGGCCAGCTGCACCATTTAACGTGGAAAGAAGAGAAATAAACAAGGAGATAGCTCACTGCCTCGGTGGAAAAGTGACCTACCTGTTGTGCAGCTCCTCAACTTCTTCGTCGTCAATGTTGGCAGCCTCTGAGCCATCTCCTTCCAAGTGCTCAATCTCAGACTCAATCCGACCGCCCTCGTCTCCTGTGCAGGGCTCCATTGCATCAAAAAAAGAAAGTCCAGCGTATTTGATGTTTAATTTGAAGGACTGCAGCTTCGTGTTGGGACCACGGCACAGTTCTCCTTACTCAGCTGGTGCTCGAAATAGAAGGCAAATGATTGAAGGCACGCCATGAGACGTCTTTTGAGGGCCTGATTTTCCACCTTTTCCACCTTTTTCACTCTCTGATCGCTCCTTTTCTTCTGACCCCCTTTTGATATAACGATCAGGCTTTAATCATACCCTGAACAGTTTACATGATTAACTATAAGAGCACAGTTCTATGTAATATGACACTGGTGAGGTCCTTCATGGTGTAAGGGGAAGGCCTGCAGCATTACTGTGCCAAGAGCTAATTATACACCCCCAGCCATCCTTCCCTCCCACCCTGACGTTCACCAGAAACCCACACTGTGTACATTATGCCATAAAGCATAAAAAGATTACAAATGAATGTTCGTTGCACTTTCATTTCCTATTCCCCCCTACAAACTGTTTATACTGAACTTATCCTCATGCAATGCCACTTGATCCAGTAGACAGACTGAAAGTCACACACAAACCTTTAAAAATGCAAATTTAAGCTACTTATACTTGTTTATACCGTTTGCACAATTCTCTACATTACATTTCCCCCCAAACATGACATATTTCACATATATTTATATGTATTGTATATAGCTGGCCACACACCCAGGACAGGTTTGGTCAAACCTTACTCTTAATTACACCTCTTTATTTGCACTGTTTTGTATGTCGCGCAAAGTCTTATGTCTGTTGCGCTATATGTACACTATGGAACCTGAGCTTTGCCATTTCGTCTCTCTGTATACTTCTATATGGTTGAAATGACAATAATGCTCACTTTGACTTTCCAGTAACTTCATTTGCTGAAAGCGCATAAGGCCTGTGCTTGTGCGTTAAACTGTGCCAAATTTGTTCAGTTACTCAAGTGGCATCCTTTTTTAAAAGCTAGTTTTGGAGAAGCTTCATGCATGTAGCAGACAGGTGATGTGATAATGTTCCAAAGTTTAATCTCTTAAATAAACATTAAAAGACTGTACAAACTGTACAAGAAGTGACAAAACAACAAGAAAACCCAACAATGTACATTATTTCAGACAGATGTGGTCATGTGCCAAAATGTGAGTAGTTATAACAGAGTTGGGCTTTTGAAAATGAGAGAAGTTTTAATCCTAGAAATTGTTTGAATTACTTATATCTTCAGAAACTAAAAATGGTATTTGCTACAACTTCAACTTTCACTGAACAATAGAGGAGAGTGTAATAGACTAATGAACCATATTTTGCAGAAGGAGAGAGAACGAACTGCTGATATCTTTAGCAGTTTGCACCACTTTAACATATACAGTTTTAGCCCCTTAATGTAGTCCTCTTAGACATGAAAATGGCTAGAGGTCAAATAGGCAAAGGATAACTGTTCATTTTACATCCAGTACTACCAGAAGTATTGCAGGAAAGTGTTGTGTAACAAGTGTCCCACAACACAAAAAAGTCACTGAAGATGTTGCAGAGTCCAGTGTTCTTTTCTGCTGTTTATTTTCTCTGAATGTTCAACAAATGTCTCTTGAAGGCAGTTCAGGAGTAGGCTATCTTTTTGCTCTTGTCTCTCTGAGGGGTAGAATGTAGTTCAGATCTTTCCTCACCTGCAGGACCTGCCAGGACTGCAAAAAATAGCATTAGAGATTTTGTAACACTTTAATAGCAAATGAAGTGTTTTTAAATAATTATCTATCGATCTTATTAAAAAGTAAAAAGAAAGAAAAAATTAAAAAGCAAAAGAATACGTTCCAAGAGGATGCCACAATAGTGTTGGAAGTTCATGCGAGTTAAATACCTCTATGAACTGTGCTTTGATGGCATCAAACTTTATTTTCTCATGAACTGCTCTTGCTGTGTTTGAGCCATCGAACGGTTCTGGAAAAAAGCAGTTACACGATGGAAGGCACACTGTAAATATTCTGCTTCTTAGGAAGGCAATTAAATCCATAACCAACTGAAGTAATCAAAGAAACTATATTTAACTGAAGATATTTTGGACGTGTTACCCTCTACACAGATAAATTTGTCTTTCCACTCCCAGCTGTTTGGCTTGGGGACAGCTTTGGCTTCACGCACAGAGATCACATTCTTGTCCCACCTTAAACAAAAGCAAAGACATGATATTCACCGTTATTGCGGCCAGTACGTTTCCTTATCCGGTTGTTCGTATTGTTGATTTTGATGTGTCAAAGTAAGCTCTTTAACAGGGCCAGCCAGGGGCCGCCAAAGGGCAAGAGTTACATCTGCTGCTGTCAGTCAAATAGCGAAATGAGACGAGAGCCTGGCAGGCTGGGAGGCAGTGTGAAGAATGAGCCTCACTTACTCTTAGAGGAATTTCTGCCTCCAGAGGTTCCTCTAACATAAGCCTTAATTACTTAATAACTACACCTGTGGGGTGGGGTCTTCATGGCAGAGACAGATGGGGAATACACACAAAGAAATCAGGGAGAGACAGTTTCAAAACATCTCTAAAAAAGTCCAAAGGTGAAATCAGAAACTAGAGTTGAGTTGACAAAAATAGTGAATGTACTGTATGTACTGTATTCAGTTTTCGGACAGTCATGTGACATTTCTGTGGTTTGAAAACCTGATCTTACACTGAAGAAAAAAAACTAGCTTGCCTGGATTTTTATGAGAGGCAGGGGTGGACTGGCAATCTGCGCATAACACTACCCTCCGCCCAGGTGTCAGCCTGTATTTCTCAGCCAAGATGCGCATACCAAACAGCCCCACAGCCAAGCCACCCCCCCCCCCGAAGTACGGATGTGATGCAGACCTATTCGCACCGCCCAACCCCTGCCCCCCGGGACCTAAAGGTGGCTAAACAAATGTGATAGAAAGTGGCAAAAGCTTCACAGGCTTGAAAAATGACTATGGTCTTCATGAAAACAAGATAAGTACTTGCCTAAAAACTGTGGCATAGTATTTCAGGAAGCCGAGGAACAAGTCTCCAAGAGACGACTGATTCTTTGACACAAAAGGTGGGATGTTCTTTGGTCCATCTGGTACAAGGTTCATATCCATTACTGGGCTGAAACACTCCTGTGGAGATGAGCATCATGTTGGGTCTTGTCACAACAAAACAAAAAACTTTGTTTTACACACTTATGTTAAAGATATCTGGATGTGATCTGTATAAACTACTTACTGGATAATCTTTTTGAAGGCAGGGAATGACAGGTTCTGGAAGAGCTACATGGGACAAAGCATTGGAATGTTAAAAACAGTACTATGAAATGAAAATCTAATAAATATACATACATTTTGCGCAGTGGGTCCCAAAAGGACTACTGGCTTTGTATTAATATATATTTTTTAGAAGGTTTAGATCTACATTTATGGTACTTACTCTGGAGGTAATGTAGGACCATCAACACCAGTGTGTAGCTACTAAGAGTTCCACGACTTGCATCGTTGATTTTATGATGACTGGCCCACTTTTTGATCACGAGGATGATGGGGCGAACTCGCTTTTCAACTAAAGCACAAAATAAGCCATAAAAGTAATACCATCAAAGCAAGAAGTCCCAAATGGCCATGTGTTCATAGTTTTTAATCAATGCTAAGTGTTCACATGGTGCTTAAATGTGGTAAAATCACAGCGGCACATGTTGTGGTCAATGCTAACTGCTTTTATAAACCAGTGACAATAATAGGGCTGGCCTGAATAGCATTTTACAGACTCTCAACATTCATTTGTATTCCCAAACAAATACTCAATTACCTGTATATAATAGAAATATATCATAGAAAGCAGCTTTAAAGACACAGGTCTACGTGAATGTGAAGGAGACGGCCATGGATGCAGCAGCAGAAGCCTCATCTACTGCCGCCTTAAACACGTTTGAAGCTCCTGGAGTATCACTACACCTACATATCTGAGATAATCCACCAAAATGCCTATATTTGACCTGTGCGAAATAACGATTTTTAAGATGCTTCACGATATTAATGCAGAATAATACTGATGCAGAAAAATAATTGAGTTGTCATTATATAATTTTTACTTATTTAAATGATATATTCATAAATGACAGGACAAGGTGGTGCGTTTTTTTTTTATTGAATCGCTACCCTTTGAATCATATTCAAATTGTGTCATGAGACTAGTGAAGATTCATACCCCTAGCCTGTATACCATTCTCTTATGGCATTTTCCTTATAGTTCAATAAAGTCTTTTAGCATCAAAAGTCACATGAAAAGTCCCCCGCCCCCAAACTATGAGCCCCGTGACATTTAATATTATCCATATAGTAATATCAGTTTTCTTATTAAATCCTAATGAAACATGTAGTTTAAACTACAAATTTTGTAGTGAGAAAAATGACAAATAAGATTCAACTAACAATGCTCATATATTTAGGCCAGCCCTAAAAAACCCCACAAGAAAAAACCCACCATGTCCAATAAATGATTAGTAGTAGTAGTAGTAGTTGTAGTAGTAGTAGTAATAATAATAATAATGATAATAATAATAGCAATTAACAATTCTTCCGCTGATATAGTTTGTTAACAGTAGGCTGTGGCTGCCAAAATAATTTATTCCAAAAATTATCCCATGAACTGAACAATATTTTAAAAGATACTAAATAAAGTAGTAATATTGACTTCTACTGATGTGCATGGCCACACGTGAAAGTATGTTTTTGTAATTTATAAGCCCAGGACTGTATTATCTTTGAATCCTAGTTCTACACTCTGAATGGGTTTCATTAGCTACACAGCAGTAAATTAAGTTACACTTACTGTATGCATAGGTCCGTAGCAAGAAGGTGTTTCTGATCCCAACAGTGTTGTTAACATTCAAATCAAACTCCACTCCACTGTAACAGAGAGGTGTTCACAATGTCAAAATGACTGTAGTTGGTGCTGGTCAATCAACACCACCATCAATGGATTGCTAGTGAAAATTCTGAAGTGATCTTCTGAAGCATCAAAAATTTCCACACCATGAAAAGCCAATTCAACTTGTCTGATGACCAGAGTGAAAATTAATATAGTAATCTGTCCTTATAAAAAGGCATTTATTGATCATGTCAGGGCCCTCTCTGTGCAATTGATTGTTTCTAAATTGCATTTCCACTCACATCAGCCATGTCACACATAATATAATAGCAACCAGCTGTTACAGAGTTCCCTACTAAAATGTAACTGACTTTCCAAATAACACAAATTATGATCTGATGCTTATTAATATAGACACGGGCATCAAAATACTGTCCTGTGACTCCAGCGAGTTCACTCAATAAAGAATACTTTGTATGAACATACCTGTTTCGGTCCCTGAACTTCAGTATGGGAACTTTTGCTCGGATGAGCTGAGGTCTGTCAATGTAGGCTGTGGAACAAAATTATCCCATTTCCATCAAAAGCAAATGACATATATTTATACATAACTAGATTACAATGACAAGCACTTACACAATTTATAGAACAACTTCTGCACAAGACTCAGTATATACACAGCATCTGTTCGCTGGTTCACCTGCGAGAACAAAGCAATGGAAGGACATACTCAGCAAGAGTGACCAACTGTTTCAGAAAATAGCATAAAATAATTTTTAATCTTATGTTTCTTAGAAACATCTGAAAGAAAAAAAAAAACAACTTCTTACTGGCCCATCTTGAACAACAAGGCATAGATCAGCATCACTGCTGCGACTACCGAAACCATTCAGTGATGACCCTGCCATGAACACCCTTGCACCTAGTAGCAGAATCAAAGAACAAAAAAGCAAGAAAAGGTTAAGCTAAACTCATCAAGCTTTGGGGAACAAGAGAACACAGTAAATTGATGTTTAAGAGAGGCCCACATGGGAAGAGTCTCTGAATGTCCCTCTGTAACTTCGCCCGACAGGACTCCTTCCTCTCCAGGTCTTCTCTCTGCTGCTCGCAAGCAAGGAATAGCTCTAGGATCTGCTGACTCAGCTGAAATACATTACATGCTTCTATTAATTTACACAAATATTCTATGGTTTGATCATTTTTAGTCCAATAGAAACAAATATGACCTACAACAGAAATCAAACACACTGGTGGGTCTATATTTATTAAGCATCTCAGAGTCACAGTAAGAACAATGATCTAAACAGTAATCAGTTCTTACCAGTTCTTGTGTTTCTATTTAGTGTTAGAAGAAAGGTGCATCTCATTTCAACTCCAAAACCATTTATAAATGTGGGCCAAGTTTGGTGATTTCTCTGTTCTAGTACATCTACTGGTAGTTATCTGGTAATAACATTTATTTTATATCAGTGGTGGGCCGTTATCGGCGTTAACGTGCTGCGTCAATGTGAGACTCTTATCGGGCGATAAAAAAAATATCGCCGTTAATCTATTAGGGAACTGGGTCTATATTACGCAAGCTATGATGACTCGAGCTTGTTCTGCAGGCGGCCACAGGTGACCCATCTTAGGGGCCGTTCACATATCGCGTCTTTTGCGCGCTCAAGTCCATTATTTCAAA
>JBBPCY010000039.1:7669165-7680642 GCA_037974405.1 Brachyalestes nurse | reverse complement strand
GACTAATAAAGGCTTATATTATCCAAATTTTTTTATTTTAAAAATAATATTTATTTTATAGTCATCTGTAACATTTGTGTTGTGTTGTTATACATTACTATACATACGATTGTGTAGAAATATTATAGGCATGTATACTATTTTGTATTTCTGATATATAATATATAATATATACAGTTATAGTTATATGTTTAGGTGCTGAACTTTAGACCTCCTCAGTAGTAGCCTGTAAAATAAGGGCGTGAGAAACATCCATTGGGCTCTTTGAAATGTGACATGTATATTTGGCATCTCTTTTTTATTTGTTTAATGAAATTAAGAGCAAACTTTGTCCCCATTGGAGTTATCCGGTGCTACGGTCATGTACAATCCTACAGCCAGGACGAATCAATTAGTTAAAGCAATTAATTCACTCTCACATCAACTGGACATGGCTGTTGTGCTGTAATGACAAAGGTCCCTAATATTTCCATTCCAGCAGAACAGCCTGTACACACAGACCTGGGTAATCGAGTTGTGACTCCAGTGCTGGCAATAAGTTCAGTGCAGGGCTAATCCAGCCGTGAAATTTCCACAGCACAGCTCAGCATTTCACCTTTATGAATGGCTATAGATTTGTGATAAAGGAGAAAGGTATATGGGGCGTTCCTGGATCAAGAAGATCTAAAACAAGCAGCCGTTAGCTGGTTGGCTTAAAATAAACATTTTAGTGTTACATCATCAGGCACTGGTGGAGTGACAGCCATTAGTGGTTCAATTAAACTCTTCTTATTCATTTATGAGGTCAAATCTACTGTACATTTGAATTATTCACTCACGTTCATCTGTGCTTACACCAACACACCAGCACTCCAGTACACGCTGCAACATAGACATTTTTCATTGGCTTAGACTGTGTGTGTGTGTGTGTGTGTGTGTGTGGTAATATTAATTGCTTTCGTCACAGAATGATCTTTAATTACGCTTTCGTCCTTGGAATTGATTCCATTTCAATTTCTTTGCGGAGTAATCACCTCGGTATTAAATGCTCCTTATTGTGGTGGAAAACCCCTCGCTCTTATTAAGCCGCGTTCATTGTGTAGAAGTGCCCTGCTCTTATTTCTTAATTAAATTGTCATGATTGTGGTTCTTCAAACCCATTCAGGGAGCCTACAGTTTGGAGCAACATGGGAATGTATTCACTATTATCCACTTTTCGCAGAAGGGAAATCCACACTGTTTGCAGTGCAGTGGTGTGGTACTACAGATCTGGGGGCAGTTAGGGCCCTCGGTGAAATCCGCCTCCTGCTGGATAGAATAAGTGAAGAAAACGAAAAGGCTACTGAGCTTTAGTCCAGCACCCACTGGAAATGTGCCATATGCCTGTAAATCTGTTGTATTCCTTCCAACGATTTCATCTGTCACAGGCTTTGTTCAAATTCCCTGATTAGTTTGGAACGTTTTGAACACTAGTTTTGCTATCATGCACTCCAACGTGCTGTCTAATATGGAATTAACTCGCAGATTATCCGAATCTCCAACCTAAACCCCAGCCGTATGTGTGGATGTATGAATTCTGCGTCCATTTGATCCCCATGGAGGGATGATGTACTGTCCCCTTTCGAGCTCGAACTGGACTGGAATGAGATATGAAGGGCTATTAGACAAGGGTGAACACTTTTACCCTTGGACACTGGCTGGTTGTAGGAGGCAAGTAGTGTGAAATGATCTTTATCACACCACAGTTACTGCTAATGTCACTCATCTGAGCTGAATACAGATGAGTGCAGCCCCCTGTTTCACACCACGGCTGCATCGGGACTAGGAACGTGGATGTCAACGTGACTCCATTAGCGTCAACATTAAATCACAACACTAATTAATCTGCTGTAGAGTTTCACAGTGAACAGCGGTGCCGAACCTGTAGTCAAAGGACGTAGCACAGGGCGGGTGTGCTAAATTTGATATGCTGGCGATAAGCTTCGCAAAGAAGACCCCAGTCCACCCACACAGCATGTGATTCACATAACTGCTCTCATAGTGTACACATATGGGTGAAACAGTGTGGGCTTGGACACGGCTTAGTGCTTTTTGGATGGAGGCTTGTTCTCGGAGGGCCTGCTGCTTTGTTCTAATGGTTAGAGGAGGTGTCAGTATCTCAACATAGAGATACACACCACCTTTAACCATATAAAGCTACACTGAAAGTGACAGTGCGAATAAAATCATACACCCTTAAAAAGAGAGTCCAGAGATTCCAAAAAAGATTATTCGCTTTGGTGTAAGGTTCTAAAAGAAAAGGTTTGATTATATAGAAACATTGCATTGCATTAGTTCCTTCTTTCTCTTTATTTTATTCTGAGAACCTGGACTGGAGTAAGATAGAAAGCCAGACCTTTCAAAAAAGACTCTTTAAAGAACAATCCAGGTTCTTTTAAAAGCTTAAAGTGGTTCCTCTATGGCTCCAAGGAACCCTAATGGTAATTTTATTTTAAGTGGGAATGATACAGTTCAAAGTTAATGAAATAATGCTGAATTCAATCTTAACTATTTACTATGAACCATCAAAAATGAACCCTGATCAAGAACCTTGAGTTGCATAAATGAATCCCTTTTTTCCCCAATAAAGTGCCAACACTGCAATTCTGTCCAGTCTCCAAAAACTGGTAGAAATTCAACTTTGGTATTTCATCCCCCCTTCAAGAATCTCTCCCTCCTTCCTTTTCCATGTCTGGTGATTGCTGCTGAATTTTAATGGTAATTATGCAATGCGCCTTTGATGTTGTTCAAAGATTTTCAGCCCCCCAGTGCAGTGTAAGCATTTCTCTATCTCGCCGAGCTCCATGCTCCAGTAGCGCTTCTTTCTTTCTCTCCGTCTTTCTGTCTGTTTCTCCCTCTTTCTCTCTCTAACCACCCCAGATATCGCCTTGCCTCTCGTCTCCCCTCCATGTGTACACATTTCTGTTCATCAGCCCAATGGCAGCTGATTAGAAGCACGCTAATGGAATTGAATATGGTGATTAGCCATCCCGGGAATAGGAGCAACAAACTCTATCTCACAAATCCCCCTGTGTCTGAGCTCGCAGCTGCTTAGCTCCCTCGGCTTCCCCCTTACACTCCGTCTTCTGATCCTATGATTTGATAAGCGGCGCGGTATATTAGTATATGGAGGGATTGAATGTTAGTCTTTCTCGGGATTGGGGGAAGGGAGTTATCTGTGGAATTAGGTCATATGGATGATGGGTCTTGGAATGTTACAGGGAAGCTGGTGAAGTCTAATAGGTAAAACCTGCCTTTTGCTGCTGATCAGTTGGGCTCTACTGTGGATTCTCTTATAACAGCCACCGGTGTATTCTTTTCTAATAACTATTGGACTTTTTTGAAACTTTTTGGAATACTGGAAAAATCCCATTAAATATAATAATGAGGGATTCTGTGGATTCAGTGACTCATTTTATATACTTTCAAAGCAATTTGATAAGACCATCGTACTAAAATGAGAAAATAATTCATACTTTTACATTAAATAGTAAGGAAGGAATGAAACATTGTCGGGTTGGGGGTTGGTACACTAGACACTATTCATGAGGTAAAAAGACACCAGGCACAGGTGAATTCTTCTCCATCTTCAGTTGCCCTGGAGTCCTCTCACATGACTCATGAAACCGTTGTTCATGTAACACAAATAATCCAATCTTCTGTATTCTTACCATCATGTCTGTCTCTCCAGACTTTGCACACATCCTGACCCTCAGAGTTTGTAGGCCTACCGTCTTTTGCTTTTTTTTTCTTTCAAAGACGGCATGCATTTCACTTATAGCAGTGTCACATTCTGGCAGTAACCAAGTAAATTTAATTTGTAGTCATTGTAATTCTAATTATATTAAATATAATGGAGTGAAACAATAAGATAATTTGTCCTTAGCTATTTACAATTTTACCTGTCAGTGCACACATCATCACGACTACTTTGAAGATGTCATGTAAGCACTAGTTTGGATTGTTTGTGTACTGCCCCATTTTGCCAGGTGTCTCATTTTAACAATACTCACACTACACAGAATTTAAAATTGAGTCTATTGTGTCAGTCTCTATTGTATTTTTAAACTAGCCATTTGGAAATGACAGTGATGGATTTGCCACCATATTTACATTACTATGATTACATTAGAAGAAAAACTCCCCAAACAACAAAAATCCCGACTTTTGTGACCATAAAAACTACAATATTTGTGGCTGAAATTAAATTGAGGTGTTTTGGTACATTTTATTGCAATTTCACTTCAAAGTAATTTGAATTTGACCAAAATTGTGTGAAAAGCTATCCTGGATTCATTCTTTGACAATGAATAATTTACATGATTATATCTTCTTTTGTTAAAGTAAATGGGTGCAGTTCACAGTGAAATCTGGCCCTTGCAGGTGTGAAATCCTGAACCACTGGTTAGCACAGTCATACTTTCCAGCCTCCAGCTGCAGATACTTGTAGATCACCTCCATTCATTTCTCTAAACACACTGCAGTTTTTGGCAAGGGGTCAGGTGTAATGAGCAGAACCCCCTAAAACAATCCTTGGCATAAGATCGTTTAACTGTTGCTTGTGTTGCTTTCAGTGTATACATAAATATAGCACATGATTTCTATTATATATCTTGGAGCTTCCACTTACATTAATAAGAGACATAAGAGAAACTAGGTGATTGTGCTGACCTCTTCTGCTAGGTCATCAGA
Source organism: Brachyalestes nurse (assembly GCA_037974405.1). Classification (NCBI taxonomy): domain Eukaryota; kingdom Metazoa; phylum Chordata; class Actinopteri; order Characiformes; family Alestidae; genus Brachyalestes; species Brachyalestes nurse. The sequence continues at coordinate 7,675,932 of JBBPCY010000039.1, read as the reverse complement.
ATTCTCACCAATTTCAGCCCTATGTTCAGATGAACTGAAGGCCCTCTAGCACATGCAATAACAGGAGTGACGGTGTAGATCAAGGCTGCCAGGGGTGGGGCTGTGACAGATTACCTCGTCCCAGACTATATTTAGTCCCCCTCCCTCCTGGCCCCTGTCAAACAGCTGGCATTTCCATCTCAGCTGAGCTACTTGAATGTGCTGGTCTTGTGCTCAGCAAAACAGGGCACTAGTGTGTCTAAACTGGGTGGGTGGGACCACACTCCTCCTGAGTTCCTCCAGTTCCCGGTCAAACCAAGATGGAGGCAGGGGAGATGGTGATCCGACTGCCGGGTCGCGCGAGTTCACCCAATGGCTTTGGGGAGACCATGGTGCTCCGGCACAAAGAGGTTCACCACTTCTTCTTCCTCCCTTTCAGGGAGCAGCCCATCTACAGCACGCGGGCACACGTCTTCCAGATCGACCCCAGCACCAAGAAGAACTGGGTGCCCACCAGCAAGCATGCAGTCACTGTCTCCTACTTCTATGACAGCACCAGAAACGTCTACAGGATCATCAGCCTGGATGGGTCAAAGGTAACAATGGCATCGCTTTTGCTTTTGTCGTGTTTTCTATTGATACTGCCCTGAACAGAAAGATCTCTCTGGCTTTGGTTCTCAGACTTAAATGTAGAAAGATTGAATCCACAGTGCTTTCTGTTCAATCCAGCCTTGCAGTGATTAAGTCTGGAAGAAGCATGCAAATCAAATATTGCTCTTATATTTAACTGACAAATTTTTTTTCAAATTGTTTTTTATGAATAGCTCTTCTGAGTTTGAGTACTCAACAGATTTGAAGGAGCACTGAATGAACCTAGTAATACAGCGAATGCAAGAGATTGCGCTTAAGCATTTTCCCCAAGAGATTTGTTCTCGTTGCCTGTGCAGTAATGCACTGTATGTCACTCAGTAACCTTACGTGGAGGATGCAGTGACCTAGTGTTTCGTGCACGAAAAAAGTGTAATGTCCTCCAGGTTACGGCTTGCATATTTCACTCTTTGTATTAATTGGATTTGATGTAACGTGCCTCTCCTGGGCGGACTCCATTGTATTAGATTGCCACAGCCTCCGTCATGCCAACCAAAGTCACTTCATTGATTGCACATAGGGCCTATTTTGGCACACCAGTCTTGCATCACAAACCCTTAAGGGCAGCGATCATGATTAGAATTTGAATTGCACTCCTGACACGCACGGCAGTGAGCAGAATACGAGACATGACTGCGACGTATCCTGTACATATTCACCGTGCTGCCAAAAACTCATACATTTTCCTCATGCACTACATGTCTGCTCGCATAAACCTCTTAGATGAGATGAAACGTTCCAGTTCAGGCCACTGGCAACTCAATTCTAGTCTCCAGCCCCTTCTTGCAGAGGGAGCAGAGGGCGGTTAAAATAGCCCCAGCAGCATGTGTGCTTGTGTGTTAGGATTCTCTGTCCCCTTGCTCGTGGCTTTAGAGACAGAAATAACGTGTGAAGCGATCCCAGTGCACCAGAGTGGTTTTAACTGCTCTACCGCTTGCATATATCTCCAGACCCACAGCTTATTACTGTTAGCTTAGCAGCAGCTAGTACCCCGTCAGAGTTATGCCCAGTCTCTTTTTGTGCGACCGTCAGTGGAATTAATTTCAGCGAGCTCTGGCAGTGTTGCAGAATTTCCTCGACTGCTTCAGCTGTACAGGTTAAGCACTATAGACTATAAATGTGCCTCTGGATCTGAAGTATTGTGCATTCCGTGAAGCAGCAGTAAATATACAGTATACGTGATGGCTTTATGAGCTGCTTGAGACTGGGGCAGTGGAATGAGGTCAATGTGGAAGACACGATAAGAGCCTGATGTTAAGACCAGGAGAGGTGGTTCAGCAGCGGCCAGTGGGGCATTAGTAAGAGGGCATTAGCGGAACACTACACTAATCCATCCTAGTGGAATGCCATCCATGATGTTTAAGCTGTGACATGCCTCCCCCAACCCACTCATAATTTATGGCCTCTTCCTTGTAATTCCAGCAGAGCAGACTGTGGTTCCACCATTGTGTAGCCTACAGCTTGCCACTTAAGCCGTAGCCTGAACTGCACCAGCACTGACCTATTATAGACCGTGCCAGGAGACGAGCATTAGTGCCAGAGCAGGGATTTGATTCCTTTACAGATCCTTTTACCAAATATTTTTCTTATTACCACATAAATGGCTGCTTCTATGGGTGTTTAATCCCCTTAAGCAAATGCAGGTACCATTCAGCTATGGCCTTTGAAACCCGTGCTTTGTTACTAAATTTGCATTGGTGTTGTAGAATTTCGGCGACAATTCTTACACCCTACACAACTGGCCTCAGATCGGGGTAAGGCTCCGAAAGCCAGAGTATGAGCTCCGCTGCTGCAGTTTAGAGCTGTCCACCCACTGTGCGGCTCCATGCAATTACAAGCCTGGAGCAACTGATTATACAACTGCCTGTGTGGACTCCGATTAGAGTACCCGCCGCGCTGATCCCCCATATCTGAAAATAAAGAGAAACACCAATTCAGACCTGCTTAGCATTCAGCTTGAGGAGTGCCACGTATGGACATGAAAAAGCTCAAACCGTCAAGATCCCAAGCTTGGCCTGCCTTACAAATATGCTCACCTCATTAGCCGACACACTGTGCCTCTGCGTTCAGAGCAACGTTCAGGCGATTAGTTAGCCCACTGCGGTGCTTTTGCCATTATCCTCAGATTTGGATTGACTAGTGTTAGCTTGGTCAATTAGCTCGCATTAGTTTTGACACTTAGCTTTAAATGAAGCACTGGTGAGACATGAGCATGAATTGTAATCTGAGTTGTGTGACAGTAGTGCTCATCATTAATGACCAGTAATCACTGGCAAAGTCAGTTCTTGCTTATAAATGCCCTTTTGAACCTGTCCAGTTAAGAGGTGGACTGTATCGCTGTGTCTGATGCAGCGGGGCCTGCTAGAATGAAACAGGACAATATGAGTGACAACTCCTCCATCTGAAGGAGGGTGGGGGGAATATGGGATGAAGGAGAGCCCGCTCTTTTCCCACTTCCACTTTGAAGGAGGGATTGTATAACATGTAACACAAGGGAAGCTGTAGCCCACTGTCAGTTTTTTTTCTTTTTTGAGCTCATGCACTGCAGTTGTGTGGAGCCCACCTCCGTCTTGTGTTTCCGGATGTGTGTAGGAGTATCTGAGAGCCTTTTATACTGTACATGCATAAAACATTGATGCACATCCAGTCACCCCTTTTTTCATTCTCCGTATCGTGCCGCATGTCCTGGAAATCTCAACCTTGAAAGCTTTATGGTGAAATTATGCTAATTGACTTGCAGCCTTTCGTAGCAAGCATTGGACAAGCTTTATTGAAACTTGGCAAAAATCTAACAAGAGTCAAATTATTCTTTTCACATCATGTGTGCGAATCTGACCTGCCTGGAATTGGCATTGGCTTCAACAACACAGTCCCACTTTGGTGTAGCATTTTAAACTCAATGTTATGTGTCCAATTCAAACTTCAACCTAAATTAAGTTGAAGCAGGTTTTTCACCAGCGTTCTTTGAAGCTTGTCCAGCTCATAACAGGAGCTCTGCAATAACACATTTGTCACCGGAGCATGGATATGTCAATAGAGGCTTTAATGTTATTATGACTTCTGCAGACTGAGACCATTGCAATGGGCTCCAAAAAATATGAGGGTTTGAAGACCACAGTGCAATACCTGTCGGCCCTCTGTCTGCTTTCTGCTTTTACCTCTCTCTCGGTCTATCTTTCTCTCTCCCCCCTCCCATTCGTGGAGTGCCTCTCAACTTCACACCCACACAAACACATTGAGTTGCAGTAACGTTGGTCATTCCATCGATAACATTTCACTGTCTAATAAAGGCGACATGGCTTAAGATTTAGGAGAGGCTCTTAAGTGTTTATAGTAGGCCATTCTTGGGATCATTCCCACCCGGTTGAAATGCTGGAGGAGACTGACGAAGGATTTATTGTGAGATCATTTGCTAAAGTATCTTGCCAGTAAACACAGCTATTTCTCCAGCCCGGCCTCCCGCTTTGAGAGTGGTATTAAGGAACACACATTCACGCAGCGCTTGAATCCGATCGATGGCTGTAGCATGATCTTTCACGTAGAAGTTGTACACTGCATGAGCGTGTCCTGTGAACAGATCAATATCGCCCCCCATTGATTCCCTAAGAGTACATGACCACACTCCATTGTCTCTTTCGTATCCTGTTGACGCTTTCATGAGTCAATCAATTCATGCTAAATTAACACCTCAGTTGACCCTCCTGATCTTTCAGTTCACATCCAGGTTTGACTTTATGACAATACGTCATCAATATTGTGATAAATTATTATGATAAAGTACATTTCTCTGAGTATATCATGGGCATTGTCAGCACTTGTAGAGCACTTAACTTCCTCGTGTTTCATAAAGAGACAAATTTAGCTCAATTTAGCCTGTAAACAACGACAACCAGTATTTATTGCAAACTGCTTAATAATAGTTGTTTGGACGTCACATTCTATTAAAGGCACAGTTTAGACAAAGGGATTGTAAACATGCTTACTTGCATTCTGCAGCTATCGTGCTTCTGCTTTAGTTTGGAAACTACATTAAAAAAAACTGAAATCACTGGTTGGTTTTAATCAGTTTTCTCTTGTAGGTTAGTCAGTTTTTTCTTTTAACTTCATAAATTCATGTAACCTAATGAAACTGACTGAGTTATGTTGTTTCAATGATATATAGTGAGATGTCGGAGAGCTCTGAAGGTAATCTTGTTTAATTGGTGTTTTAATTGGTGTGTTCAAATAATTATTCTGTATTGTGTATTTGCTCATTATAAGAATCGTACAAACCGTTTATGGTTTCCCCCTCATTGTAAGATGCTTTGGTTTGTTCCGTTGCTGTTCGGCTGTTAATGAGGATTTGAGAAAAGCATCAGTAAAGTGTTAACATGTGTCAGTTTAAATGAAGCATTTCAAATATGTGGAACCACAGAAAAGGCATCTACAATATTGACCTTTGAAGTTAAATGTTGGAGTTATGCATAAAAAAACAGCCTGTCCAGTTAATTAGCGTTTACTCAAATCACTTTGTGTGATTTGTGTGAATTTAAATATAACTCAGTACTTCACACGGTTGTGTGGAACCACCGCACACAACATTTTTGAGTATATCCAGCATTCCTTTACGACTAGGAAGCCAAATATCTTATTGCAGCCCAATAACTGTGATAACTATCTTCCAATGATAAAGGAGAGAAGGGATTAGTGTAGCTCTAGAACACAACACAATTTTGCGAAGAAATTGCTCTTGACTACCACTATAAGGTTCTGTGACTTGTGGCAGTAGCACAAGACATTTTGGTTATATAGCACATTTTTAAAAGGTTCTTAAAAGAACCAAACAGAGCAGGTTCTCCATCAGAGAGAACAACCATACTGGAATGTTCTAACTTACAATGACTGAAAAATGACTTGTAATATATGTGTGATTATTTGTGCCCAGCTTTAATCAAAGGTACATAGATCAGAGTAATGAGTGCAATGTTCTTGTAATGACACCATCCACCACCATGCCCACGCTCTTTTTAGCTTCTGTTAGCGCCCGAGAGCCAAGACCAGGCTGAGGTCTTACGGAGAACAAGCAGCTTAGAAAGCCTTCTGTCAAGGTTCTCCTTACAAAGCTATTTTCCCTGCTCCGATCCTCCTGTTCACTTGCTCGGCAGCGGGTTTTGAAGAGACATGCTGTTCTTTGTGATTTGTCACAGGCCATAATAAACAGCACCATCACCCCGAACATGAGCTTCACGAAAACGTCGCAGAAGTTCGGCCAGTGGGCAGACAGCCGCGCCAACACAGTGTACGGCCTGGGCTTCTCCTCTGAGCATCATCTGGCCAAGGTGGGCGGAAATCTCCACAGGACTCTCTCTCCCTCTCTCTTTCTCTTTCTCCCTCTCCCCCTTCTCTCTTGCTATCTTTCAATATCCCTCTCTCTCTCTCTCTCTCTCTCTCTCGCTGCATCTCTGAGCTGGGGAACACCTACACACTGTGCCCTAATGAGCAGCTGTACAGTCATCAGTGCGTGGGAGGCTTCTTCTGCGTGGTGCTCTACTCTCCTATCTCTCTCACTTTCTCTCTCTCTTTCTCGCTCCTCTGCATTATGATTAAGCGCTGTCATACATTGGGGGTGGAAAACCACCAAGGCCTCACTATCAGGCTTATGCAAGAGAGACATCATGCCCCTCACACACACACACACACACACACACATACACACACACAAGCACTGTTCCTTCCCTGTCACATTCCTCTACTTTCTCTCTTCTCCATTCACTCTTCACTTTCTTGTAACCAACTGTCTCCATGTATAACCAGTGTGTTCTCCATTATGCTCCTATGATCCGTGTTATTGTGTTAGACTAGACATGCACATGCCGGTTGCTGCTTAAAAGGTGTTAGAGATGCACAATCACAGTCTTTCATTAGCCTGTTATTCTTTTTAAATGTCCCCTTTCTAATGCCAGGTTTAGCAGTGACCTCTCAGTGTTAATTACATGTAAATCTTATGTCACATTGCTGGAGACTGGAGTGCTACAGCATAAGTGAGACTATTTATCCTCTTGCATTTCATTCTAACAGTGAAGCAGCAGCATCTGAAATAAAATACCTATTCTGAATGCAAGCATAATCCCCCCCCCCAAAAAAAAAAAAAAATGTAATGG
>JBBPCY010000039.1:7645036-7669065 GCA_037974405.1 Brachyalestes nurse | reverse complement strand
TCACGCGTGCGCCTGTCAGACAGACATCTGCCTGCCGCTGACAGGTTACTGTGAACTTGATTTTATTAGTAACGCAATGTTACTTGAACTGTAACGGTAATCTAATTACCAATTTTAAAATTATAATGCGTTAGATAATCAAATTACAGTAACGCGTACTGCCCAACACTGTAAATAATAATACTAAAGTGTGAGTGATTTAATCTACAAACACCAACAAGTCAGCTGAGCTTATACTAAAGTGGCATTTGGCAGACATCCTTATCCAGAGCGATATGAAATCATTAGTTGCAGGGACAGTTCCCCTGGAGACACTGAGGGTTAAGTGTCTTGCTCAAGGACACAACTGTAGAAAGTAGGTGTTCACCGGGCAAGTGTTTTACCCACTAGGATACTACCACTAGTAAAAGTTCAGAATGGCTAAATCAGCATACAAACACTTGCTTATGTGGTTTCTGACACTGTATGACATACTAATTTCTATTAAAAAGGACATAGGGACATCGTATAACTAAATACAGGAGTAGCAGCCATCCTAAAGGCTGAATTTTATTATTTTTTATAGGTTTCAGTATGTCTCAGTGTCAGCATGGTTCTGAGGTCATTCTCTCAGTGTCTGATGATTGACACAGTGATGCTCAGCTCATGCGTCTTGCAATCTGACCGTGTCAGTTCTTTCTGAAGCATCTCAGAAAATCAATCAACATGCTTAGCAATTTACAGACAACAGTTTCACTTCACATGAGCTTCACTCACAGTTCATTTAGCCCCTGGCCATGATTAGCCATTTGTTTTAGGGTAAGATAAACCATTCATTAGACTTCTGCAGACGACATGGGGTTCTTTCATACCTAATCAAGCCCTCTTGAGGCTGAACATTTCTGACTGCTCTAACTCTTATGATTGGGACTGAAAAGCTGAACTGAAAATGGAAATGTATTGGACTCCACTCAATAACCAGCTGTCATCTCAGTCTGACGATGACATGTGCAATACAGATAATGATTGACAACATTTAACTATACATACACTATATGGACAAAAGTACTGGGACACACCTCTTAATTACTGAATTCTGGTGGTCCATTATGTCCAGTAAAGGGTAATCTTAATGCTTCATAACAAGAAATTTTGGACAATGCCATGCTTCCAACTTGGTGGACACAGTTTGGGGAAGAACCTTTTCTATTCCAGCATGACTGTGCCCTGGTGCACAAAGCAAGGTCCATAAAGACATAGCTGGAACAACATGACTGATCCACACAGAGTCCTGACCTCTACTCCATCCAGCACCTTTGGGATGAACTGGAATGGAGATTGTGAGTCAGGCCTTCTCATCCAACATCAGTGTCTGACCTTATAAATGCTGTACAGAATGAATGGGCACAAATTCCCACAGAAACTCCAAAATTTTGTGTATAGCCTTTCAAGAAGAGTGGAAGCTGCTGTAGTTGCAAAGAGGGACCAACTCCACATTAAGTCTATGCATTTAAGTGCAATGTCATTAAAGTCTCTGTCGGTGTAATGGTAAGCCTTCCCAATACTTTTGTCCATATAGTGTATTTTGTGAATTTGAATCATAGATGATTGATATATAAGAAGAGGTTGTATAAGGATAGGAGGGAAGAGAGCTCTGAGAAATGGAGTTCTGAACGGTTTCGTCATGAGAAGTTCAGACCCACCTTTTTAATAAAGGCAGACATGAAGGAGATTTTGGGGTTTTGGTGGGGTGTGAAAATTCTGAGGGAGGAGCTCAGTTATATTCTTCCTCTCAAACGTCAGTTAACTTCATTCAGGGGTTTATCAAAAAAATACCTTTGCCCATTCATCCAAGAAAGTGATTAAATAAAAGAAAACCCTGGTTCCTGTGGGTCCCTCTAGAAGTTAAAGTAATGAAAATGATCTGAAATTAATCTCTTTATTGTTTTTTACCTATTTTTAAAATGTATAAATAAAGGCTGATAAGGCTTTCTTACATAGGCAGATGTGAAGCAGATTAAACTTTTGACCCCCTCACCAAACACCAATACAGCTCACTCTGAGTCATTTCCGTTCATGGGACTGTTACAGTGAATTTGTTTAGAAATGCCAAATAACAATGGTTAGATGTGTGGGACCAAATTTTCCCTAAAAGAAATACAAGCACTTCTTTAGTATAATGGATTTGATATAAAATAATCTGATTCAGTTTTGTTGCAATTTTGTTGCAGCTAAATATCTAAGATCATGTATTTTTTGAAGGAAAGCAAGAACTGTTAATCATTTTTTGAAAAAACAAATGTTTATGGACTGAATACAATAAAAGGAAAAGGGATTTGTCTTTGAGATAAATTTGACAAGTTTGGAGAGAGATAGAGGGAGAAGGAGCGAGAGAGAAAGAGAGATAGAATGAGACAGAGAGATGGAGAAAGTGAGAGAGTCTTTGTGTGTGTGTGTGTGTGTGTGTGTTTGTGTGTGTGTGAGAGAGAGAGATGAGAGAGAGTGTGTGTGTGTGTGAGAGAGAGAGACGAGTGTGTGAGAGAGAGAGTGAGAGAGAGAGATTGAGAAAGCGAGAATGTGTTTGTGAGAGAGAAAGAGAGAGATTGAGAAAGCGAGAATGTGTTTGTGAGAGAGAAAGAAAGAGAGATTGAGAAAGCGAGAATGTGTTTGTGAGAGAGAAAGAAAGATATAGATTGAGAAAGCGAGAATGTGTTTGTGAGAGAGAAAGAAAGAGAGGGAGAAAGACAGTGTGTGTGTGTGTAAGAGAAAGAGAGAGATGGTGAGAGTGTGTGTGTGAGAGAGACAGTGAGACTGTGTATGTGTGTGAGAGAGAGACAGTGAGTGTGTATGTGAACGAGAGAGAGACAGTGAGAGTGTGTGTGAAAGAGAGACAGTAAGTGTGTGTGTGTGAGAGAGACAGAAAGTGTATGTGAACGAGAGACAGTGAGAGTGTGTATGTGAGACAGTGAGTGTGTATGTGTGAGAGAGACAGTAAGTGTATGTGTGTGTGAGAGAGACAGAAAGTGTATGTGAACGAGAGACAGTGAGAGTCTATGTGTGAGAGAGACAGTGTGTGTGTGTGAGAGAGAGAGAGAGACAGTGAGAGTGTGTATGTGAGAGACAGTGAGAGTGTGTATGTGTGTGAAAGAGAGAGTGAGAGTGTGTGTGTGAGAGAGAGAGAGACAGTGAGAGTGTGTATGTGAAAGAGAGACAGTGAGAGTGTATGTGTGAAAGAGAGAGAGACAGTAAGAGTGTATGTGTGAAAGAGAGAGAGACAGTGAGAGTGTGTATGTGAGACAGAAAGAAGTGAGAGCGAGACAGTGTGTGAGAGAGAAACACAAATTAAGGCAAGAAACAGTGAGTGTGTGAGCGAGAAAAAAGAGAGACAGAATGAGTAAATGTGTGTGTGCGTGTGTGTGAGAGAGAGAGAGACAGACAGAGAGAGAGAGACTGAGAGTCAGAGAGAGAGTGGGGGGTGGAGTGGAGGGGGAGGTGAAAACTTCCTGAATGGCCACAGGATCTTGGTTAGAATGAGAGAAGAATGACTTTGTCTTCGTTAAGACGCGGGTAAGCTGTTTGTATCTTATTCACTCGTAAAACGGAGCAGTTTCTGACCACTTTCTCTACTATAATACCAGTTCTTCTTCACTTTTTGTGTGTTTATCCCAGTCCTGGTGGTCTGGGCAGTATTGCTTTAGTAGGAAGTGGGCTAGTCCGGACTAGTAGGTATAGCGGGGGGCTACTCTGTTACATTTCTCCGTTACTTGAGGTGAAATGTGTCCGTTTTGAACACATTATCTTGAATGTACCAATTTCTGCCTTTACTGACCTCAAAACTGGAGGAATTACGAGGTTAATCGTGGGAGGCGCTGGAAATTATCGTCAGAGAGAAGAGTCGAGAAGGCAAGAACAGAGGAAAGCTGAGTTAAAATAAGGAAAAAACTCTCATTTGACACGTTTAGCCCAAAATGCTATTAAAGTGAAGTTCAGGGTTTTTTTTCTTACTCTCCAGACCACAGTCTGTGTTCACTGAGCTCTGAAAGAAGACAAAAGAGCCACAGGCTTCAGAAGTTTTCTCCACTCTTTTCTTCCTGGAGTTCTCTGAAGCAGAATCCAGACTCTGAGGGGCTAGATTTGATATTCATAGATAAAAGACCACTTTATTTAGACTTCGTTAAAAATAAAATACCCCAGTGGTTTTAGACCTTCATGTGGAAGAAGAGTTCTCCTCTCAGTGCTCTGGAAGACGGCTGAACTGGGAGTTTGTGGTGGTAAGTAATGGCACTGGACAGGAGGGATTCAAGGCTATGCCTCAGTGAATTGTGGTGTCTTTACTCACAGGCTCAGTTAATTTATGCAGAAATTCATGCAAGTATTTGCATATAGATGTATTTGCATAATTCCATGCATTCTAAATGTAGGCTTTTTCCACTCTAATGGAATTGTTCAGCAACCAAAAAAAATCAGTTTTAGGTTTTCTCATAATTTAACCTGAACAGTAGCTTGGACATACTGATTAGCTTGGACATACACTGTTCTTACAAATGTATTGGGACACATTTGTTTTTCAGGGCTTGGGCTAGTCTTCCACTTCCAGGGAAGGGCAATCAGAGCCCTGACCTCAACCCCATCCAACACCTTTGGGGTGAACTAGAACTGAGATTGTGAGTCAGGTCTTCTTGTACAACATCAGTGCCTGACCTCATAAATGCTCTACAGAATTAACGTCACAATACTTTTGTCCACATGGTGTATTAGTTGCTTCTTTAGTTTTGCAGTGAAGCTATGGGCCTAATAGAAGTCTTCCATTACTTTTAAGCAATGTTTAGTGCAAAACTGGAGAAGCAAACTTCAGACCCCAGCATATATTTTCCGTATGGATGTTTGGATGTAACACATATATACCCTACAATATAGAATAATAAAGGGAGTCTTGAATCTTGGATCTTAATTCATTTTGGGGAAAATGTGTACATATTTTTGGCTAACCATTTCTTTAAGAACAGATCCTTTTTGTAGCTTATTTAGAAACGTGAATCAGTTCAGTTTTGATATTTAATGAGATTCCAGACTTTCCAAGGAGCCAAATAATGAGAGGAATGAGCAAGGATTCTTGTCGGCTTGTGACCAGTCTCTGAGGCAACATTTGATCCAACAGACATTGAAACTCCATCTGTGGACATTACTGGGCTCTTTGATCCATGTCAGTGGGGGCTCATCCAATTTGAAGACCACGCTGGGACCACAGCAGGAGACACCATTGTCTCTGCAACTCACAGCTATTAGCGGGCAGTCAAATTCTTCAGCGAGGTCCCTTAAGGATCAGAGGCAGTCTTGCCTTTATGCCTTTTATTTCGGGGAAGTCATGCGCTCTGATTTGATTATACTCTGCTCAAGTAATTTTTCTTGTGCGTTTTTCGATTTAGACACATTCAAGTGTCTGTCCAGGTAAACAGAGGATCACAGCACGATTCCTCATAATTGCTGCAGCCAGAGTTTCACACCCAGAGAGCAGAAGGGAAGCTGACCTCAAATTCTCCTTCTGTTTTAGTGTTTCGCGTGTATATGTTGTCGGATTTCTTATTGCACTTAAGTGCAATAAATTGAGCCTATTGGGGAAGTTAGTAGTTTGAGCTGTGGATAGACTGTACTGATGACATTCAGTACTATGGTATTTTTAAGTACTTTTATTATACAGTACTTTTAAGTACTTTTATTATATTAAGTATTTTTAAATACAGCCTAGAACACAATGAGGGTTTGTGTAATTATATTAAGCTTTAAAGTCAGTATGACCACAATTATACCGTTCTCAGCCAGCGCTCTCTTAGGCCAAATTTCTTGTAATTTCTTTAAGTAGCCTTCAGGAATAGTTCTTCAGGCTTCTTGAAGGACATTCCAAAGCTTTTCCTTGGACATTCTTTTGTTCTGTCTCTGTCAAGATGATCCCACACTGCTTCAACAATGTTGAGATCTGGGCTTTGGGGAATCCACTGCTTGACTGATAGTGTTCCATTATGTTCTATCGAGATATGCTTTGACTGCATTGGTAGTTTGTTTGGGTCCGTTGTCATGCTGAAAAATGAAGCCATTGCCAGTCAGACGCTGTCCAGATGGTGTGGCTGGGTGACTCAAGGCCTTCGTACAGTATTGTACATGACAATTGTAACTAAACATACTTTGTGAGATCCTGCTTCTGTAGATCTTCTCTGTCTAAATGATGGACCCCAAAGCAGTTGGGGTGCTAATATCTTCCATTTGTAGATAACCTTCAGTCTGCTAAAATTAGAATAACCTGTAGATTCTCTGTTTATCATTCAACTTGTGAAGTTATCATTAAGCCAATTCACTGAGATTGTACACTTTATCATTTTATTTGAATTGAAAGTCATTTTTTGTATTTGAACTATTTAAAACAATTAGATGCACCCATCAGTTGCCATATATTGCCGTCAGTATCTCAAAAACTAAAAATCAATTCTCTTGAGTGACACCAGCACAGGTACAGTGGTTGAGATAATAGCAAGCACTAGTATGAGCACATCAGTACCAAAGTGCATTCTTTGAGGATGTCCTCTGGGCATTTTTTAATGATACGGTGCCTAAATTACTAACTTACCATTCTTGTAGAATCAAAAGAAAAGATGATGTGTAATTAAGCAAAGTTAAGCGTCTTATTCAGCAACAATAAGGCCTTAATCTGTTAACGAAAGGGCCTGCCTACTGCAAAAAACGCAGATCTTATCCCCGAGCTATAGTGAGCTTTGATGTACAAAAAAATACATCTGTGATAGCAAACCTCTATTTACTGTCACGCTGTGTGTAGTCTACGTTTATCCTGGTTGAAAGAGAGTGTCAGTAAACTAACAGTTCAAGTTCCATGTTATACCCTTTTATTGTCTGTTATGACTCTGTTATGACTAACCAGGCGCAATTTTGTTCCCTATACTAACTGCATTGGTTTTCCATGTGCTTGTCTGCACAAGCTTAAAGCTATGCATCTGCCTATTACGCAGCCTTGCTAGTGCTTATCTAAGAGAGAACCTGTCATAACTGAGGCCTGAATGCAATCTTGCACTTTTCTTTGATCATTTGTTGTAAAACCACGTCTGTTCAGCTGTTCCTAAGCATGTATTGTCATAATGATTTTGAATATATACCTCTAAATAAAATATCCTTGAATGCAAGTGATCCAAATCACTATGGACCATGGAGTTATGATTCTTACTGACACAGTAACAATAGTGTTTCCAAAAGCTATTTAGAATTCATCAAAGACCATTTTTTTACAGACCCAGAAGAAGTTTGATGCTACAATACTATATTCTGAGAAAACAACATTGAGACAAAATGAGCCTTAGGCATGATTTGTGTCTCTAAGATAGGGTTTTTAGGGGCCTCAGGCCACTAGAAATGGAAGGCATCCAGTCAATGTTGACAGACGTGGTAGTAACACAGTGCTGATTCAGAGCCCTTGAGCAATCTTTTAACACCAGAGAAAGGCGGTCTCAACATTAACCTCTTCTTCTTCTTCTTAAAAAAACATCTCTGTTCTTGTCTGTTCGTAGGTGTCAACTTTGTTTTTGCCTCAGTTCAGTATATCCACGATGGGTAGGGATGCTGTCATACCAGGCATGGATTTTGTCCAGCAAGAACATCTGCTTCTGATTAGGGAACTGTGAAGAGAACACTGCCGATCTTCAACTGATACGTCTCCACCAGACCTTTCTCTGTCCCAGCGAGAAAGAAAACATCAGCCTAATTACATCAACAAAATGTGTCATGTCATTGTAACATGCCGGTCAATGCTCTGGACCTTGATGAGCATTGTGGTGGCCTTCGCCGAGCTGGTTGCCTTCATGAGTGCCGATTGGCTACTAGGCACCCGCCACCCTACTGGATCCAATATTTCAGCCATTCCAACCCCAGAACCCTACCGGCCCTCCCTTGGCCTCTACAGCCGTTGCATTAAGGTGGCCCAACAGACAGTGGTCCAGTGTGGACCCTACGCTGTGGACTTTACAGAGATTGCAAGTGGATTTTGGCAAGCCACAGCTATATTCCTGGTTGTTGGAATCTTCCTGCTGTGCATCGTGGGCTTTCTCTCAGTATTTAGTATGTGCTTTCAGAGCATCTTGGGTAAAAGCATCTTCAATGTGTGTGGCCTGCTTCAGGGCATTGCAGGTAAGAATAATTTCCCTACCCGACTATTAATAATTGTTTTATTTTATTGAAGAGTCTCCTCTTTGTCAGGAGGCATAAATAAATAGTTACCTACTTTAATTAACTATTTAATTAACTATTACTATTATAACTATTAAAGTAATTACTTTAATTAATTAAATAAACTAAGCAATATAATGAGAATGGTTTATTCATTGTGTATGCGTACACTATATGGACAAAAGTATTGGGACTAATGCTGGGTAACAATTAAAATTTCTGTGACATGATTTTCTGTGATTAATCGCTATTAATCACTTTAACCAATTCTTATACGCAAAATTCAATAATTAATTCAAAAGTGGTGTATTGTGCACTTTTATTTTAAAAGTATTGCTATGTGAACAAACGTGCAATATCATTTGGTTTGCAAGCACTTTAAACAAATAAGGAGCTTTCCCTTTAACACAGTCACACAGCTGCAGTTCAAATATTTCTGTAAATCTCAACTTAAACATTAATATAATCAAATCAAATAGAAAAAAAAAATTTGCCACTGCAGGGCATTCACGTTTATCTAGTTTGTTAGAGAAAAACGGGGTACCCTCAGTGTAAAGAGCATGGGTGCCGGAACCAGCTTTATAGCCATTATAACCCCCCCCCCTCATCATTACCAGTGTTATAAAATGACTATAACCTGTATGAACTGTATAAACTTAACGGGAGCATTTTTCGGCAGGGTAGCATGAATCATCAGAACACCGGCGCTCGCGTGTCACGATCATAACAGTATATTAGGCACATTCCGAGCAACAGCAAGTAACATAAATCTGTTTTCTTTTTCTCTGAACAGGTACCAGCAGAAACATTTTTCTTTTGTCAGGGAGCAGCAGATGTCAGGATGTTCAGTAGCCAGTGTTCCTGTTAAAGGGAGGTGAAGCGGTTGAGCCCAGAAAAACAAACTGTCAAAATAAGAGTAATTAAAAAAACTGCGTTAACGCGCGATAAAATGATTTTCGCCGTTAATTAAATAATGCGTTAATGTGTTAATAACACGTGAACGTGCCCAGCACTAATTGTGACACTAATCGTTTTTTCAAGGTTTGGCGTAGGCCCCTGACTTCCAGTGAAGGGCAATCTTAATATTTCAGAATACCAACACTGGAACCAAGATAGTGAGCCAGGCCTTCTCATCCAACATCAGTGTCTGACCTCATAAATGCTCTACAGAATGTATGAGCTTAAATTCCCACAGAAACTCTCCAAAATGTTGTGGAAAGCCTTCCAAGAGGAGCTCTTATAGCTGCAAAGGCTATACCAACTCCATATAGTCTAAATGCAGTGTCAGGCGTCCCAATACATATGTTCAAATAGTGTACCCACACTCATTGAAGGTTTTAATAGGCAAACCTACCATATACGTTACTGACCGTAGCCAGTCAGGGGCTGAACAATTTATGAGACCCCTCTAAATTGGCCATCAAAGGAAAGGAACCAGTAAGACCACTGCTGACCAGATATTATTTGGGTGATGGCCCATACATACAAAATACAATAATGTGGCAGGTTTAGCTGATAAAATGACAACTCACTGAAATGTATGTATGGATAGCCATAAAAATAATGAGTCACTTTCATAACATAAGTTTGGATGTGTGTTGTCCTTGCATCACCTTTAAAATCAGTTACAGCATTTCTCAGACCTGCTGTAGTTTGACTCGAGTTTCTTGCCAATACTTTATGGTATTACTTGTGTTTAGTCTTCTTCATAACCCGTCCAATTTTTAGTTCAGCCACCCAGGCCAAAGATAGAAGATTAGGGTGTATATTTAGGTCAAACTGAGGCAGATGTTAAAGCCTCTGAGCCCACAGGATACCAAGGCTGACATTCCTGTGATGACTTTCATCCAACCTCAGAGGCTCAGACTTGCCTGGGAAATACACCACTATCTGATCGTAAGATTCCACACCCCCTCTGACTCCCAACACTTACATCATCTGCTAAATCTCGATAAACCTATTATTTATGAGAGGTTTTAGGTGGTGATGCATGTGTCAAAGTCAGCCGAAGAATCTGTAATGCTGTGGCCCAAGCATTGTTTTTAAAGTATACATATACTACATTTGTCTTGTATTTCATTTTTTCCTGCAGTTCATTTATTTGTTTGGGTTTATGTCCTTAAAAAAATGTGATTCATTTTTAGATTACATTTTCCAGACTCTCAGCCTGACACAAACACACACACACACACACACACACACACAAAATGACTAAATGAGATGTTCTGGTTGGCTGCCTTGCACTGTGTTTCACTCAAACAACATTCCAGTCTAAAGCACACTTTATAACTTTATAAGCATGAAAGTGTGGACTAAACTGATGTAGGCTGAATAAGTGCATATGTGTAAGTGCATTTTTGTGACAAAAGCAAAGAATTCAAAATGTTTGCACCTTAGTTTTCATTTATAGACCATATGCATGCGGTATGTTTTAAAACTAGGATGGTTTACACACTACATCACACTGTTTTCTTTTAAAAAGTAAGGAAACATTGTTTTTACTGGTTATGAGCCCTTTAAATCTGAATATGTCTATTATTCTATTATACACAAGAGCACTGATTTTAGATGGTGACGTAAATGCCAAACTTGGGTGAAGAATCTGGAAAACTGTGGGCTCTGGTTTGTGCAAGTGTTTTTTTAAGCCTTGCTAGAATTGCACTAGGCTACATTTTGCTGTGGTGTATACAAGTCATAAAATTGCTCTCTTATTTCAGCGGTGAGTAAAGCTTCTCAACCACAGTTCGTCTGCTCCCCCAGCACCACTTCGAAACCCAATCTGCAGCGAAAGAGAAATACTGTTGACTGTGGCTAGCCTGCTGCCAGTACTACTGTTAACCTTTGTCCTTTGGTTCCAGTGGAGAGAGGGCTAGCACATCAGCTCTGTAACAAATTATATCCCAATAGAAAACTACTGCATGTCATACCATTTTTAGGTTTTTAATGTTTTCCATAAAACTAAGCGGTGGTTATATGCTATTTGTAACAACATTAGGACTCACTATAACTTAATAACAACTTTTTATGTAGTGCCTTTTATGTTGTGCACATCCGCATCTGTAGCACATGACTGATTACTATGACCGCTTTCCCTGAACTCAGGAAAAAAACAGGAAACCTGTGACTCAAAACACTTATAAAAAATGCCAAGGGGAAAGAGATACAGAAATGGCACATAGACCTCCATTATAAATATGTTTTGAGTTCTTTTGTGAAAGACAGTCCTGGGAAACACGTCAAAGCGAATGTCCACGGTAATCCACCATATGTTGCAGATGCAGCTGATAGAGATTATCTTGAAAAACTCTGGAGCATTCTTTTAATATGTTAAGGGGTTTATCTGGGGACAGGAGAGTTGTGTAGTTGCACTGCAGTCTCAGTGAAAGATTTACAGTGGTGGGATTGTGCAATTCCTAGGCAGTCAGAAGAATGGCTTTCGAGGCAGGACCTTGCATGCCCGATCCGATGATGGAGTGAGTACACTATGTGGCTTAGAAAGCACCCTGCTAGCCAGATAAAACCCCAAAAGGCTCTCGAAGTTCTACAACTTTACAATGATGTTATCTCTCTCATATAAAGTCAGATCTGTAGAGAAATCACAGAGATACTGACCATGACATGTATCCTTTGAAAGCAAATCTTCATACCATAGACCTTTTAATCTGGAAAAGTGTTCTACCCAGAACTAAACTTCTGGCTGATATCACACAGTTCAAAGAGGCCCGAGTTTAGAGTGCAGGGGTGAGGTTTTGCTTTGCTGACATGACCGGTGGAGAGTAAAAAAGAGGCTCCTGATGCAAAACACTCATTTATTCCCTGCCGTTCAGTGCATAATTACTATGATTCTGAGCCTTTTGGATTACAGTGTTATAATACAATGGTAATACTTAAGATAATAACAAGTCATGCCATTTATCTGTCGTATGACAGTGTGATTTAATATGAGATTTCGCACCCACAAGATGATACCCACAGAGAAGGCCCAGGCGTCTTTGAGTGAAATGGGTTTTTACTGTTTAATCCAGACAAAGAAAATAGTCTGCTTAAAGATGTTTTTCAGTGGTGTACATCTTATAACAGATTATGGTAGCAGAAAACAGTGATGGTCATAGAGAAGGCCATAATATGTGATACGCATTGTTTTCTCATGTTTTCTTGCAGTGACCCTTCCCCCTAAACAGACAGACAGACAGGCAGGCAGACAGACATGTTACACAGATACAGATATAGTAATATGTAATTCATCTTTTCTACTTCTGTCTCTTCTGTGCAGGTTTGTTCCTGATGATGGGGCTGATGCTCTACCCAGCAGGCTTTGGCTGTGAGAAGGTGGTAAGCTACTGTGGACCAGATGCTTCTGCGTATAAACTGGGACAGTGCTCTCTGGGCTGGGCCCTGTACTCAGCCATAGGAGGAACTGTGCTCACCTTCATCTGTGCCATGTTCTCCGCCCAGGCCGAGATTGCCACGTCCAGTGACAAGGTGCAGGATGAGATTGAGGAGGGCAGGACACTAATTTGTGTGCTTTGAACATGCCCGATGTGGTTCTTCAGTGTCTAACAACTGAATTCACAATTGACTGCTGCATTGATACCTTGGGTCTGTGGGCCTTTTCTGGTGCAGCTTCTGTTATGTGGAGTTTTGTCTGTGATTATTCCAAACTCTCAACTAACCCTTATTTTGTTTAGTGCATGTTTTAAAGGTTAGTTCACAATGTGTGTAATTTCAACTGTTACTATTTTATGTCACTGGTTTAACAGTGCCAAAGAGAATTCTTTGGAACAATGCCATTGGAGAAACATTCTTGGTTCATGAAGGAACTTTTCAGTTCAGTGTTTTTATTTTTTAAAGAACCAGCCATTGAAAGGTTTCTTCAGGGAACACAAAGTGGTTCTTCCTTGGCCTCGCTTTTAGAGTGTAGACCATTTAGCACTTCATGGAGCCGTGTAACATCTTGTAGCGCTGTTAGAAACAGAAGCATAATAAGGGCCCATTTCTGTCCTCCACCATTCAATGGACATCCATGTTCTCTTAATGGCTCACTATTTGAGTGCAATTTACTTGAAAAGGCTCTAAGTCAGGTATCCATACCTGACAAATACAATGGATGCACTTAAAGGTCCATGCCCAAGTGACAAGCAGTGTACCTTAAAGGGCTCATATCCTACAATTTTCTTGTCTTTTATAAGGCCTACTTATGATGTTTCTGTGGCTTTATGTTCTACATTGTGTGGGTTTATGGGTTTCATTTTGCATCACCATTTTTCCAAATCTCTTAATGCCTTATGCCTTAATTTAACAGGCTGTCTTTCCTGCTTTGCTTTTCAGTCTGATATGTGTAAATGGCCACTGTTCTGATTGGCTGCATTAGTTTGTGCCTCTTTCAGCAAGCCATCTTACTTAAAACACTCCTTGTAACTGCTGTAGGTCAAATAGGCAGAAAAATATTAATGCACTGTTTTTTTGTCACATCATAAAAACAGTGAATTTAAAGTGAGGTGTTTTGCAGCTTAGTTTGTATATGCAGACTTTATGGCCCAGTGTGTTCTGAAACTTTGACAGTATTTACAGAGTACATCACACTCTTTAATAAAAACAAAAGTCAGGAAAATGCGATGTGGGCTCTTTAAATTGTTTTTCAGAGTGTTCATATAGTTCTATCATGTAATGAATGTTCATTGTTCTACTTTTGGTTTTCGTCCTGATGGCAATTTAATCATGCAGTGAATAGACATTGCGAAAAATAAGGTTGCTTGAACTTCTTACAGTTTACACACATACTTGATTAAACCCTTTACTTATCAAATTGTTTAGTATTGGATCTTTGCATATCCTGTCATTTCATAGCCTTTTTTACTGTGTTTATGTTCCATGTATTTGTTATATTAACAAACTTTATTTTTACATCTACCGCTGTGCTTTCTCTAAGCATTTTGAATAAAAGCATTAAATGAAAAACGCAATCTAGTGTGGTTGTGAAAACAGTGGAAAACACAAGCTGGAAAGTGGAAAAAAATACTATGTCATTGTAAAATATATAGTAAGCTGGTCAATGCCACCATGTAAACAAAGCCTTCCATGATTTAACAACCACCTCATTTAGTAAGTGCAGAAGCATATGGGAAGTTGCAGAAAACAGTAAATGAATAAATTGAATTAGAGAAGCTTAAGCACTGTAAATATAGCAGATATTCCAAAAGCTGTGAATTGTATTAAAATAAAGCGGGGAAATCTGCAGACAGATTGAAATGAAGCGACTCAAATAACAGTGTAGATGAACAAAAGCAATATTTCTCAATGCAAATCTCACAAACACAGCTGATGCCCTTTTCCAGTTTTACAGTGTATAATGACTTGCCCTGAAAGGTGTGGTAAGGGGAGTATTTTCCACAGGCGCTTCTCTTAGTTGATCTGAGTGGATCCTGCCAGTCTCCAGACAAGGCCTGTGTGGCCCTCCCCTACTGATCAGAAACACACGACAGGCCTCTTCATCTTGTATGACCAGACGATCAATTTATAATTAGCTTTGTGGTGATTAATGCCTTCCCAATGAAGCAGCCTCTTCCCTGATGAATGTATGCAGGACTTCCCACCTAAACTGCTGTCCAAACAGGCATGGCTCACTGTTTCGTCTCATTAGAGCCCTGTGTCCTGCTCTGAGGCATTTGACCCCCTATCTTACACACAGACACACACACTCTCATACACAGGCATCTGTTTGCAACATCTGGCTTATGTTGCCAATTTTTTTTTACCAACCCCTTACACACTTTCAAAAGTGCCAAAAGGTTCCTAGCAGTGAGGCCATTAGCCCCAGTATTAGGACATGATAATACACAGTGAGATCAGATAAACTGTATTAGTCCCCATCTAAATGTTATATACAAGTTATATGTGTGTATAGTACTGTGCACTGACTGAGTACATAGTAAAGTCTGTGAAGATATTAAAGGGTCCATAAACTGCAACATTACTTTTTTGAAAGAAAGAAAGCTTTACAGGTTTGAGGAAGACATTTCCTATTAAATCTGATCTACGTCACTCTGGATAAGAGCATCTGCTAAATGCCATAAATGTAAACAAAAAGAAAACTCTACACAAATCTTCTTTTTCATTCTCTAGCTCTACTTATTCACATTGATTAGAAGTATATTAGGTCGGACTGCTTTTTAAACGTAGGGGAGCCAAGCAGAGCAGAGGTGATTCACATATATCAGTCTTACGTGCAAGGGCTTAAAAACAGGCAATTTAAGATAAAGATAAAGATAAGAGAGGTCAAAAAATGAGCATATAAAATGTCAAACGTGGTTCTCACGTGTGTGTGTATGTTTGTTTTTTGCTTTTTTTCCCCTGAGAACCGCTTATGACTGGTTTAACATGATCCTTCCCTCCCTCATCTATAGTGTATATATGTGTTATCTTATATACAGAAATGAGTTACATGGTCTCTTTAAAAAGTGAATTACATGAACATAAACACAAAGGTTATTGCACTTGTCCTTAAGCTGCATTTTTAATATTGTGTTTTATGTATGGCATTAGGACTGACAGAAGAATCCCTTTTACAGTGACATGCAAATTGTTGGGATGTTTAGGTGGATTTATTGCTGTCATCACCAAGCACGAGTGTGAAGACCTGCTGTAAACACCTCATTGAACACATTCAGTAGGGGGCTCCTGAAGAGATTTGTAGTAATGTTGCATGTCTGACACTGGGGGGCGCCTTTGTCAAGCAGTTGAGACCTTTTTCTCCCACTCCTCACTCTCACTTGCAGGCCTTCACACAAAGAGCAGATGAAACTGCTTATGCAGATGAACTCCAACCAACTGACAAACTGCAAATGTAATGAACATTTAGGAGGTATTAGATACGATTACTTGCACATTCATTTTTCATTCCACAATGAGCCACTGGAGAGAGAGTGAGTTTCAGACACCAATCACAGCTGATTGGGCCCAATGTGGGAAACCTCCCAAATGGTTGGCTTCTTTTGAAGCTATGACAAATCAGCTTGTAAACCAAAAGAGCCGAAAATGATTTATTAACATAGAAATTGTTGTCTATGTTTTTATGCAATTTCTGTGCAATATTTTCACAATTAACGCAATGTAAAATCCATATACTGTTACAACATGTTCCTTACTTACTAAATAATTGCCATTTTTTGGAAGATTAACATTTAATAGGACTAATAACACTTAGATTAGTAACAATATCTAATATTTTATGATAGTGAATGATATTATATAATATTTGTATAATATATTTTTTTTTCATGAAACCTCTGCAAGCAAGCCTCTAATGGCCTTCTGGTCTGTGAATGAAGCAAACATGTGAAAGAATAAATTCCACGGAATGCATCACTTATATGTAACTAAAGTCAGCTGCTCAATTAACACATTTCTTCATCACTGTATTGTTGTTTCACTCTAACTTGTGTGTGTGTGTGTGTGTGTGTGTGTGTGTGTGTGTGTGTGTGTGTGTGTGTGTGTGGGGGGGGGGGTGGGGGGGGGGGGGGGGGGGGGGGGGGGGGGGGGGGGGGGGGGGGGGGGGGGGGGGGGGGGGGGGGNNNNCATACACATACACATACATATACATATACACATACATATACATATACATATACATACACATATACACATACATATACATATACATATACATATACATATATATATATATATATACATATACATATACATATACATATACACATACACATACACATACACATACACATACACATACACATACACACACATACATATACATATACACATACATATACACATACATATACATATACATATATATATATACATATACATACACATATACATATACTTACACATACACATGCATACACATACACATACATATATACACACACATACACTACAGGTCCACATATTCAGTATATGGGACCAATCATCTAAAATATATGGATTTTAATGACAACACAGTACGAATTGCATTACTATGTAATACAGTGAGAATGAATGTAGAAACAAAGCAATCATTCAAATGATGTGTTTGGCAATTCAGCTACTAAAGTACACAAAAAATGTTCACATTATTGTTTTATATTGGGGGTTTGTTAAGAAAATTCTAGTATATACTGTACACAAATGTGTGAAAGGCTTAGGCCACCTGAAAAAAATTACATGTAAAGCTGAAGTTATCTGGGTATTTGCTTGAAAAAATGATCATGCTTTATTTGGATAATCCACTGTAGATGCTTGTCTTGAATCTTGACTGTCATTGAAACTGGATAGGTATTTAGTATTTTTTCCAAAACCAGAGCCTTGCCCTAAACCCTAGTCTAAACCTTTACCCAATACCCAGGCCCTCATCCTGGTCCTAACATTAGCCCTGTTATTAATCCTAATCCTAAATCCTATGATGTTCCAAATCAAAGAATAATCTGACTATTAACTATAGGGGAATTCAAATAAAGCTGCGCTGAAAAAATATTATATCCAATACAATGATATATACAAGTAAATAATACAATTTAGTATGTGTGTTTCCATGCCTTTAGCTTAACCATTTCCGAACCACCCCTCGAGGGAGCCCAACATTTACACTTATCATCTAAAACCTAGTTTATGTAGTCAGTCCTTCATTAAGTAAATTAGAAGCTGCAGATGGAACTGAACCAATTCATATAATGGCTGGAGTTCACCGCAAACCTGTGCTCTCCTAACCAAGATATTAACTGCTGAAAACATGCACAGTTTATCATAATTCCTTTTCATCATATCTATGTTTATTTTAACTTTTTTTTAGTCAAAAACACCCAGAAAAAATATTTTTATTTTCTTAGCTGTCTGAGCCTTTTGAACAGTATTGTGTGTGTATGTGTGCTGTATAGACTCGTCCTGGATCATAAGCCTGGGTTTTTAATTTTTATTTATGTTATTTATTTTTGTGGGCTATTATATGAAACATCTAATTAAGCAGTACCAACATAGTAACATATTAACATGATAAAAAGTCAATAAATAATACCCAATGTCCACAACCTTAACCATAACCTATATGTTCCCTACTTTAACAGTATAAACAGATCTGATTCTTAGAACTGTCCTTTATAACCTTTTGTGTGGTTTATTGTGAAAGTGATATTCTTTAATTATTGAATTTTTTCATTCTATAGCACTAGAACATGAATAGATTAAAAAAAAAACCTTCCTGGAAGAATGTCAAACACTGGGGCATGTCTGCTGTGTGCTGTGTGCAGTGACTGGCAGGCTGCAGTAAACTATTGCAGACTATTGTTTTTGTGCACACTGCTAATGCAGCAGGTGGATGGGAGAAAGCTTGGCCAGCCCGTGATCCCTTTCCTCCTCACTGCAGCGCAGGTGACAGCACCATTAAACTTCCAGAACAGTCGGCTTCCCCATCTCACCGACCAGCACAAAAAAAAGGAACACACCCAACACTGCTGTACCTGAACACTAACAATCATCTAAGCATCACATTGTATTGTTATATTATTAATATTATTGCAGTCCATGTTGCCTAGAAATAAAATGCACCCCATAAAGGTGATCATAATGAATATGTATGTATGTATGTATGTATGTATGTATAATATATGTATATATAGACTATACATATTTTTCCCACTTCTGGCTGATGAGACATGTTGTGATAATGAGGGGCATGGATAATTTAATGTTTATAAAATCATGAATAGTTCATCACAAAGAGAACTATAAATATACATATACACAGTTCACTCTGTTGATATTTCCGGTTGAAATATTAATTCAGTTATATTCTAAACATGATTGCACATAATAGAAGGCTATAAATGTTCAATAGGATGCCAAATTGGCTTTTTAATGTTAATTATTTTAACATTAATCAGTTATTCTGTTCATGGTCACGCACTCTTTTGGATTCATATGGCATAACAGTTTGGATTTATCTGAAAGCGCATTGGTTTGTTGTAAATTTGTCCTGGAATAACTTCCATCGTACAGCAATATATTCATTTCAGAGAGAATAGCACATTTTGTCTCAGCGATACATAATCAACATATGGGCTGTATATCCATAACCGCGTGTGTGCTTGGAATTTCAAACACACGCGGGCTCCCGTGTCCTCGGGATATTGATTCAACACAGTTGGTGGTTATGGGGGGACTGGGGAGGGTGGGGGTGGTGAGATAGGCGAGAGAGTGTTTAGCGTGTAGTGTCAGCAGCAATGGTGCTGCTGGTGGTGGTGTGTACGCGTGCGTGTGTGTGTGGGTGTGTGTGTGCGAGTGAGTGTGTGTATATGTGTGTGTGCAGATGTTCCATTGTGATGGATCTATTATCCAGCTATTACAAGATAAATGAATGATCTCTCCTATTTTCCATGCCTCTAGAAAATTGAAATTGGGGGGTGGAGGTGGTGAAGTGTGTATGTGTACGAATGTGTGTGCGCATATGTGTGTGTGTGTGTGTGTGTGTGTGTGTGTGTGTGTTTGCTGGTGCTGCTGTTGGTGCTGGTGGTGTGTGTATGGGGTGGGGTGGAGTGGGGTGGGGGGTACCATCCTTGCTGCATTATTAGGGTTGTTGGGATGGCCATTAATTTAAGGAAGGCCCAGCGTCTCCGCATTATCAATCAAGCCTCAGCCGTCTTGCAGTGATGACCATGCACTCTCAGGTTTATGCCACCTTAATTAGAATTCATGGCAAAATATATGCAAGGAAGCATCCTGTAGCCCTCATCATTTCATGGAGAATTTATTGTTATTTGGCCAAGCATTTTGCTTAGAGTGATATTTCCTATTACCAGCCTGTCAGCTAATATAGCTCGCCAAATTCACTGTATGAGATATTAGTTGTCTCGCGGCTCCGTACCTGGCCACGGATCTGCAGAACGAGGCTTCGAGTACAATTCTGCTGCCCGATACAGTTACAATATGCTTAATTAGATTTCAGACTTCCGACATCCGTCCGTAATTGGCAACAGACAGCCGCATGTACAGGTGGTTGAACTCGACAATTAGCACCTGAATATTTCAAAACAGTCATCTGACGCTGCTATTTCGTAATCCACGTTTGTTAGTATTTGCATTATCTGCTCAGAGAAACGATGATCGCCAATTAAATGTGTACCACCCAAATAGTGAGGGGCATCAGAGTATATTCCCCATAATTTACTGTCAAAGCTGGCACTCTGTATGATAAATAGTGGAATGCAGTCAAAGCTGATTACACACCGCACTAGAAGTGCAGTTCACTGTCAGGAAGAAGAGCGATTGACTTCCTATTTACATATTAATGAAAGGCAGTAAGAATATGTGAAAGAACTCCTCCAACACATACACACACACACACACACACACACATATTCACACACACACACAAATACACACACACAAATATACACACACACACACACACAGTATTCATAGGGCGCGACATTTACAAATAAAGCTGATGCCGAGAAAAATTTAAATTAAACCTATTTAGATTAATAAATGGAAGGGGCCCTTGGTAGGCCACACAATTTGCATTTCCATTTTCAAATTAGAGTGGGTGACTCCTGGAGTAATGCGATGATGAGCCTCTAACTGCTCGCTGCATTGGTGGCTTTTAGAGGAAGTTTGCGATAAGCATGAATATGATGACCTTCCTTAAAATTTGCCATTTGCCCTCTAAGCAGCACTCAAGAAAACTCACAGTCCATATATGATGAGCGTCACTGAAGGTTAGAGAGATGGAGAAAGTTTGCCAAGCATATGAGCGGAATATACTCTAGATGTATATTGAACAATATTTTTTTTTATTTTTGGAGGTCAAATCCAGATGTGGAAATGGAATGACTGATTTGTTCCGATTTCTTCTGTCACTTTGTTCATCTGTGAATGTATCTCTACACAGCTGCTCCAAATGGAAAGCATATTGAAACCTTGTTAACTCCATTTTTTTTTTTTTTTTTTTATTTTCCATATGCTTTTGGCTGCCCTCCACACTGTCTGAGCGCTTTATAATCAGTCAGCCAATAGGCCCAAATTTTTTGTGAATAAAAGTTATTCGCATTAACGTATACTAAGATTGACAATATGTTTTTCCTTCTTTTACAGAGTTCTCATTTCTGAGGTAGACGGATCTTACCCGAGTCTTTGGGAAAACACGTTTATGCTAAGATATCTGAGCTCTGCAGGCTAAGCCGTGCTAGTTTTAGCCTTCAGTTAATAAAAAACTAGCTGTGAGGGTATAATGGACCGCACCAAAGAAGATCCATCCAGCCCTTTCTTTTCCATAATGGCTTTGATGGACGTCAAACCATTGTGAAAGTGCTGTAGACGGGGGCAATGTTCTGCAACATATGCAAACTTATCAGGCATAGTTTTAATGTGCTGCATATCATTGGCTGCCTTATGTCCATGCGCTCTTTAAAAGGGAAAAAAGTGTCAAAGGAGACAGAGATGATAACTGAGGTTCATACTAAGGGTGCAGGCTATTATATCTTCTTAAGTACTGTGGCAATTATATTTGGTGAAGAGCGAACTCTTTGGGCCAGCTGTAAATGGATAACAAGCTTTATCCTTGGCTGTACATTGAGGACAGAGATGTATGTGTGTGAGCATGTGTCTGTGTGTGTGTGTGTGTACGTGCTTGTCATTGGCTTAATCCAATGACAATTTATCTAAACCCCTCCGTATGCTTTACATTGCAACCTCTAGCATGAGCCCCTGGCACCGGTTGCCATTTGTGCTCCAAGAGACTTGATTTTCTGTCAATTACCTGCGTTCTCTATTAGATGGCTTTGTGACTTTGTGGCTCTGTGCTGTGATCAGAATCCTCCTCGGCTTGCCTAATAGATAGGAGCCGTCTCCTCCTCAGCTTTACAATGAGCATCAAAGCCTCGGCCAGAGCCGGCCACATGGACAGATGTGGCCTTAATTAGCGTCTGAGAAATGCAGAGTATTTTTGGTGACCAGTGTTTTAAATTTGCTGGACTTCAGTAACATCAAAGGTTCTTCAAATGAATGTCATCTATTTGGTGTTCTTGGCTTGGATATGTGGTTCTACACCATTTAAAAATGAAGGTCCTAAAAATTGTTCTTTGGAGCAGCCTTTCAGTGGAATGTTCTTTTAAAGCAGCATTGTTGTAAATGAGATGCTAGAAAGTGAGGAACCTTTTAAAAAGAACCTTTATGAATGTAATTTGTTTAACCAAATTTAAGTAGCTTTATTCCAAAAGAAAGTATAATTGGTATAGACCTTTAAAATGGTTCTTTGCACAACTAACAAAAATGTAGGGACCAAAAAAGTGGTTCTTCTTGGATGTTGCTCTGAAGAACCTCTTTTGAAATCATTTTTAAGAGCGTACCTGGAATTTCTAGGGCCAAATGACATTTACTTCGTACGAATACACACGCACGCCCCGCAGACTAAAATTGGCCACTGTGACCAGTCTCTCTCACTCAGCCGTGGCCTTGACGACGATCCACAGCACCCTCCTCTGCTCTCCCTATTACAGATGCTAATTATGCTATCTCACCCTGCTGCTTCCATAACCAACCCAGCATAATGCCCAAATTAAGACTTTATTAATGTAAGTCAGCATCTAATGGTTTTAAAAATGATTTATATTGTTTTTCCTGCTCCGAACAAATTAAATCTGTAGCTCAGATTAACACAAGCTTTTCATCGATGGGGGGAGTTAAAAAGCCTGTTACTGTCACATTTTCATCTTTAGTTCCACATCTGAAACCTGCAGGCAGGCAGAATAAACAATCGTAATGTGGAGGAATTTAAATAGGAAGCATTTTTGTAGTGAAGCTAAGCCTTCTCAATAAGATGCAGCAGGTTTTTGCATGATTCATACTTTATACGGTAAACATTAAAGGTTTAAAAGCTTCACATTATGGCCAGACCATAAATTAGACTAGAAATTACTGTGAAGAAAATTGTCAGCTAAGATATATCCATACAGTTGCAGATTATGGATTTGACTCTTAAGTGTGTTTTAGGGTTATAGCAAATACTGTGGTTTCGCCACACTATCACAGCAGTCATATTTTATGTAGGATAAGAAATAGGCTGTGACAAAATTTCAGAATTAGCTGGCAGGCGAATATAGGGTCGCATATGAATTTCGCAGGCAATTTTGGGTAATTCTGATACTTGATTACTGGGTGGCTTTGAAATAAGAGCATGGTGAAATGTAATATAGCCCACCTCTTCCCCCCATCCCCATTATTCTTAGCATGCTGTGAAATTCCCATCTTACACACTTTGCTGGCCAAGGCCATGAATTATGCATTGTGCCAGAGAAATCCTCAATCTCACGCTTCAAGACCACCGCGCATTACCCTGCTTCTATCTCTATTACCAAGATGAATTGTTGAATGGGGAGGTATTTGATGGGATATGGTTCTAACTTCATTGTTTGTTTGCTGTGTAAAATCTCTCTTTTGTGCAAGTCTCCTTTGTGTGTTGAACCAGTGGTGGATTTTATGGTTCTTCAGAGGGTGAAAATGTCTGGCTTGGTTATGGGAGCGTGCCATTTGTGACGGAAGCGTTCATGACTTCATATCTTACTGTACGGAAGCTGCTGTTTGGAATCCTTGCGATCGAGCTTATGCTGTCTTGCTGTATGACATGCCGACAAAAATGATCATCTTAAATTATGAAAGACAGCAGTACAGCATGCTTTGATAAACCAGAAATCGTAGTCGTGTATTACAGGTTTTCTGATGCTTAGATAAATTACAAGCAATTGTTATTAACACCAAGTAAAATAAAAGATCTGATATAAGCACTCATCTATTTATCTATTAGAATTTCATCAGCAATTAGACCACATTTTGAAAAA
>JBBPCY010000039.1:7614886-7632846 GCA_037974405.1 Brachyalestes nurse | reverse complement strand
TATTCACACATATTATCACACATATTATCTTAATTATCTCAGGCTTAACTACAGAAACTGCATATTAGTTTCATACCAGTCAACAAATAATTCATAGGCGTTACTGTAAGTCTTATAGTTCTGAGGAGTTAAAAGTACCTAAGACTTAGCTATTCTTTTAAACTCTTAGGTTTATTATATTGTACCGTTGATTATTCAGTTACTACATTAAAAACAATGTCCTGGGCATTTAAAAGGTTTGAATGAATATTTGAATTAATATATATTTAAACATTCAGAACATTAGAAACTTTAGATTAAAGCTGTGTTCTTTCTTCTAAAGCTCTACCTCTCTGTTCCTTAAAACATAATTGTAGCATTTGTAGCATTTTCCTAAGTACTCTTTCACTAATCCTTGGATAACCATCGTTCACACAACATATCTCTTGTTATCGGTAATGTATGCTTTTGACACATAGTGGATGAAAAAAACAGAGTCAGAAGAAAGGACCCTTGAGTATATTACTCATTTAATCCTGATTAAGGCTGGAGAGAGAGGGGGGTTTAAGAGTCTGCTGATAAACTCCCTTTCTTCTGTTGATGGTAATTACTCATGTCCCCTGAGACAGTGCTGAGCTGCTGGCGACGGGCAGGGTGTGCTAATCATCGGGCATGAGGCACTGTCCAGTTGGTCCGAGGACGAATGGGATCCGGAGCGTTGACTGGCTCTGCAGTGTGTTTGAGGGCGGCCTATTGTAGCCCTTTTGTCGGGGATAACTGGCCAGCCATTGTGGCCAAATATGTTAGGCAAATTGAGGCAGATGGCTCCGATTCAGACACGTGGCTTTCCCAGGGCTGCGGCGAGGACCGAGACAGTGAAGAGGGGTGGTGCAGGTCAGGGCCCCGCTTGGCACTTGTTAGTGCCTTCAATAGGCCCATGTGTCCCTGTTCACCCTCGATGTGTTGTTGCCGAGATACGCAGCACTGAACACTCTCCTCCTGCCCCACTGTGGACAGCATGGGGGTGGCTACACCAACACTCCATCTTCCCCAACAGGCCTGGGTCTGGTCCCTGTCTAACCCCCTGGGGCCCAGCTGAATGGCTGCGATTGACAAGAGGGTATTGGCCCATCCTAAATGGCTTTTCAGTCAGCTGTGGTAATAGACTGACAGGTTTTTGTCACCCTGTCGCTAATAGCTGGTAATTATGGGATTTGCAGTGTTTTGGTATTCTTTGCTAATCTGTTTTTTGTGTAGTTTGGGAATACTGTGTCAAGCCGGGAACAAAAACCCATAATTTATTTTTCGTTTTAAAATAATACTTTTTGGTTTAGCACTAATGTAACAGCTGGCTGACATTGTAAGGTCATTTCCATAAGATTACAATCAAAGATACCACTTTTAAGACTTGCTTGCAAAATATCAAAGAGTCGTACAAAATCAGTTTACATGATTTGAGTTTAAAAGAAACATTAAAAAGTAATGAAGATAACAATAAATATAGCAGTGATCTATACACTAGGCAAATTCAATCTTAGAACTGGATTTGTATGTACATCTTCAAATTGTCATATTTGTAGATGTTTTCCTCTCAAATTAATGGGCAAAGCATATTTATAGACACAAAGAAACATTTAACTTTAAGAAATACATTATGAAGTCTACTGTACAATAAATTAAAATGTTCATAAAACATCTGCCATTGAAGATTCTGGAACTGAAAATAACCATAATTATGTTTTAATCTATATTTGTACCTTAAAGTTAATGTAACTAAAGCCACATTATATTCAATTACTACATATTTAACGTTACTAACTGTTAAGTGCTAGCTTACATCAACTCCAGGGGGTAAAACGTTTTTTTTCTTTCGAAGATTAAACAGGGTAGACCAACACAAGGGTAATTAATTGACACATGTTCTTTTACTAATGTCTTGCCAATGCTGATGCCATTTATAGAAACATGGTCCTTAAACCTCTAATATCTTTTTCTATATATCCTATTGAGATGGCACAGAGAACAAAATCAACCAGTTTACCTGTGTAAATATGAGTTGTTATGTTGAGGGTAATTGGTTTCTAATTTCTTTAAGATTTAGCAGGAATATATAAAAATACAGCTGAGGTCATGATATAATGTAAAATTAGGGACAGTAAAGTCTTGTAGAATGAGATTTGCTGTTGACTTTTACTGTAGAATGTTCTTTAAAAAAATAATGGCAGGAACTAAAGGTATCATTCCATTAAGACTGCTTCTGAGATATTCTCACACTCATCCACAAGACCAACACTATAATATCAATACCATAGTATATTAAAGACAATGGGGTTTTGTTCTTGTGCTCTCGTTTCTCACATGAACAGAGGAATGATTGCACTGAACTGAAGGTGTTATTTCATAAAGCCTGCTTTGGAGACGTTCTCACACTCTTCCACCAACCCTGTCTGTAGCTGTCTAAAGCTTGCCCAATACATTATACATAAACATCTGTCATAAAATGGACAAAGAAACAAAAGAGATAGTTCTGTGAGAAGTTCTCCGCTGACTTCTCTGGCACCTCAATTACCCATGATGCTCCTGGAGGCCTCCAAAAGCGGGCGGCCTAGGCTCCACATGCACGAAGCGGGCTACGGGTCTCTATTGTAATGCGCTGCTTATTCAAACGCGCGGGAGGTCAGGAGTGAAGATGTTACCATGCGGCCATTCATCACGCCCATGACACCCTCTCCCCTCTGCATCCACACCTCCAGGCAATGCTTTATAGAAGAACAAACACGTCACCGGCAGCGGCCTGGTCATCCATTTTCCCTGCACCGCGCATTAGGGGCTGCATGAATATCCTCATGCAGGACCTGTGGCTTCGCATGACGAAAAACAGGGGAATGCTACAGAGGCTTTGTGTCTTGGTTTATGCTCAGGGATACAGCCTTATCTGAAGATCTCACAGGGACATCATGATCTCTTCAAGGAGGAAGGATTCAAGGAGAACAAATCTAAATTCAAGCTATATCAAGCAACTATGGACACCACACACAAAGCCCTATAAATTTTAATTAATGGTTCATATGCCAGTAGGAACAATATGCACTCTCGAGCCTAAGCCCAGTAGCATTAGTTCATTGTCTGAAGAAGGCGCAATCTGTTGTAGGCACTAGTGGATGTCCTCTCATTATTAGCAGACAGCATGCCACCAATCCCCTCCCTCCTCTTCATTTGGTGCCCACGTAACCTCCCCCGACAAATCATTGGCTAATTATGATTCCGGACAGAGTTTGACGGTGGCTAGCGCTTGCATCTGGCCCCCGAGGTGCCTCCGTCTGCAGCTGGCGAGGTTTTGCTCCGCAGCAGGTTGGCTGTGGCCCGTCATAAATAAAGGCTCTTATAAACTGGTTATG
The DNA here is from genome assembly GCA_037974405.1 of Brachyalestes nurse. Classification (NCBI taxonomy): domain Eukaryota; kingdom Metazoa; phylum Chordata; class Actinopteri; order Characiformes; family Alestidae; genus Brachyalestes; species Brachyalestes nurse. The sequence continues at coordinate 7,629,469 of JBBPCY010000039.1, read as the reverse complement.
AACACCTGTTAGATCATCTGTCAGCCTAGCCCGGCTGCCATCCATCACCTGCAGCTCGGGGAAGTCATCCTACCCCCCCATCAAAACCCCTCAGCACTTACCGCGCCCTTAACACCAGCCCGATACCTTCCATAGAATAATAAAAACCAGCACTGCTGAGAGTGCCAGCAAGCAGAAACAGACTGAGAGAGAGAGGGAGGAAGAGAGAGGGGATCTCTCAGGGAGTTGCAACCGAATGAAGTAAAAAGTTTACTTTCCCATCAATAAATCAGAGCAGAGGAATAGTGGATGGAGCTGTCGCTGTAGACAGACTTCACAGGCGACAGACGACGTGACAGGATAAAAGCAGCTCAAGGTTGCACCATCATTACACTTTTTACAACTTTTTCCATGGCCTAACCAAGAAGAGAGATGGAGCAGCTAGGGAGAGAGGCATGGTTTTATGGGTACTTTAGCAAAACCAAGCAAAAACTGTTGCGCTTGGTGAGATTTTTTTATCTATACTGTTATGATATAGATAACGTGGGAAGCCTAAATACATCAATCATGCTCTGACAGATGGAGTGTGTAGGATGGGTAAGCCGAAGTATATCACAAGCTGGCTTTTACATGAAACTGTGTCCTGCACTTTATCTTGGATTTCTGAGTAAGAGACATCTCTGCCAACATGCAGACAGTAAACCCCAAAACTGCTTATTATCCAAAGTAAAACAAAACAGACAAGGCATTTCATAGATAGTGTGGAGTACGCATGCTATTTAGATATTACGCATATATTAACAGTAAAAATATAGTCCACCGTCCTTGCTTTATGGCAACTATTACACCCTAGTTAGTTTCCGTTTTATGTGCATTATCCCAGGTCTTGGCAGAAACTATAACTTTTATGCATTCATAAAGTTTAATTTGAAAGCAATGAATCAAGGGAGACTGGGATATCCTGCCATTCATCTCCTGGACAGGCAGTGGAGCAGAGGTTAGACAAGAGCCGAATCAAAGAGATAGAGCTTTTATGGTGTTTTCTAAGATGTTTTATGATCTTAACTTAGTCAGGGCTTTACATATGAGGTGCCCAGGTTTGGCCTTGTGAAGTACCCTGGCCCCCAAGGACTGGATTAGGTCACTTTACAGTCACTCTCAGTGTTACTGACAATCCAACCGGATACCTGTTACACCAAGAATCTATATCCCTAATTCTTGTCCTGGAGCGCCCTTTGGTCATGTCTTTGGACACCATCTAAACACCCTAATTAACTGAAGAGCCGAATCAGGCATCCTTGAGCACAATAATCACAAAGCTTTGAGGGACTTCAGCTCTCCAGGACAAAAACCACAGACCCTGGTATAAACGTTCAGTGGAAAAATGCGACATACTTTAAGCGTGGAACTAGTTTTAAAAAAACTGAGTGATTTATTTAGTCCAGCAATCTTTGTAATAAATTGTTTGTAATGGTTCTTTCCTTGGACAACTGTTCTAACTGTTTCTAACAAGAAATTGTGTTTCTTGACACTCAAATATCTGATTTACAAAACTGGCTCTTCAAAGAATCAACCATTAAAAAGTATTATTATTAAAAAGTATTATTATTCTATTATTTTGGTCCACATACCCATTACATTCTGTGTGACAATAGATGTCACTGTAGAAATGTACTGGGGTTTTAATTTGACCCAATTTCACCAATTCCACACCGTAGCTAGGATTCTATCAATCACACAATACGACCAACACTGGAAGGTGAAGGCTAGAAAATGCTTTCTTCAGGTCAAAAAAACTCCCATTAATGCAAAATTACTGTACAGCTAAACATGCTTGAAGGAGAATTATGTTACATCAACTAACAGACATCCTTGCTGCTACCATCACGCTGAGTAATGGGCAATAAAAATACACCATGATTGCAAACTAAAATTGCAAATTAGCTTTTTGAAAGTGTTCATTTTTGAAAACAGGAACATGTCTGGTTTTCTAGAGGTCAAAGCCAAACCTTCACCGTTGTGGCTTCAATCAGATTAAGCGAGACCCTCCCCGATACCACCATGGAAGACCCAATTCGCAATCACAATTTATACCAGCAAGAAGCCGTAATGAGACATCAGAATGCGTCTCACAGTAAACTGGGGCCTGTGATCCATCTCGCTTCTGGCACATGCTATTACAGAGGAGACGAGCAGCCCCCACTGGCCTGGTGTGACAACTTGATTTCCTGCTCTCTTGGTGGGGCATCTGAAAGGGTGACATGATAGGCCTGTTAATTTGGCTGTGTCGCCGTGCCTGTGTCAGCATCCGTGGGAAGAGGAGGCTATATAGTGGTTCAAGGAGAGGGAATAGGCTCTGTCTCGGCTACGGAAGCACCTGTCCAGCCTGACAGCAAAAAGCACTCTGTTTTAATGTGTAGGGCTTTGGGCTTGGTCCTCCGATTGACAGTAGGATGGATGCTATACGCACATACTCACTCACACATACACACACGCACACACAGACACACACACGCTAACATACTGCCTTTACAAAGTGACAGGCATGGGTGGAATGGGGCAGCAGTGGCTTCTTTTGTTTGCCCTTGATGAGCATGTGATTAATGGAAATAGGAGAAACGTAGGGGCGCATCAGTATTCAAATAGCCTGCCATCTTCTTCTTCTATTCACGTGCTTATTGCCTTCCAAACATTCAGCCTCAATCAGTCTCTCTCTCTCTCTTTCTTTCTCTCTCTTTCCCTCTCTCCCTCTCTTAGCTTAACCCATTCAAAAATTTAGTTTGAATAGTGGAAAATAGCAGCCCAGTGCATTCATGACAAGAAAGAGATACCTATTCACCTGTTTTAGCCTATAATTTTTTTAGGGTGGTATATGCATCATGAGAAACCTATAGGACTTAATTTAAAGAATAATTTAAAGAAAGAAAGATCAAATATACACCATAAGTAGTTGACCAGTAAAATATGTTCCATGTACAAAGCTTATTTCTTCACTAACAGATGTAATACCAGTAAGAGAAAAAAAAACATGCTGGAAGACATGGACTTCCATAATGCTTTATCTACATTTGTGCTGTAGCAAACCTCACACACCAAACATGGCTTGGCTGCTCAGCTATGTTTTAGATGAGAAAAAAGGTGTACATTTGAATTTTCAGTCAACCATTACTTTAACTGACCCAATTCAAGCCTATTGCTGCCAATAAACACCCTCTCTAAATCACTTTTGGTGGTTTGGACAACTTCAACGATGGGTCCATGTACTACTTACAGGCTTAATTGGGCTGATCTGTGTTGAGTTCGTTAAAGTAATTTATCACATAATTGACTGGGTGAAGTAAGGACTAGAGAGTCTTCAGACAGACAGCTTCGTGGAGATGCACAGACACAAGCGACCAGATCTGTCCCTCACTGGCTAAGGAATACCAAAACAAGCTTGTGTGCAGTTTCATGATGAAGAATGAAATATTACACTTTTCACCCAGAACAGTTCAGTTTGAAAGGATGTCTAAAACTAACAAGAGCAATAGCAGAACTGAACCTCGCTAACTATCATGGTATCAGTTTCCAATTTGGTTCCATTAAGGACCAAACCTTCTGCCCTTGCACCCGAACTCACCGGGGCTTCCTCCTGATTAGAAAGTGTTTTTTATTTTTTTGTCAATGATCAAACATTTCAACTATTCAACTATTGTGTTGCTTGTGTCTCTGGTGAATACTGCTGTTTTGATAGCTTCCATTGACTCCAGCTCCTTGAGCCTCAGGCATAAACACTCCAGTGCAGGTGCATGGCTCTGGCTCTTGGACGTCGCTTCTCCTTCCTTTCTGCCACCAGGATTTCTCTATCTTGGGCTGTAATTAATGGCGAATGCACAATGCGTCGCTGGGGCGAACCGTGGAGAGCGTTGAAGAGGATGCCTTTTCGTCTAAGTGCCTTTTTGAATCTAGCCGAGGCCGTGGCTGCCAGTGGGCCCACATCAAATGAAAAAAAAAGAAAAACTCCTCATTATTTCAAGTCATTCTGCTAAGGAGGGTGGCACTTAACCCACCCCCCCTTAACCACCACCACTACCACCACCAAAGAAGCCTGGAACAGTCTAATTGTATTTCCTATTTGAATGCTGATAAAAAGAGTGGGGAGGAGGGGGTGGGTTAGTGGAAGAAAGTATGACAGAAAGGAAAAGGCAAAGGTCTTCCATCTATCAGGGGGTGCCTCCAAGAACGACTTGCGCTGTAAAGTAGTAGCATGATGAAAGAACAGAAGAAAGAGCACTGCGGTTTATTCAAGAAAAAACACTTGGCTGATAAATTGAAACAGGCTTTTCAAGCTGGTTTTCAGATCCGCCGTTCTAATAAAGGCCCCAAATACACATCTCGCAGTAATAAACGCCGGCACGTTAAGAGCCCCTCTCTCCTGCAGCAGAGCCACTTTAAATGAGATCCTTGCTTAACACTTGCCTCTCTGCCTCTGGAAGATGGCTCTGCTCTTCGAAAGAACCGTCAACAGTCCATTGCTTTCCTGTTTGCTTTTAGCTTTGTTTTGCCTCCCAATAAATGTTTATTGACAGCCAATTAGGAGGAGAATGAGGACAGAGTACCATGCTGATGTCAAGTGTACCGAAAAAAAAGAGGTATCCATTCACCTCATGCCTATCTATCCACATTACAGAATAATGTGATTGCACAAGGTTGCTTTTTAAAAACATATACAACAGCACATTTACCTAAGTGCAATAGCATTAGTGTTTGCGCATTGCTGTTCTTTGCAACAGCCTTCAAATGCGAGTCTTTTGAAGAACGTTTTCAGGCTAAGGGTCTGAACATGGACCCACATTTAGCCCACCTTCTTTTCATTTCATTAAGGAGCATCATAAATGCACTGTTTGCCCATTAAGAGTACTAATGCACAATAGAAACAAATCATCTTTCAGAATTGAGAGATGCCTGTCTTGCGTGTGAAAAATGAGGCTTGTCATTAGACAGGATTTCATTAGAGATCCTGCTGCGTGGTCCATGGCGAGAGCGTTTTCTTTCTTTCTTTCTTTCATTTTTTTTCTTTTTTCACACCACATGCACACGTTCGCTACGAAGACCTCGTGCGCCATGGAAGCCACCGAATTATTATTCAACGTTTCTCTTGCGAATATGCCAATGTCAGAGTTTTAAATCCCAGCTGCGGAGGAGCGAATGTGGCTTGTTCTCCTCCAATGGCGAGCTTCAATCAATTAAGCAGGTCCACGCTGCTGGGCGGGCGGTGAGGGGCTATTTAAATTTAAATGTGCGTGTCATCTCCGAGCGCCTCGTGGGGTCTACATCGCTTCTGCTCCAAGGGGAAAAAGACATTAACACCGTCTGTCCTTTTTCTCTCGCCACCCCCCACCCAACCCCCCACACACACCCCTCATCCACCCCACCCTACCCTCCTCTTCAGCTTGTCCTCCAAGAAGCTAATTCTACAGACACCACTGGAGACTGCCAGCACTCTCTCTGGGACTTTGCACTCAGTGTTCTCCGAATTGATGTTTAGAAACTTTCCTTTGTTTACACCTCCCTTCCCCCGTGAGGCCCTCGTACAGCGGGGCTAATTGAAAGTGACAGGTCTTTAATTGAGGCGCTCTTAAAGCGTTGCCGTCTGATGAATAACGATTGCGGTTTGTGCCCAAATATATTGGTGCACCCATAATGTGAACTTAGTCCTCTTTGACAATGCAGTGGCGTCACAATGGACAAAATTGTAACAACATTTTGTTACTAATAGGTTAGGTTGTCAAGCAAGTAAAAATCACTGTTACATAACTTGCCCGGTTACAAGTTAATGTGCTACATAGGAGTGTGAATATTGATTACGTCACTGTGGATGGTAAAACTATCCTTATTAAACACAATGTAACAGTAACACAATGTGAATCTTGCTGGTGCGAGAAAATATCCCAGTTATTTGCTTTTGGGCTACATTCCTACACTGATACTCATGCTGTGTATAAACTATAATTCCAGGCCATTTTCAATACGTAAATGAATACCTCCCTTTCTTTTTCATTATAGAATCTAAACACCAAGTTATTGTACATGGTAATTCAATCCTTCAGCCCAATTGCTCTTCTGTTCTTGATGTGCCATTATGTGGCCTGATTCTCTATCGGGTGATGTTCAATGGCAACACTAATCATTAGCTTTTAGACTGCAGTGATTTAAGAGCTTTGTTGAACGCACACAGTGATTAGGGGGCTGGTAGAGAGCAGTAAGGTGTCCATGTGTGGCCATGGAGTAAATAGGCGTTTTTATTTATCGCCATGCCAGGCGCTTCTATGCGGAACAGCGCTCTTCCAAATTGAAATATAGCAGAGTTTACCTTTCTGATTAGGTCTTCAAGTACAGAGCCCCAGGCTATCATCTAAAAAACACTCTCCTTTGTCATCTAATTGTGGAAGGATTAATGTGCAAACAAGGCCCGTGGTCTGTCATGAGGATTGATTCAGGGCCAGGGCCAATGACAGTCTTTTGTCCACTCTCACAGACTATACTGACTCTTGGGCTGGATTTTATCATGGAGAACTTGACCTGTCCTTGACCCACCACACACACATAATACATAATAGCATCTTAAGAGTATGAGTATAAAAATGCTTTTTGTGTTTTCTGTAATTAGCTTGGTTATGTTAGCCTGCAACACTGTGTTAGCCTGCACTGTACTGATGCTATTACCTCCTTTCTTACTGAGAAATGACGCTTAAACTACTCAAGATTTAATTCAGGACTGAAAATTATATGTAACAAGACTTGATAGCAATCAAATTGTATGCTAATAAATAATTAATGCAGTAAAATATCCCCCAGGCCTGCATTTGTTATGACATGTCCAACAGAACAAGAATTTTATTACCTCATGCCACTGGCCTGAGAAAAATGCCACATGATGTGTACTTTTAATAACACTGTGCAATTATTATTTTTTTGCTTATTTTTATTACCACATTAATATAGAATGGAATAGTGTCATAACAGGCTAAAGGAAGAGTTAATTTTCCAATTTACACCAAATTTGTGTTAAAATAAAAATGAATAGTGAGCGACCATGTGATTGTTTTGAATCCTGTTTCAGGCTATTTTGGTTTGATACCTGTGCCACTGACATTAGCACAAACACAGCCACGTAATGAAAGTGAGATCCTTCCAGTGAGAAATGAATACTATGCTTAACAGGAGGAAGCAGTGTGTTGAAAAACCAATTGTGGTGTCCATTAAGCTAATTCATTAAACACCATTTACTTCATGTCACTCAGATGAGTAATGTTTAGAAGGTTGAAGCTGGAGGCTCACTAATAATAGTAAGAGAAAATCAGAAGAAACATTTGCTCTCCAAAGGTCTCTCTGTTATCCAGCATTGTGAAAATAACATAAAACATGTATTGATTGAAGTATATTAGTCCTTAATATATTTGAACATTAAATAATTTGGAACACCAAAAGATTAAAAAAGAAACAATATTACAGGCTTCTTATTTGACCTTTTTCTGACTCTTTACCAATATTACAGCTCAGTTAGGTCATTTGCACAAAGCCAACCAAGCCTAGCTAGCTATTTGTTGTGTTCCATTACTTTTAATCAAAGGTTGGATAGTGGCAAAACACATACTCTCTCTCATGGTTCTGATTAGTTTGTTAATGTCTCGAGGCTGACCTTGGGATCGTTTGCTCTGCTAAATGCCTTCTTGATATCAGCGCTAGAGAAACAAAAATTGGAGCTCAACATGGTCAGCTCTTCGTGATTGTCCCGGTGCTCTTCAAACACTTGAGAATTTCTATCAGGATTACAACATTACGGCACAAATACAAAACGTTTTTCAATTGACACGTAATGGTACGATATTAATCACAAATGTATCAGAGTGATAGTTTTTTGTGTTTTAGGTTGGTTAGGGCTTTTCAAACTCATGATCTGTTTCCCCAGCTATATATTTAGAGCTGTATGGTTCAAGACGAGGGTTTTTTCCTAAGCTTGACGCCCTGCCCTAGTGCAGGAGCCTGCTCCTTATGGGGCTTGCTGTCCTAACATATTTAAGTTCAGCCATCAACTGTGATGAAACACCTGCTGTTGGGGAGAAACAAAGCGCACTAATCCAATATGTATTTCAGACATGTTAAACATCACCTGGTCCCCAGGCGCCGGGCACCGCATGGCCATGGGACTGAATTTTAAAGCATATTTTTCTAATTTATGTACGGACAATAAATCAAAATTAAGGGGCAGACAGTGAAATGCATTTCTGTGCGAGCTGACAAAATGAGCTGGAAAAAAAATCTGCGACGACAGCGACTGAATCGCACATGTTGGCTTCTGTGCTTGTGCATTTGCGCATATGTAAGTGTGTCAAGGCGGTGATTTAGAAAGAGCGAGCGCTTGTCACTTTATACCTGATTGTAAGTTTGCAGGAAACAATGACACAGAATAATTTCTTTGCATAAAGGTGTAGGATATAAATACTAGAGAAGGCCATTAGAATTTACTACTTGAAGGACAGTGGTTTCAATGCATCATAAACTTTAATGCATGGAAATATGTGCACGTTTGCATTTTAATGTCCATGGACTGGCCTTCCACTTACATCATAGGTCATTCACACCAGGCTTGGAATTCTACATAAAAAGAACAAGAAAGGGCCTTTTGCATCCTTATCAGAGGGAATCTGACATCAAATATAATAACCAACCAGTCCAAAACTGTTATGAACAATGTTTTCACAGTTGTAAATAAAAGAGTTTGTTTCATTTACAGTTTCATTCATTATAAAATTCCCAAAGCTTTCAATCCATATCCACTTTAAAATCAGAAGTATAAAAATAACATAATAACATAGCAAAGTATGGTGACAAAAATGTCTAAATCTGTCCACTACAACCATTCAAGACAAAATAGTTTTTTGGAACTACATTTCTGCAGGTTAAAACTATTATTATATAATTAGTATTGTACACTTAATGAAATATGTCAGTAGAGCCTAAAATGATTTCGAAAACTCTTTTGAAAGTTCAGCAAAGCAGCTTCTTTCTCCAGAAAAGAATTTCTGTTCTGTTTAAGCCCTAATTCACTGTATAGTCACCAGTGTAAAATTGACTTTTACTTTGTCCTGCAGAGTCAATTGTAATTCACTCTATGATCAAAGGAACTCTAAGCCAGTTACAACTGTGCATTTTCTGAAACACTGTGAAAACTAAATTGTTTTCTTTTCACATTTCTGGACAAGGTTTCTTGGTTCAGAATGAATTTTCTGCTGGAGTCAGGAGCTTAAAATGAATTTATTTAAACTAAACCAAACTATTTCTAAACAGTTTTTTTTAATCATTAATTTTTCATTTTTTCCCCCAAGCAATATGTGCAACTTTCACACCCTTGTTTACTGTAAACTAATCAGTGTCAAATAAATGTTAGAGCTTCTCCTGGGCAGAGCTAATGCACACATATTAGAAAACTGAGTAAAACTTTTACGAAATGGGGTCTAAAACCAATATCAGAACTGTTTCCACAGTTCTAGATGAACTGGTTTCATTGTATAAAACTGACTGTCTGCAGCTCTGTCTGCACACATTTACAGCAGAATCACTATACATTTTACTAACTTAGCAAGCTGTGAAGAGTTACTATACAAAATGCTGTTTGCTATGTGTGAACTGCCACTGTGTTTTGCTGCTGTCTTCCCTTGACTGCAAGGCACCCACAGGTAAAGCAAGACTTTCAGTGATGATGATGTCCACATAGTGGCAGCTGCTGAAGGGACGTTGATGGATGCGGGGAACAAGGCTGTCAATCAGTGAGCCGGAGTCCTTGGCCAGTCATGCAGTCAGCTATGGGTATCCTCATACACACACAGTAACGGCTTTTTCCACTTTATGATGCGATGGAGACACACTTGAGAGCACACACAGACCTATTTGTACAAGAGAAGGCCAACGATTATTAGTCTTTAGTCTGCTCTGTCAGCCAGGGCCTAGAGCACCAGCCACATATCACTGTGGCATTTAACAATGACTGTCACGCTTAACAAAAACGTAGTTCCTTAATCACTTTAAACTGTTATGATGCACAGTCACAAGACATTTGTACAAGAGAAAGCCAACAGCCATTACTCTTTAGTCTATTCTGTCCGAGACATAATAAGAATTATGTCTGTATAATTTTATTTAAAAATTCAGAAATGTAATTTCATCTCTTCCTAAAAAGTGAAAAACATCAAATATTTGTACAACTGGAAGCTGACAGCTATTAATCTTTGATGTACTCTGTCTGTAGGGCTTAGAGAATTGGGCATATGTCATTTTATCCCTAGGCAATGACGATTATGTTTCACAAAAATTTAGTTTCTCAATCACTTCAAAAAATGTTCCAATGTACAATCATCAGATACATGATTCCTCAACCTCTGTCACTCTAATTGAAGGAAATATTTAAGATTTTATTATATGTGAATGCATTACACACTCTTGGATTAAGGCAGTCTCTCATTAACAGAAAGCACAATTAGTGATAAACTAGCCATGGCGGCCCGACTCATTAGATGGTGAAGGTTTATTTAAAATCTGAGCAGTGCCTTGTTTCCACTCTATTCTCCACCATATGTATGCATTAATTAGGGAAGTGTGGAGGAGGAGTGGATTAGTGTGCGAGTGTGTGTGTGTGTGTGTGTGTGTGTGTTGTGTGTGTGTGTGTGAATGAGGGAGAGCGAGAGCGAGAGAGAAATAGAGACAGAGAGGGAGAGTGAGAGAAAGAGAGTGAGAAAAAGAGAGAGGAAGAGAGACAGAAAAAGAGAGAAAGAGAGAGAGAGAAAGAGAGAGAAAAACAAGGAGAAGCAGAGTGTATGATGTTTCATGTTTCGCTTCAGCTCTACCCTCTATAACTGAGGATCTAATCAATCTGCCGGCTATTAAGTTTGTTAATTGATAATGCATACAAATTAGGCTGAGTGCTGGTTCTTTGGAGACTTGGAGCAGGTGATTTTAGGCACCAATCCAAATGGACTTTTAAAGCAGTCAGGTGAAATCTATCAGACAAAGTGAGTGAATCTACATGCCTCTAGTTTCTATATTGTATATGCATTTGGCTTTCTAGTAGTAGTGCTCCTCATGTAACATGGACTGCTGTACAGTCCAGGAGAATAAACTGGAATATTTATTTTACTTGACTGTCTCTCTGTCTGTTTGTCTATCCATTTATCCATTCATCCATCCATCCATCCATCCCTCCACATTGTATGCATCTATCATCCCTCCATACACCCATGCATCCAGCCAGCTAGCCACCTAGCTACAAGGTTTTCTGCAGGACAAATGATACAGTAATTAAACATTAAATCTCAACAGTTAAAGGTGCTTTTTTGAATCATGGGAACATTTAAATCTTAGGAAGGATCTCATATAATTCTTTTTTACACATTTTTTACTACTGCTATTGACCAGTTCTGGCACAAGGCATAAGACACATTAGAGTCCACCAGGCCTATTATTCTGACTGCGCATGCAGAGCTTTACAAAGACAATGCTCAAACTCCTTCACAATGCCACTTTTGCTTCCATTTCACATCATTCCAATTCAGAATCCATCAAAAGCCTCTCACAATGCAAATGAGACAAAATAAACATTAACAACTCGCAGGCACTGTACCATCAGACATAAATTAACCAGGCAAACCTGGAATGACACTTACCATCAGAGTAATGAGTAATAAAGGCAAAATAATGATCCAAATATTCACCCATCTTTATGGCTGATGCCAGGAAAAAAATATTCCATTAATCTGCCATTTAATTAGTAGCACACTTATTTGAAATGCAAAGTAGTTTTTCAGAAGACAGTTGTTCATAGGAAATCCTGCACTAACAACAAGCAGTCCAAGTGCTTTTTGAACTTTCGATTATCAGCATGTTTTCGTTATCAGAATAGAATCTTATTTCTCAATTTCTGTTGTTTTTACAGTCATTTCCACACTATTTAAAAATAGCAGTTACCATTTATATTGTGTGAAGACTTTTTATTGATGACAAATAGGTCAATAGAAATGGAACAAAATTACTTGGGATATAAACTGGTTTCATTAACTTAAACTAAAAAGATTTTTTCCTTCAATTATATAGTTACTTCTTTGGAGATTTTTGTTCCACAGCTGTCCCTGAATCGTGCATATGAGTTTATTTTTTTATGTAGAGTAAAACTGACTTGGGCCTGAAGACCTTTTTTTTTGCTTGGAACGTAGAAGTCTGATGTGGTGTAGTCACTTGTCAGGTCAGTTTGTGCACTTGTCTGGCTTTTGCTGCGCATGCATCCCCACTGAGACAAAAAGATGTCCAAACTTGCCAGCTTCATTCTCTGATCAAAGCTATGTGATTTGGTCAGTTTTGCCACATTGGAGACATTCCCTATTACAGAGATAAATAGCGGTGGGCCAATTGTCAACCAGAACTTGTAAGCTAATAAATTATTCCAATTTTCTCCCAACAGATTTCTCTAGAGACAACTGCAAGGAAATACACTTTTTGATTAGTGAATTTTCTGTGTGTGTGTGTGTGTGTGTGTGTGTGTGTGTGTGTGTGTGTGTGTGTGTGTGTGTATGTGTGTTGTATTGCGGATGCATGTGTGCTCGTATGTGTGTGAGTGTGTGTGTGTGTGTGTGTGTGTGCGTGTGTGTGTGTGTGTGTATGCATGTCGACTTTGATTAGAGACACTGCTTCTCGGGTGGATGTTAGCTGAAGAGCTGTCAGTTTCTAATGAACTGACACAGGCTGGATTCGCCCACCTCTCCCAGTCTGGGAATGCTGAGGAAAATTAGCCTTAACCACAATATCCTTTCTGAGATGTTGCAGGGTTGTGAGGATATTTGACTGCATATTAATGTACCCAGCACTCAGGAACATATCCAAGGTGGTGAAAGTCACCCAGTGAGGATGCAAAAAAAAGTAAAATGGGTTGCAACCGCTACACTGAGCCCTCTAAATAAACGGGAACATTCTAAATAAAGGCTCCATTGGTGATGGTGTACAGTTCCAAGAAATGGGTATAAAATTGGTACACATACTCAACATAATATGGAGGCATTTTAAAAAGATTCTTCACAATTGCATGCCTCACTTCCACAATTGGCTGTTTAAAGAGCCATTTAAAGGTTCAGTTGGAGATCCAATGTTCATCTATAGCTAATATAGTTCTATGTTGCTCCATTTTTGAGTTTGGAACAAAATGAGTGTGGAGTTGTGAAAAATGAAAGTTTTACTTTATGTGAAGATACAAAAAAGAATTAAGCATTGAAAAGTGGGCAATATGACAACAATATCACAATATTAAATAATTCTTCAGGATGTGTGATACATATCACAATATTTTTTTTCTGACAAATTTGAAAATTTGTAATAGACAAAAAGGAACCAGCTGAGGCAGATTTCATAATATAGCTGGAAAACTATGAGTACATTGATTTTTATTCAACTTTTCAAGAGACACTGACGATAATCTCAGAGAAGTTGTTGTGACACATTGTAACATAATTTATCATGACAACAATCATTTTGTCATTTTGCCCAATCCTAACTGATAGGTTCTTTAGTGTGTCAAAAGTTGTTTAACAAAATAATATTTATTTACAAAAAGCAGACTTTCAAATGTTTTTCTTTTGGTTATAATAAATGGTTCAACTCGGAACAGTATATTATCATGAAAGGCTTTCTTATGTGGCACTCAGTTGAGGATTTATCTAACCACCACACATGTTTGCTTTCAATGTATCTTGGAGCAGTATATCCATCACTCTGGATAATTGAAGATCAAAAGTATGGCCAAACTTGACATTGAAGCCCATTATCTCCTACCATTTACATGTAGGCCAACACAGAGCCATGTACTTGAGTAAACAATGTCCTATCAAACCACTTAGCTCAGTTTTATCACTGCCCTAGCCATTGTAAGTAACATATATGTACACAGGGTACAGTATATTGGCCTCACTGAACATGAACACACACACCATTTATCATTATCGCAGAATGCCCTAAATTATTACCTCTCCAAATCTCAGAACAAGGTCAAGGAAATGCCGAACGTAAATTGAACTTTGAAGGGTCAGCGGTTTTTACCTTCCCTATTCATCTTTTCTCACCTTCCGGCTTGGAGTGCAGAAGTGCAAGGTAATTACATTTCAATGGGTGGCAGAGCCTCATTATATCCCCCTATACCAGTCTTCTGGAGCCGGCGTTCGTAATTTAGTCAGGTAGGCTGAGGACTACATAGGAAGACCTCGATGAATGAATTCTTAGTTTCTAGCTGATAGGATTTGTTTGTTGATTGCTGTCATCTACTTTAGCAAGGTATATGCATTCACTCCCTCCGTTTTCATATGAAATTGCTGCTTTCGAGGTCTTGAACACTTGAGATTGGGCTCTTAATAGCAATGCGAGGCCATTGGTGGTTTCGGCTAATGAGAAAACTTATTTTTCTACCATCTTCTTGTTGGAGGCAACGTTCTGGAGGAAGAACCCCTTCCCTAGAGTTGGAGTGTGTGTGTGTGTGTGTGTGTGTGTGTGTGTGTGTGTGTGTGTGTGTGTGTGTGTGTGTGTGTGTGTGTG
>JBBPCY010000039.1:7587584-7601199 GCA_037974405.1 Brachyalestes nurse | reverse complement strand
CCCCGGGGTCAGGCGGAATCATAATATATAACATATAATATGAACAAAAGTATTGGGACGCCTGATCATTACACCAACATGGACTTTTATGACACTGCATTCAGATACATAGACTTTCATAAGGAGTTGGCCCCCTTTGCAGCTGTTTATATATATATAATTATATTGAACTGAACATAAATATCAGTGCATACCGTGACGTAGCATACTTCCATAATAATGGCATAAAATTGATAGTTTACATCTACACATTTCGATCGGGTAGATAGTTTTATGGAATTAATAATTAAAATGACAAAGTGCACATTTATTAGCCTACTATCTCAGAACCCCCAATTCTTTCAGATTATTTACTTACTGATTGTACACAAAACAAACAACCATAGCAGCTGTATCGTTTCATCCATAAACTGACACATACGTATGAATGTAATGAAAACGTCTTTGGTTCCCATCCCTTCACAGATGGACTCGAGCTTTCGAATTAGGCAGAGTTTCCGCAGTTTTGAGACTGTGGCGCTGCACAGTCCATGCCGCAGTGAAGCTAAGACATTAGCGTACACATCTGAGCTTTTAAACACGGTCTACGGCCTTTTACCCTGTAAACTGGTTAATACGGGGTGTGCCTGTGAGGTCTCTACTAGGAGTTAAAGGACTCTGTGTGGTGTTGTTTATTATCCTGATGCTAAAAGAACGCATCTGAGTCGCCTGAATGCTAAACTGCCCAGAAAATAGACACGCGCTCAACGAAATCAAAGAAAACATTGGAAAAGAATACCTTAACGGAGTATTTATTAAATATTTACAAATAAGGGGCGATACAGTTGAAGGTTGCACGAAACTTACGTAAACTTACGTTTGAGCAAGTCTTTTCAGTTACAGACACTCCAGAAAGTGTTCTTTTGCATGAATGTAAAGAAAATCACTACTTATGTCAATATTACTTGTAACATTATATATACTAAACTAATATATAATTATATATAATTCATAACATGTTTCATATTGAGGTTTTTTTCTGCAGATTTTTATTGGATTTATTTAGACTTTATTATTTATATTGTTCTTGTATCTGTGTGTATGTGCAGCCATAACACAAGCAATTTCCTCCAGGATCAATCAAGTTTTCTGATTCATACCTACATTTCAAAATGCAACGTGCATTTCAAATTCATAATAGTACCAAACTTTTACTTATTGTTATTTGTTTAATTCTTTGATGAATTTGTTTTGTATTTTGGTGAAAGTTAATTGTCAATACGGCTACAGGCAACATCCCCGTCACTCCTCCTGCCATTTTATCTACACACACCTCCCACACTTCTGCTGGAAAATATCATTAGACTATCGCGACTAAAAATATCTGTTTCTAACAAGTACTCTCGTCTGTCTGTTGCCGTGGCCTGCTGTTGGGAGCTGAATACTGTTCGGCTTCATGCCGGCCCTGGCAGGTCACCGCTCGAGATATAGTATTTGCTAAAATTCCATTGAAAAGGATCAGAATCAGAATAGAATTTGAAGCAGTTTATAGAGAAACGACTTACTGTCTCGCGCAGATCACATCACTCAAACGGGTGCTGGGTGGCACGAGGGCAGGAGATGGTACAAAACCCTCAAAAGGGTTGATCTTTTGACCTTCTGAAGGTCACAGTCGGTTGTGGGGAAGGTGGGGACAACTTTGCCAATTTCCGTGTCAAATACACACACGCACGAACAAATACATTATAAACAATGTGTTTCAGTTGAAAACCAGGGATTTTTACAAGTCTGTGACACTTTAATTTTCCAATAGTTGGTTATCCTAACTGATGGTACACCATATGCAAAAATAAAACAAATCTTCTATGTCATTTTCATTTTTTTCTTCATTCTAGACCAGTGTTTTTTAAATTATTTCTAAAACCCCAGTTGTTCCCACTGCTATGTACCAAGGAAGCGGAAGAGGAGCCATGTCTAGGTCTATTTTTCCCCTAACAGTTCTAAATGAACTAATAGTGGCCAATAAAGCTCACTCGTCAGAGCTTCATCATATGGAAATGGAAGACTGCACGCAGTCAGCACCTCTGGAGATGTGTCCATGACTCAGCTGGATGGCTTAACTTTGCAGAGACAGGATACCTTGATGGAAACGCATCGAAATCTCGGTTAATTGACACAAAAACATGACAAACTATTTCAGGCTCTCTGAGCAAAGAACACACATGCCTATGGACGTGGCCCATAATGCAGCTGATTAATGGCGGCTCGCGAGCGAAATGAATCCCCCAGCTGCCGGCGCCACGAGCTGGGAGAGCCGGAAGGAGACTATTAGCACTGGATCATTATCAATAGCAATATTTTCGAGCTCTATCACTGCAATCAGGCCTGAATTTATTCGATAGATTTAGCTCATTTGGGCGTAATTGATAAATAATCAAAATGTATCGGCGCGAATTTCACCAACAATCAAAGTAAAAAAGAGGCCCATTTACCACCTGACTTGGTCCGAATTAGAGCTAAATCGACGATCAATTAATCTTGGAAGGACCAGCGCCGCGTTTTTTGCGGACAGACAGCGCAGAAATAGACGTTACGAAACAGAAAGGGGCAGGATAACGAGCGAGGCTGTAAACGCTCAGATTTATGCCATCGGTTAGCACCTCGAGAATTAGTGTTTTCACTTCGAGGCATCAGATATACGATGGCACTACAGATCACTGTGGATAGCAGCCGCTGCACCATCGAGACGAGGGCCTGGTCGAGTGCATCTCCTAGATGACACTTCCACTGGGCTGTGTAGCGTCCTGACAGCAGCTACAGTAAAACTGAATCAAAACACTCAGCAGTCCAGCGCACCACTGACGTGGCTTCAGGTAAAAGGTATCATGGGCCATCAGGTAAAAGGACATTACAGCCTTTTATTGTATCAGACCTAGTGATTACTAACTGCTGTATTCTAATATAAGGAGTGAAATGAAATTCTGTAAAACGGCCGTTCATTCAGGGCCCATTACATAACGCATTGTTTACTACATGTCCCAGGCAACCCTTTATGAGTATACTTGATCAGGTGCTTTCCCATCATATATGTTGCTATTTGTGATATGTGCAGGAGAGACTGTGGGTTTTTGTCTTTAATTTCCAGAAAGTAGCCCAGTGAAGGTATAAGCAAAACAACTGTGGAGGCAGTAAACTACCTGCATTGTTACTTTTTATTGTATGCCTATGAAAGACACATGGCTGAACGAGCAGCAGTTTTTGTATGGAAGGGGAGTGGTTTTACTCATTTAAGCTTTCTGGTTCGCTATAGCCTTTCAATGTACAAGGTCAGTAAAACTAATTATTTTCAGTACTCATTTGCTGATGCATTAAATTGCATTAGCAGTGTGATTATGCTGGAATTTAATAATTACCAGCACATGTTCCTAATTTAGAACAACTCAGAATGACCACTGACCCAAGTCCTCCCTTCTTTCAAGCCATTGATCCTCCTCTCCGGAATAAATGATGGTAGATGTGGGCTATATAGGTTACTGGGCTTGGCTTTGGCCGTTCTCACGCTTTAAACGTGTTCACTGTTAACTTTATGTGTGTGTGTGTGTGTGTGTGTGTGTGTGTATGTGTGTGTATATATATATGTATGTGTTTGTGTTTGTTGGGTTATACACACACACACACACACACACACACATATATATATATAGTTATAATTTTTTTTTTTGCTATGAACAAACGTTTTCTTCAACCCCCAACAAAATTGTACACGATGTGCTTTGTTATTGTTATTGTACACGATATGCTTTGCCATTGTTATTGTACACGATATGCTTTGCTCTAGCCTTGTGTTCAATAATTCAATAAATACAAATTCTGAATTCGACGATTTAACATATATTAATTGAAAAGATAAAAATAAGTAAATTCAAACGGGCTGCGCGGTGGCCTGCATGATGGAATTGCTGGCGCCTTAAAATCACAGTGATCTAGCCTGAAATAACACTTCATGCACTGGTACTGGGAGGCAGGTGACGCTGATAGCAAAAGGCAGATTATAGCAAATCACGTTCATTTTCTCCAAAAACGATAAGGGCACCAATGATCAGGATAAACGTGGAGTTAACTGATCATTAAGTGCTGCAGGTTCTGCCTCAGGAAAGTCCAGGAGTGATGTACGTCTAACATATCTGGGCCTATATGGGCTAAAATATTTGCTTAGGACCACGGTAAACATGTGTCCATCACAGGCGATGTTAATGGAGTGCGTTTTACGCGTTTGGAGGACAGTTGTCGTGTTCATCCCCCAAAGTCTCATTACCCGCCATAATGGAGGCTAGTTACTCCGTGACACACCAGAGCTCTGTCTCATTACGGTAATCGCCGTCCAATGCTGATTATTTTATTTAGCCCCTTAATTGTATTCTTTCCGGATAAGTCACGTTGTAATCGGGTCCACGCGGAGCGCCCCCAGTCTAATCGCGGTTGGAAATGCCTGGGGGTCGCCACCTCGCCTGGACGGAGGAGGACACACCCCATAAAGTCCGCGGTGTGGATGGCAGTTCCTCATTTCGGTGACAGTTATTGTCCGAGCTGTCCAAACAAGCAGTGAAAATACTGCACGGATAAACGACAAGGCGGGCAATAATAATAATAATAATAATAGTAATAATAATAATAATAATAATAATAATAATAATAATAATAATAATAATAATAATAATGACGATTGTTATGACTTGTTAGACTTATGTTATGATTGTTATGATTGTTAATGTATTTTTTTATTGACTTGTCGTGTCGGGTTTTTTTTTTTTGCTTATAATGATTTTGTTATCGGTAACAGATTGTCGTTTCTTTTTACTTTTTTTGTAGGAGATTTTAGTAGTTTTCATTTTTATTTAGAATCTGAGGCTTAACGCGGAATCAGGTTTAATATTTAAATCGAAAACAACTAAAACTTGGAAACAAGCTGCATCTCTGCGGAAGCAGCAAGTTCAGCCACAGATCACCCTCAGACTTTCAGTCTAATGATTAGGAACACAGCCAGATAGAATTAAAGCACATCTGAAACTGAAGATTCAATCTTCTGTCCAAACGGAACAGATTCAAACGGACTGGAGGACCACAACCGAGTCAGCACCCGCAGCGCAGTCTAAAGAAGACTTTATCAGCATCTCCTTCAAAAGTAACCGCGCCTGAGTCGTAGGTAAGACAGAAACCTGTCAGAGGAGGGAGGACACTGAAAACTTCCTCTCAGTAAAGTTTCTTAATCTTCAAGACCGAGAGAAATCTCTAAACAGCATTAAAATGTTCGCTACTACAATTAGCATCGAATATACACGCGTATTAAATACAATAAAATAATAATAATAATAATATATCCTGTACCGTAGTAAAGATTAGTGTACATTTGCGAACTTTCATTAAGATTTATTCTCGAAGTATTTAGCTATATTACGCCTGCATAACCATATAACCCATTAGCTCACACAGTAACAAAACCATGGATATCACTGACACAAAAACATATAAGTTTCAAGTGTGACGTAGATGTAATTAAAAAAACTTTACGTTACGTTAAGTATACTCATTTTACTTAATCGGGTACATTTATTACAAGCTGGCTATAGCCTGAAGGAATAGAAGTAATTTTAGGTTTTTTTATTTTTTTACCAGTGGTGTTTTCAGCTTCTCTGTAATTTACATGTCAGTGAGTTTAAGCTGTAGATCTTGAACGGCACCGTAAATGGATGTCAGTTTAAATTACACACAGTGCATGCTAAAATACTGAGAGAAATTAAGAACGAAATTAAGTATCTTTTTCTCTCTCTAGTTTGATTCAAGGGTAGACAGCGTCTTCTGGTGGTCGTATCTTGAATATAATGCAGTGAGCACAAAAATACAAAGTGTTTCCTATGAGAACCTTTTCATTCATAGTGTAACCGAAACGACTTCGAATTCTTTATTTCTCTTCCTTGTTTCCACACTTTTCTGCAGTTCTTGTGCGCATTTGTAGTGCCTGTTTAATGCAGGTCGGCCATCGCCTGTGGTTTTGTGGACCTGGAGGCAGGTGAGCGCACCTCGCAGGGATAATGAAGTGTACTTCACTCCGCCAATTGTGACAATTAGACTCATAACGTTCTTCCTTCGAAGTCTTGGGCCTCCTTCATCCAGCTTTCAACAGGCTCTCTTAATTATCGAAATCAGACAGTCTCCTTTGTGCTGGAGCACGGCTATATCATGGCCAATTAACCGTAATTAGACAGAATGCTTTCACTTGTTCACTCGGAATAAACCAATGCACATTTCAGGCCCTTTCTCTGGGCAACCATGAGCCTCTGTTCTCTAAAACGGCATTTCATTGTATCTCGGTTCATAGACTGCAGCGTGGTCCCAGTCAAAATATATCAATATGTATGCTTACCAAAAATAGCTCCTTGATTTTTGAACAGTTTTACTAGACATATTTGTTTTTACTGAAACTAAAAATGTTTGATGGAAACGAGCCTCCCCCAGCCTGGAGACCTCTGTCAGGCCTCTGTGAGCGAAAAAACACAGTACAAGTCTGACACCTAGTGGGCAATATCGTGTAGTTTTGTTGGGGAAGAAGATTGCGGTCATTGAGGACTGAGGGGTCCTTTTTATCACTTTTTCATAACAAGCTCTTCTCCAGAAAGCTAACGTCTAAGTCGAGAAGGTGGAGCAGCTAATAAACCAACAGTTAAAGAATTTTATGGTCCATCAATGCTTGGATTCAGATGCTCATACTTTTATAAAGCACATCAAGTCAGAAACGGTTTATATAGCCAATGTGCATTAAGTAAGTCCTTGTACATAAATTATATATATTTAAACATTTCCATATCATCATATATACAGTGCACTAATGCTTGTAGTAGCTAACGGAAGGAATGCATTAGAAAGCGAAGGGAAGTGACATCTTGACTCGTCAACCCTTTTTTTCTACTGATTACTGTTACAGATTGTTATTTTTTTAATGATAGGATAAAATTGATTTCTTTGTTCTCAAATTGCTGATAACGTCCAACAAAACGTTTTTTTCCCTAATTTCCTCCTATGTTTATTTCCTCCAGTGGCTAATTTTCACTGCCTCTTCGTTTGATGATATTATGACATCTCACCGTGTGACTTAACAAACCTTTTGTGTCCCACATTCTACCCAATATTTCTGCATTTGTGCCCAGTGACTACTTATGATTTCTAGCTCCCTGTAATGTTCTTTCGATGTCTTTATTATATTTTATTAATTAGGTGCGTGTGAAAGAAAATGTGGGTAAAAGTCATAGCCCATTAATTGGACTGGCTCCAGCCTCCCTATAAAACAGCAGAGCTCCCCCTAAAGCCTTCCTTTGTCACTCTCAAAGCCCACCAAGTTTTAAAACACCATTGTTTTGTTAAACCCCATAAATTTGTCACCAGGGACTGATTAAACATGACGAGAATTGAAACACTGAGGATTTTGTCTAGGTCCTTTTAGAGGGCGCACAATGGTCCTTTCACATGTAGACGCAAACAAAAAGTGGTGAAGCGAGCTGCGGCGCTTCAGTCAACAGCGTCTTCCATATGGGCCGCAAGGTGGCCCGGTACTGGACAAAAGGCCAGGTGACGGAGGATGCGTAGCTCCGAAAAAAAAAACAGGCGCCGAAGCAGCGTGTAGACCCCAACCTTATATAATTTGCAGGAGATTTTGTTTGACAGTAAATTATATGTTTATATATGCACACATTCATTTATTCATTTCTTTACTGAGCAGAGTGGGCAACATTTTGTCCCGAAATGGTCTAAATTCTATGTATATTGTCAATATATTTTTTGCTTGCTCTTTTAAAAATGAGACTAGGGGTATAGAGACTTTTTGTGCTTATTCCAAGAAAATTGAAAACGCAAGTGTTGCAGTTCAGCTAACAAGACAAAGCCCGAGGTCCTGATCGGTGCATAGGCCTAATCCCCGTCCTGTTGACCTTCTATTCTTATGCTGAGCCCAGAGATGAGTTTGTAGCTTCTAAACTGTTATAGTGAAAGTTTTAACATTAGAAAAGCGTCCCATGTCTTGCTGTGCGCTTTCCTCTTCTACAGCACCACAATTAAGTCATCCATTTACATTTAATTCATCGCATAACATGTTTCATATTTTTCAAACAAGGCAAGGGATTAACAAAACGTGTCTTAACTATAATATGTGTATATATTACATTTGCGATAGACGACTGTGCAAAAACCGCAGGATGTATATATATTTAAGATTGAGGTCTACACGCCGCTTATATATATATATGTGTGTGTGTGTGTGTATGTGTGTTTGTGTGTATACATGTATAATACACATGTCAGCAGTTAAAGTCAAAAGTTAAAAGGACAAAAGTTTATTCTTATTTTTGTACAATAACGGAAATAAAAGAGACACAAACTTTCAGAATCTCTAAAACTATAACCCATGCCACTGGTATTGTGTAAAGAAAGTCCAGTTGTTTAGGCAATATTTCATTTATATATATATAAAACATAACATTTTCTTTTGTTTCAACTATTTTTTTTAGATATTTGGCTCAAAACAAAATAACGGTTCAAATGTTAGCCATCTCCCCAGTATTGTTTTGCGTGCCCACAGTCGCTGCAGTATTTTACAAAAACACATCAGAAAAGAAAACGCCCTAATACCTAAATATAAAATATAATATGTGCAAATTGCATGTACTCAGTCATTACATAAAGTATAGTTTTAAATAGTCAAAAAACAGGCTCGGGGAAGCGCGTGCTGCTTCTTGGATCAGTGCGTAATTACGCAGGTCCACTTCCGACTGCCTCACCAGATGAAGTGGGGTCTGGCGCTGTGCGTAAGGTGCTGATACTGGGGCAGAAGGGCAAACGGTGGGATATGCTGGAAGGTGTGGAAGCCCTGGAGGCCATAGGGCGAGACCCCGCAGCCCGCTTTCTCTGCATCACAGATGTGGTAAGGCTTCCCCTCCCGGGCCAGGACAGGTATGAGAACCCCGCGCAGCGCCGAGCTCTGCCCGGGCTCTTGAGCCCCGCACTCCGCGCGCGCCCTCTTCATTTTATACCTGTGGTTCTGGAACCAGATCTTGACCTGTGTGGGGGTCAGGTGCAGCGCGCGCGCCAGGTGCTCCCTCTCTGGCGCCGACAGGTAGCGCTGCTGACGGAAGCGCCGCTCCAGCTCGTAAGTCTGTGCCTTGGAGAACAACACGCGCCGCTTCTTCTTCTTCTGCTCCGCTTCCGTGGCCCCCTCACAGGAGACGGTGGAGTCGGGGGTCGTCTCAGGGTTGCCCTCATCTGACCCTGGAAAACAGAAACAACTGACGTTGTTTATAAATTTATTTGTGGTCCAGTGGATGCCTAAACGAAAGATGGAATCATACAGATGATGCATTTTGTCACAAGATGTCTACCAGACAAAACAAATCAAAACAGAGACAAAAAATATACCAGACAGAACAACCTGGACGTTTAGTAAGAATGAGCGAACTGTAATATCTGTGTTCAGACTCATAAAGTTTAATAAACGTCCCTGTACCATGTATATTTAAAGTTATTGTACTGTTTATAGGGAAAAAATAAATACAAAAAGGTTTATTTGAGAATGAACTTGGTTTAGCAGTATAACTTTTCAAAGACTTTTATCTGGTGAAAAAGTCCAGACAAACAAATTACAGGTTTTACAGGATGAGTTTAACGGGGGAACAATTCATTTGGCTGAGACCGTGGAATAATAGACTATAACCTAATGTATGCCTCAATATTGTCAATTAATAAATATCTATTTTACAATATAAAACAAACCAAGCTCTTCATTTTCAACAGTGCAGGTTCTTAAGCAGGCCAACGTTGTTTGATAACTTACACGAGCAGTGGCCCTTGTCGCTGTCAGGCCAGGCCGAGTATGGAGATCCGGATAGTGCGTGAAGATGCGACAGGCACGCTGTGTTCTCACCTTCGCTTTCTGGTAAATCCAAAATCCTCCGCACGGTAAAGCTAAACTTCGCCATTGGGTGAGGCTGTTTGACTTTATTCTTATTCCAACGGGTGTTAAGTCCTGAAGAGCCTGATCCGAGGAAGAGCTGTGGAGTGGCGAGGCTCGATAAGTGACAGTGTGTGTACACTGATGCGCCTCTGTTTATATAAACAGCACTTAGAGCTGCTCTCCTCCCAGGGTCTTCCTAAGTACCTCAGAGACTCGAGTGCTTAAGTCTCAGTCAGGGGTAGGTGTGAAGAATGGTCCAACCACGACCACAATGACTGAAGGAAACGCTCTTCATCATTACGGATTCGGTCGAATTCGTGAAAAGTGGGCAAACAGATAATGGTAATTGTTGAGGATGAATCACGTCTTGGGTGGCAAGTGACAACAGGAGACCCCCTCCCCAAACACCCTTCTCCCCACTCCCCACTCCCTCCGCCGCCCAAATAACCTATCGTATATTTGCATGCAAAGTGATCCATTAGTGTCTTCGAGTTGGTTTTTCTTACTCTTTCATTTGGGGCTGCTGACACACATTAATTGTGTTAATATCAAACACAGCAAAAGCGGATACTTCAGCATAGTTGTAACTTAGATTTTTGGGTTCTATGACTGAAACGCAATCTTTCATTTTAAAGAGAGGACGAGATTAGAAGCAGAAGAAGTGTCCAAACGCCAAAATCAACTGGAATTATCAATATATTATCAATTACAAAAAATCCATCAATTACAAAACCACTCTGCATGAGATGTTTCAAAATATAAAGCCAGTCTGGTGTCTAGAATTATGTTAATTTTTTACAACATATATCTTTACAGTTTATTACACGCGAGATGTTCTAAATTCATTATCCACTCAATGCTGTGATCATTTTAATCCAATGCACAGAATCATTTTTTTTCTTTGAGGAGGTCTTAAGAGGAGGGTCCTTAACACGCATCATGATTTGTTTTATTTCTGGCCTCAGTCAAGGATGCACACACTCAGCAGAGATGGGGTCTGTAAACTGGCAACACCACGACACGCCTTTCACCTGCCGGCGCTCGCGCCACAACCTGCCGCCTGTCTTGCCTGCCTGCAGTTCGTGCCGGGACTCTTCCAGTCCGAGCTGTGAGCCCTCCTCTTTCTGGGCGTCCTGGGTGGTCGATAGCAGAAAAAAGGGGAACACAAATACATGCCAAGCAGCGAGAGGGAACAAAAGAGGGAAATGTAGCTCCACGTCCGAGACCCGTTGGAAGCATTTGTTCCAGTCAAGATTTTGCATTTGTTCAGTGCCGAAAATAATGCTTGATTGACACCCCCGCACAATGTCCTTTAACCTTCTCGGATAAATCTGTGCCTGTTCCTTGTTGTCATGGTTTTGAATGGGACCGAATGGGATCTGGGCCACTATGTACTGCTCCGCGTCTACTGGCCAGCTAACAATGAATTATTAGTTATGTGCCTCCAACTACAGGTTTTTCGCCTTAAATTTGATACGATCAAGCTCCTAAACGCAATGTTAAATGTGTTCTTTTACAATTTCATATCACACGTTTTTGAAAGTGAATGAATGACAAACAGAACTGAGTTTCTAATGTGTACATTTTTAGTTTCCAATAAATAAATCAAGCCGTGATGATGCACGGTGGCCTGCCTGCTATCTACAGTGATTCATTCTGTAAATATGATGCAGAGCACCTCACAAAGGGCCCTTGAAGAGATTACAGTAGATCGTTACGCAGCGTGCGTCAAAAAGTTTGCCAAGCTCTCTGCAGAAGTGCAAACTCTCAGGGACAAAACGAAGGCTCTAGTGCATGCAAAAGTTTGTTTCTAATGACCTCTTGTATCCCCTTAATCTATTACACACTCACAGCTAGAACGAGAGCTTACGCACTCTTCTCTGAGAAGCCAAATATTTGCCCTGGTCGACACACTCTTCAGACTCCTCAAAAAGGCTAAAATCTCCAAGATAGGTAAATAAAATCATGGGGGGAAACACCACTGTTATTATGGGAATAAAATAGGAGTGAAACACGAGACTTAACCAGATCTGTACAAGCCAAGCTTATAATTTAACTTCTAAGAAGAATACATATATATTCTTAGGCAAAATAATAAGAAATTCTGAATTTAGTTTTTAGTTTACTTTTTTTTTAATTTAAGACTACCTGTAATTAAACGAACTGGAGTTTTACCATGATACGTTTTGCTGTTGTATTATACAGTAATACGATTATTTAAAATGACTTTTGTCAGAGTGATTAGAAAGTCTTTGTCTAAAAAAGTGGATGACTGTTGTCACTCAAATAGAAACATTTTCAGAAAAGCCGAAAAGCATTTAATATATTTTAGATGCATTTTGTTGACATGTGTGTACTGATGATCCTGAACACCTCTCACTGGTTGAGAGTTCATGCTGAAGTGAAACCTGAACACGTAAACACTATTTTTGAATATATGTCGTTATGGAGCTACTACCTATTCCTTATGTTGCCCCATATTCCAACAAATAATGCTTCAAAGACAGGTGAGCAGTAACTGGTAACACATAGTCAATTAACAATTTATTTTCTTACCTAGTTTTTTTTAATTATATATTTTCAAATTATAGGTGTTCTTCTTACCACAACTTCACTTTAGTCGTGGTGATAGCACCCAGACTGTTGCAATTGTTCACTTCTGAAGTTTACAGTTTTAAACTTTTAGTTTACGTTTTAGTACTTCACTACTTTGGTACTTCTACTTAAGTACAAAAGAAAAAAAAATTATTTCAAGATACTTTTTTAAAGTCATCGTTTTACCGAAGTAACATTACCTTCAGTTTGTGTTTAGACTAATCTACTCATCACTCTTTAAAGCCAGGGTGCCCACATCTGACTCTCCGCTGAGATACATTTGATTCAACCCCCCTGTTAATTGCCAGGTTCAGTGAGTGCGTTTGGGGAGAGGAACCAACATACTGTGCCCCAGGACCGGACTGGGCACCCGTGTTTTAAAAAAGACTACTAAGGACTTGGAAAACAACACCGCCCCCTGTTGGACACTGCAAGGACCCGCAAGTAAGTGATTCTATTTGCATATTGTAGACGTTAATGATTTTTTAAAACAATACAAGGTTGTATATAAAGCATTGGTATACTGATATTAGGAATATTCATGCTGAGGAAAAATATCCTGATTAATGTCCAGAATTTCTTTGTGGTGACACTAATTTCTAAATGGTTCTTCACTTGGAAAAGTGGTTCAAGGTAACGCATATATCGAAGAAAAAATATGTATTTGAAGCAGTAGTGTCATCCCAACTCCCAACACATGTGTACTGAGCAAAAATATGGTTCACTTAGATCTGAGCAACTTAGACAAGAGCCAGACAAATCCACAGACGATCCTATCTCTCTGGCTCTCCACACCGCACCGACTCATCTGAAGAGACAGAATACATATGTGAGGATGTTATTAGGGGAGCACACATGACGGCAAAACAGGTTAATATTTTATTTTATATATTTTATTTTATATTTAGCTTTTAATTTATTTTCATGACAGTTCTTTTACACAGCATGAAATGACAGCATGAAATATTTCTAAATCACACTGTCATCATCTCACTGTAGTAAGGAGGAAAAATAGAAAGAAAAAAGAAATTCACATACAGTGAGTGG
>JBBPCY010000039.1:7570299-7587484 GCA_037974405.1 Brachyalestes nurse | reverse complement strand
GACATGTTTTTTTATTAGCACTTACATTTTCTATTGAAACTTAAATTGTATTTTTACATTGTATTCTTACACAAAAGAACAAAATAGAAAAAGGGCTGGAACATTTGTAAACGAATTTTATGGCAAATGTAAGGTTATAAAGATGACATCGCTGTCCGTGGTGCTGACCAACAAGACTTAGAATAACAATACTAACAACACACTTCCCATTTATAATCTGTACGTTTTCAAGTCTGTTTTACTGTTGCTTTGTCTGATATTTAAATTTTTAAAATACAAAAAATAATCTTCAACTAAGTGAATATCCATGAATGCGTTCTGAACTGATGCGTCCTCACCGAGAACCCAAATATTTTCTTCATGTGTTTAATAACTTGATACTCATTTTCATAATTAAGCGCATCATCATCAGCGTTATGTAGAGGGTCTGGGGGTCGTTAGGCTGTGGGTAATTATTCTCCAAATGATATTATGTGAGTCGTTCTGCTGAAGGCGCTTGGTGATCATTCGTCACAACAAAAGCGTTGAGTCGCTTCAACATCAAACCATATTTTCTCCACTAAAGAAACAACAAAAATAGACATTGGAAATAGCAGGCGAAGGTTATGAATTCATTTTCAGCTCAGGTGATAAAGCACCGAGGCGTCCAGACCATTTGTCTCTCGGAATGGCCTTTCAGCCGAAACAGCTTCATCCCCAGCCGAGCTGAGAAACATTATCCCGCAGCTTTTACTGTGAAAATAAACGATCTTATCAGTCACAGCCCGGTTCTGTTCATTTACAGAAACATTTAGACACATTTAAGAAATGTGGGGCAAATAATAAAACGCGACGCCTTTACGTCTTTAAATGGCTCAGAAACAGAAACGGACAAATATCATTACATTTCAAATACTATAAAACAAATACACTATAAAAGAAAACACTGGGATAACAGCATATGTTTAGTCCCTGTCTGTGTTTTCAAATTATCACTCATTTATTAAAGACTGTAGGAATGTCCTGGTAATGTTTCTTTTAAGGGTGATATTTATTATAATGATAACTTTATTTGAAAATAAAGAAGATGGGACATAACGCTATTTATTATAATGGCAATATTATTTGTTTGGAAATAAAGAACACACAATGTTTGACTAGAAGTATTAACCCAAAAGCAAATATGTGCCTGATGGCAAGGACAATAAACACAATGGCAATGTTAAAGGACCAAGTGTTTTAACTCAGGCTGCCTATATAAACAAATGAAGATGAAATACGCTTACAGAATGGAACATTCTGTTAATTTTCAAAACTTAATGTTCAAAATCTTTTAATTTTTAAGCGCAGTTTGTTTATTTTTATACAAGATACGTTAAATAACCAGGTGAAGAAAAATACCCTCACAAAACCCTTAATGAATAATTTAAGATGAAATACGTTCACAGAATGGAACATTTTATGTTCCAAGACAACATTTTTAAGACAAGTCTGTTCACTTTTATAGAGGTTTGTTGATTTGATCCGTTGTAATATTTATTTTAGAGGTGGTCTATTGCTTTGAGACGTTGTGGTATTTAATTTTAGGGTGGTCTATAGTTTTGCTCCGTTGTGATTTTTAGTTTTAAGGTGGTGTATAATTTTTATCCGTTGTGATATTCAGTTTTAAGGTGGTCTATAGTTTTGATCTGTTGTGATATTTAGTTTTAAGGTGGTGTATTGTTTTGATTCGTTGTGATATTTAGTGTTAAGGTTGTCGATAGTAAAATCTCTAACGGCGCCTGTTTTGCTCTGTCGTGATCCCTTTTTCTCCAGGTGTGGTTCCAGAACCGTCGCGCCAAGTGGAAGAAGCGCAAGAAGACCACCAACGTGTTCCGCGCCCCCGGCACGCTGCTCCCCACCCACAGCCTGCCGCAGTTCCCATCCGCCGCGGCCGCCGCTGCTGCCATGGGTGACGGCCTGTGCTCCTTCCATGCCAACGACACGCGGTGGGCGGCGGCCGGCATGCCGGGGGTCTCTCAGTTGCAGCTGCCCCCCTCCCTGGGTCGCCAGCAGGCCATGGCGCAGTCGCTGTCGCAGTGCAGCCTGGGAGCCGGGCCGCCCCCAAACTCCATGGGCCTTTCCAACAGCTTACAGTCCAACGGCTCCGGGCTGCAGTCCCACCTGTACCAGCCCACCTTCCCCGGCATGGTGCCCGCCTCCCTCTCCGGGCCCACCAACGTCAGCGGCTCGCCTCAGCTCTGCAGCTCGCCAGACAGTGATGTGTGGAGAGGGACCAGTATCGCGTCACTGCGTCGCAAAGCGCTCGAGCATACGGTCTCCATGAGCTTCACCTAACGGGACAATACTACTAATAATAATGTTAAAAAAGCTGTCCACAAAAAAGAGAAAAAAAGAAAGGAAAAAAAGAAAAAAAAGAAAAGAAAGCAAGCCCCACCGAGTAGTTCACAAACCGTGGAGGAGCACTCAAGAGCTGAGGGTGGGACAACTATGGGGGATTACAAATTGGCAGCCTTAAAAGGGAAAAAGGAGTGGAAATTTCGGCAAAATCCAGACCATGTTTGCACAACTGTAAAAAGACCTTTTGTTTTAACTTGATAAAGTAACCTGACTGTCTTATTGTGAATTTGCTGATTTCCTAATAGCGAGCTGACAGCTGTTAGCTTATTATTAGAGCTTTCTGAAGGCAGGATGGTAAATCAGTTTGTAAATCAAACTCCTGGAGTGCTAGGTATTCTGGGCCATCAGGTAAGAGCGGACTCTGATTTCAGTTGGTGTATTCTTCCTAAATTAAGCGAGAATCACTTCTGTAAATAGGCTTATTACTTTTTAGTAGGGAAAGTAAATAAAAAAAAGAATGGCTTTATCATTTAGGCCCAATGACATGTCCCATATAACCACAACAACCATATAGACGCCCTCTCCCTTATACACTGATGGCCCTTGATACCTCAATCCAATTTACCTTTATTCATGTATTGAAGGGGTTTTGGCAAATGTATTTTGTCCTTAACAATTATTTATTTTGTATTTATTCATGTTATTTATTTCTGTTTCTTATTCTCACGGCTCCTTCTTG
The DNA here is from genome assembly GCA_037974405.1 of Brachyalestes nurse. Taxonomy (NCBI): domain Eukaryota; kingdom Metazoa; phylum Chordata; class Actinopteri; order Characiformes; family Alestidae; genus Brachyalestes; species Brachyalestes nurse. Next base: position 7,584,426 of record JBBPCY010000039.1, on the reverse strand, counting down.
GTGAAAGAACAGCACCGCATCCAATGAACACATTTCGATCCCAGTTATTTCCAACTATTGAGTTTGTTATCTGTTCACGACAGCCACTTGTACTGCATGCCATGATTGGTTTAAAGCATGGGGCACATGTGGGTTGGTTCCCCCAGTTTTGTACAGGTGAATAAGATGTATTATGAGCAAATTGTCCACAAATCCAGCTCAGCTGCATGTCCATTGGCAAGGAAGACAAGGGGAGTTTACATAAAGCAAAATGAACTTGAATAGGATGTTTGTGTAGATAAAAAAAAGCATTCTTGTTACCTGCTGGTATGTTTGTGATATGTTTCGACTTACTGTATGTGCTTATTACTGAGATGTGTTTTGGTTTTTTGGTTTTGTATTTTTTTCCTCCTTCTTCCTCTCTGTCTTCTTCTTCTTCTTCTTCTTCTTCTTCTTCTCCTTCTTCTTTCTTAAACATTTATTCTACCAAATGCAAAACACCTGGGCAGGTTTATATCAATTTATTGTAAATGGGTGAATAAAATCATTTTCAGTAATGTCCAAAAATGAGAACGGTTCATTTTTGCCTAAAAACATATGAATGTGTATCAAACTGGCCAGTATAAAGGTGCTCATCTGCATTAAAAAAAAATATGTTACAAATGGTTCTTTGAGAAATGCAATATAATTATTTTAGTTCTCAGCAGAACCATTTTTGCAGATCAGATGTTAGTGTGAAAAACCTGTTCAAGGTTTATCTCCATGTAAAGGTTCTTTATGGATTTAAGGTTTCCCCCAAGGTGTTTACAATATGTGGAGGTTTCACAAACTGAAAAGATGCTTCACATTCACCAATCTAATTTGTAAAAAATGGACACACAAATCCTTTTTGACACCCTTTTTTAAAAGAGGATGTAAAGGTTATTTTAGTAGGTGTTTCTATTACTGGACTGGTAGGACTAGACTGTTCCCACATTCTTTCTTCTCATATTGGATGTCAGAATGTGCTGCATGTCCTAAGGCTTTCTTTAATTACGCTGTCTGGTGTGATGTGTCACACACTTGCTCAGTGCATCACAGGGAACATAAATATTTTGGCTGATAAGTACTCTGCTATTGCGTTTGTCATCCTTCTTGCATGGGTGAGGCTTCACATCTTGAAGACCACTGTAAAGCCCCCATTCTTGGATGTTTATGGGCCATTACATGCCAAAAGATTTGTAGATCTACATTTGCATAAAAAACCTTAGAGTTTTAGAGGTGGTGCCATAAGAGAAACATTTTCAGTTCCATTACGAAAATTTCAAATGAACCAGTTTTGTAAATTATGTGTGCTAGTGTGTAGAGCCTTCTGAAATTTGGACCTCCATATACTGTATAGGATTTATAGCAATTGACACAGCACATACCATAGGCCCAAGCATAGAAACACTGTCTATATAAAAAGTATTACGGATTACTCCGAAAAACTTAAATGGGTATCCATCAGAGAAGGAATCAGTCAAGATTTTTCCAAATACAAACAAATTTAGAAAAATCTGAACATTATAGTATTTCTTGAGGAGTACCTAAAGATACGCGTCAGGTAAAATAGGATATGAATATATTCAAATCTCCCTTGGTACACAAGGGCGCTCTCAAAGGGTGCCATGGCATAACTCAGAAAATCCAGAAATCTAGTGATTGACAACCAGCGGAGATGCTTTTCAGTCCACATGGGATGGAGCAGGATTGGAACCAATTAGCAAGTAATCACAGACATGTTTTTCTCCTGCACCCTTTGTGTGCTTTGAAGCAGTTGCCATTGGGGAGGCTTTAGAGGCCACAAATATCTGCTTTGTTCTCCCAGAACTCGCAATAATGGTCAGTTTGTGTGTAAGTGCATTTAGAAAGGGAGCCCGGCACTCAGAAGAGGCTCATCAACAACCGATAAGTCAGTTTATTAAATGCTTCAAATGCAGAAATAATAGTCTGTGAGAACAGTTCAGCACAAATGACAAGCAATTAATACATTATACTAAGTTACTACCTAGTGTTAACAAACAAGGGTGTAAGAATAAACTCACAGTATTATCCTTTCACACGCAACATATTTTTATAAGTACAATGAACACTGCAGGGCACAAACCAAGCTTCAAATATGCACTTTTCGGAAGAGAATGTTTTGTACATGTGAAAGGAAAGAAATAGACAAAAGTGCTTAAAATAAGGTAGAACAAAACACTTCCATGAACACAAAACACAACATGGTTAATTTCAGTATGGTCTCCCTCTCTCTCCATATAAAGTTAATTGTCTCAGAGAATTAGTGGATGAGATCTCATGAAACAACAGAATGTGCCGGGCCTGCAGGAGGCTCCCCTGGTCCCTGCACAACCTTCGCGTACACATCCATCATCATCAGCCATAGCATCTGCTCGGAGAGGGCTAGACTCCCTCTACCTCTTGTGCTCTTACGCTCCCTTTTGAGGCACATTTCTTATTTTCTGCATCGTGCCAAATTTATGGAAAACATTGCATGATAATCAGATGATTGCAATGATAATCAGATGATTGCAAGATGTCAGTGGATGGGAGTGTGTCAGAATTGTTGACTGAAATGGGTTCGGAGGAGATAGGGAGCTTTTCATGGGATAACAGACCACGGTCCTTCGCTAGGTTGTGTTTTCCTGGTTTTGAGACACTTCATTCAACCTATCAGCTAATTACCAAGCCCCTAATTAGTTGAATCAGGTGTGTTATGGCAGGGGAGCAAGCTAAATTGTATTTTGCTGTGGGCTTCCATGACTGAATAGGGACATCCCTGCTTTAAATGAAGCAGCTGTGGTTCAGGTGTACAGTAGCAATTATTAGAAACTTTGCCTTTCAGTTGTTCGCAAGGGAACCCGTAATGAGATGAGTGGCCCAAAGTCTCACCAACCCACTGAATCACACTTAATCCACATTGAGTTAGTCAACATCCAGCACTCAGTTCATACAATCTTTAAAAAACTTGGACCCATGGGAAGTTGGTTAAAGCCCATTTTGCAAGGTTCTTTATACTATATCAAGGTTCTTCACACGAGTGCATCTCTTACCAAGATGGTTCTTTTAAGAACTATCAGTTGAAAGACACCATTAGTTTTGAGAGTCTAGTCCTTCCACAGCCTTATGAAAAGAAAAGCCTGTGCTCCTGCTCAGAAATGTTCCCTCACCTTTCTTCCAGCTTTGCCTGCCTATACTTGCCCTTGAGTTCCTCTGTGTGAGCATGGAAAGCACCCTATAGGCCCTGACAGGAGTGGCAGCTCAACGGTAAATCAGAAATCAGTGCCGGAGAGAGGAGCAAGCCACCATGAAGGTCACAGCCATGAGCGTGCCATCTCATGTCTATCCACACAGCGCACACATCCGTGACCAGCAGGATGTCCCTGTCTGGGACCTGAGCGGGTTGTCTATCATAATCTGGTAACCCCCCGGTGGTTTTGATACCCAATTATCCTGCACAAATGCATGACATTTAATTGCACCTGCACTGACATAGATATAAAACACACACACACACACACACAGAAACAATGATAAAACCATAAAATATGAAATAGCACTCTTTCTTTTTTATGATTAGTTAAAAGACACAGCTATGGGTCACTCTATTGATTTAATCTGAGATCCCAGTTCGAACTAATCTCAATAATCTACATCGAATGTGGATAGTAATCTCACTAGATAAGCCTGTATTTTCTAATGGAGAAGTGAACATATTTTGACAGGGTATTTGGCACCAGCAGGTCTGGCGTTTTTCACATGCTTGCATACTGCCACCTGCTGGTCAATAGACTGTAACATGAAAATTAGTTTTCAAAGCGCATTTCATACTGATATTACTTTGAAAACATTTTTAACTGGTTTTCGTGCCTATACACACACACACACACTACACTATATTATACGCTATATAATCAATTATTAAGCATACTAGCATTCTAAAAGCCTTTAAAAAATCAGTAATAATATATTGAATAATTCCATGGTATGCAAGAAATCATTTAACCTTTTTTTTATGGTAAATTACAGTTAATAGTTGCTTAATCATTTTTGTGACAGAAACATCTTAACATTGTAAGCACATTTAGTATATTTCCAGTACAGCTTTCTTAGAAAAATATTTGGAAATTAAACATATGAACTTTAACATTAGACTACTTAAAGTCCCAGTGTCAAAAAGGCAAATCACTTTGAAGGGGCTGATTTGATGCAAAAGACTAGGTACCTCTGACCTCTGAAGATAATGTACAAAAATCAGTTCAAAGTGTAGCAGTTACACTTTATATAATCTTTACTCCTTAACAGCTTTTACTTGTCATTTTTTGGATGAAGAAATCCAGTATAAATCTTTGATCCTGTTTTTACTAACATACACTCTTCGTCATTAGAGGCTGCAAACAAATAAAAAAAAATGTTTTGCCCTATGAGGATATGGTATAACCAAAACAAATGAGTCAAGATATTTTGAGTTAAATTTGTATAAATTGTGGAGATTGTAGAGACTGACTAGGCCACAAAAGACAATAATAATGTTAACAAGTGCAAATGCACAAAAATTTGACTTTAGTGTTAATCTAGGCTAAAAGTAGTTTCTCAGCCTACAATACGTAGGCTTAGACTCATGTAGGTCGGAGTACATTCTGCTGAGAAGACCCACTGGTCACCTCTGCTATAGCAGCCGCAGCACTACCTCACTCTAGCATGAGTATGAGGGATGGCATGCACCAGCCTACTATAAATACACCTGGATTCATTTCAGGCTTATAGACTACGTGTTTACAGTCACTGTGAATGGAACACTGTGACTTATTCACTTTCTCACATACAAGGTCACCCTCTTGCAGTGATATGAGATTTGCATCAGAGTAAGTCATAGCTCAACATAAAATAACAATTTTTTACTTGGAGTCTCATCCTATGCCAGTTTCTCTTTTCCCCATCCAATAATATGAGTTCTCCGCTACAGGGCCATAGCGGTATTATGAGGGACACGTCATTAATCCACTTGCAGAAAATAAACTTAGCTTAGTCTTAGCTTTCTGCTGAGCAGACCAGACAAGGCCAGGTCATTGTGTGCAGACCAATAAAGCTGTTTGTAATTTACATTATAACACATTGTATTCAAGGCAGTGTGTGCCATATATGCTAGAAATGAGTTAATAATCATCATAAATTAGCACATCAAGAACTGGTCCAGTGTATTCACAGCTTGCATACACTTTTTTTAACTTAACATAATTATTGATTAAAGCAGCAGCTGACAATCTGGATAATATAAGCCGTTACCAACTGTCTCTAATGAACCTGGCACGTTCACTTTTTTCAATATCCTGTAAACAGTTAATTGTAAGCCTTATGTTCAAAACAAAATGAGAAACCTACTTTTACTAAGGACATGTACTTAAGACATATAGTTCAAATAAAATGAGATTTGTAAGACAAATATAATGCTCATGTCTAAAATAATGTCTGAAAATAAATTAAATAAATACATGGAAAAGGGGATATTATGTATATATGCCTCCCAAAAAAAATGTTTTTCAGCAACAAGGTTTTGGAAAACATGGATTTCAGGGTTGGGGTCAATTCAGGAATGAATTTAACTATACCAGTTCAATCAAGAACATGGAACTGGAACTAAATACAACAACAGGAAACTGAAATGAATCTGATTTTTCTTTTCTAAAGTGTAATTCAATTAAATGAAATTCTGTCTAATTTAATTTTTTGCCATTTCAAAGCATTTATGTGCAAGTACATGTAGGGACATACATTTGAACCTTTCAATATTTACGGTACCTTACAGATACACAGTGATGTATGAAGAACAGGTAAGGAAATTTAAGGTAAATAAAACAATATTTTAAATTCATAATCTAAGTATGAGTGAGCAGTATATAACTGATACTGGTGCTATAATAAGATTTTGAATACACTGTTTATGCGAGTAAATGATCACTAATTTGACTTTATAAATGCTACTACATGTCTCAAAGCCTCAAAGCAGAAAACATCTTGGAATCACCAAGAGTGTATCCTATCAGGAAAACATGGTACACAGAAGAAAAATGAATAGGAAATGTCAGAAAAGTACTCACATGAGGATTAGATTTGAAGTTGTTCTGTTGGATCCCTTAACTGCTACCACAATGCTTACATTGTGGCTACATGAAGTTGTAGGAAATGATTCACCAAAAGGATCTTCTTCAGAGGTCTTCCCAGAAATTTTAGATTTCTCAAGTTCTCTGTATTAATCGTGCAGTCCAGAATTCATACACAAATCAGATTCTCAATCCAGTCCATGATCACTCACAAAAACAATCAAGAGTCAATCAAAAGTTTCTTCAGTCTAACATAGGCCTTCATTGGCCTTCATTTTCATTTCTAGGTCATGAACCTGCATGTTGTATGGAATTCTGAGATGTCTGAGATCACCCTTGTATTTATTTCATGTTAGTCATTTGAGCGATTCTTAATATTTAATGTATATAATTTGGCAAATCAAGTCAAAGTATCTTAGAAAGTGAAACTTGTTTAAATGCAATTCTGTATCTTGACATTCCAATTAAATTTCTCTTCAGTTGTATGTATTTCTTTTTCTGATTTTAATTCCAAGAAGTGAACTAGAATTTACCCAAAATTCTTCATTTAATTTGTGACTGACCCCAACCCTGATAATATTTTTTGCTTACTGGACAATTCCATTCAAGTTATTGTAAAATTATATATATATATTGTGATATATATCAGGTAATGTCTTTATTTTTATTCTTAGGAAAGAATAGGAAAAATAAAGAAAAGTCCACCAATAAGTAGATTTATCTAAACCTTTGCATGGTACTGAACATGGATCAAGCAGAATGGTACAAAGTTTGTCTTAATTACAGCTTAACATTTTGATGTTATAGTCCCTGGGACGCTTTCTTCTACACATTAATGTGCACTTTTCTCCTGTTCATCCTGTTCTATTGTTAGAAATTCTGTTACATATTCACTGAGAATTGATCCATATCTGCCCACAGTCCTATATTTTAACCCATAGACAAGTCTAGAACACATTGAAACCATTGTATCTATTGCATTAGTGTTAGAAACATCTAGACAAACTCCACCAAACACACAGAGCAGTTTTATTAGAAGGATTTATTGAGTCTAGATATCCGGTAAGACGTGCAGTAGTGGTGGAGATTGCAGAGGGCATGGCCTGTGGGTCTTTCATCAGCCTTGCTCTCAACTGGATGTTCTGAGATGAAACTGCTCATTTCCTGAACTGGACAATGGGTGCTGGAACCTTGATATCCTGGCCCTTCTCCAGCCTCTTTTCACACTCAATCAGAAAGTTGACACCATCTACCACACACTGAACGAGCTCGACCTGCAACAATGGAGTTTGAGATGAGCCAGCCTGTTATTAATATACCTTAGTGGCCCAAAACATTACATGTTTGTCACACACAGTTTAGGACTCAAATTCTCCTATCCTGAGATAGCCTATGCTTATAATATTAAAGGATTTGAAGTTCTAGAAAAAACAGTGAAGGTTCTTTAAATATGCAAAGGGCTCTTCACACTTACAGACTCCATTTATGAAAATCGTTATTTAAAGAACCATATATTAAAGGTTCCAGAAGTGGTTCTTCTCCAGTGCTTCAAAGAATTGCACCTTGTTTTAAAAATAGTTTAGGAATTTTCAGTAAAGCAGCCTTGAAGGAGACAGACTACATCACATTGTAAAGAACCTTTACATTATGTTAAAGTTCTTTATAATTTTCCTTAGAAAACTAAAATGATTCTTGCTGCAGTTACACTGGCTACACTGGCTTTTTGAGGATAGGACAGGGCACTCCAGTTCAAGGACATCACTTGTGTGTCTGTGTGTGTGTGTGTGTGTGTGTGTGCATTTCTTTTTTAGGAGTGTAAGTGTTGACAGTGTAGGATTTATGTTGGTGGTTTATGTAATGTTTTTCCACATGGAGCAGGTACCTACAGACAGTGGACTGATCTTAAACTAAGCTTCTGTAAATTCTGCAGTTCTACATACAAAGGCCTTATTTGATGTCTGTATGCTGCCTTGTAATAGCCCCTAACCCTTCCAGTATAATACACATGCCCTCCGGTTCGAGGCTTTACCATTACTTTTTTCTCCTCTATCCTATTAAGGTGTTTGGTGAAGATAAGACTTCCTACAGCAGGGGAGCTATTTACCTCAGATTTGCCCAGCCGGTCGAGGTTGGAGATGTCAAAAATGTCGCCCACAGCAGCAGTGTCCACACCTCCTGTGCCGCGTTTCTGTAGCCTGAGATTATCTAGGATCTTGGAGAAGCGTGGGTCCTTCAGAGGAAAAGACATGGAGTAATGTAAGAAGAAATGCATTTTATATGTTTCCCATACAATCTATTTCAAATTATTTTAAAATATCAGTCAGTCAGTTAACCTTTATTTTGACTCAGAAATACATAAGGTTAACCGTCATTCGCAAAGCAGCAGTGTCTGACAATGCAGATAATAAAATGATTAGGACAGGAAAAAAGTAAAAAAAATGTAATCAACTAAAACAAGTGAAACGATCAAAATTTAAATTTATTCTTTAAAATGATAAATGAAAAATACAAACAAAAACTAGATGCATTTCTGTGAAATACGAAGTGTGATTGCATTGTTACTATAAAACCAGTGTTTGGAGACAAAAGATTGCATTAAAAAAATCATTACGCCCCCTGATCATCTGATCGATTAGCTGTGTACAAACGCACTGAAGGACATTAGAACCCATTTTTCAAAAACAAAAGGAGAAGAAGAGGTGCCAAATTCAAGCAATAAAAAAATAGTAAAAAGAAAACTGATGCAATCACACTAAGAAAGAAAGACTGATTAGTTCTTCATAATAATCATTCATGACTTAGCTTGCTGGGCAGTACCTTGCTGAGAAGTGGCAGACGGACATGGACTCCAGCCCTTAGTCCAGTGCCCAGGTTGGAGGGACATGTCAAGATGTAACCCAGATGTTTATTCCACATGAACTCCCAGCCTCTCTCCTGAATCAGCCTCTCCACCTATAGGGGAACAACATCCGACACAAGTTTTAACTTCTGGTTCGTAATAGGGAAACTCTTGTAATACTTTTGTAAGTGATTTAGACATACATCTTTCAGTCCTCTGCAGAATCTCTCAAAGACACGCTTCATGTTGCCACCCTTCTCCATAGAGATGACGCGCGTGTGGTCCTCCTCATTGATCCAGATTAAGAATGTTTTCTCATTGTTGTGCCTGTGAAATGATGTGTCCATCAGATTTGGAGACTAATTTCTTCATTATAATAGAAAACTATTCTTTTCTTTCAAAAAGGCACCAAATGCAACTGATTAACATACTTTCAAATTATGTCAAAAGCACAGTAAGTATAAAACATATTAAATTCGATCAGACCCATTCATGCCCAAAGGAGATCATGCATTTGCTTTAAAAAGGTTTTCATTATGTGAACACATTAACCAAACACATCAGCTGGCAAAACATCAACACCTATCAGGTTTTGTGTTACTTGAATTTCACACACAAGTACGCATGCTGCCTATATGTGACCATTGGTGGTGCAAATCTCATGCACCATACCAGATTCCCCTGGCATCAGGCCAGTCACGGGCCATCCCTGCACAAGTCAGCAAGGGTGAGACAGGCTTGTCAAACAGGAAGTGATCCTAGTAATAGATAGACCATTCAAGAACAAAGGAGAAAAGTTGAAGGAGGGGTGGAAGGTTTGATTAAAAAATGGCACTGTCAGAAAACAAATAAAATCTTTTCTCCTGACTGAGTCCAGTTCTAAACCAGCCATTCTCCACTGACTGACTTCAGGCATATCCAATGACTCATTCAGCTACATACAGAACTAACAGACTTACTTTATGGTACACTTGGTGAAGGCCCGGTGCCAAGACTCAATAATAAGTGGGGCATCACAGAGGGGCCAGAGAAAATGCAATATGGTACAACTATGTTCTCTAAATGAAGGTGCTAAATATGGGGCATTTGGTGGCCTGGTGGTTAGGGAGTTGCCCCTGTGATTGGAAGATCGTGGATTTGAATCCCAGGACTGCCAGTGACACCACTGAGGTCCCCACACACTGCTCCCTGGGTGCTGCATCACTGGCTGCCCACTGCTTCACTTAGTGAATGGGTTAAATACAGAGAAAGAATTTCACACTGTTCACACTGTGTGCTGTAGAGTGTGCACCTGTGACTCTAAGTGCCACTTTACTTTACTTATATGCACCTACAAGGGTACCCCATGCTGTTTTCTGTACACAGAATGTAGAGTATAAAAATCTACAGTAAATCTGCCACTGACAAATCAACAGAAGAGCTACATTTAGCAAATAAACAAGCACACACAAAGCGTAGTGGGGTGTCATAATTAGATGGTGGGACATTGCATCACTAAATTACCCCCAGCACTGTGTGTGGTTTGGAGTGATTTCTTTAACTGTGGAACATTATTAGTTTGTACGATATCAGTCACTGCATCACTGTATACCAATGGCACACTGTGTATGGCAGGGGCAGTTTAAGCTAGTAGGTGGGAATAATCGACATCTAACTTGTTAGAGAATTTAGAGAAAACAGCTAAAACCTAACACTCCTTATGAGTGGAGTTAACAGTTTAGCACAAAATGTGCTAAATTTTGTCCACAGATTTTATACAGATGAGACAATTTTAGGTGAAATATTCCATTATTGCTAGCTAAGGTTACCAATAGAGATTGCACTTTTTGTTAATGATAATTTACATTTGACCTTCTGAAAAAGTTGTAAATCATTAAGATTGATTCCTGTGCAGTAAAAGTCAATGACTAAAGTAAAAACTTCCATGTAATCGTAATAGCTTCATAATCCTTCAGCAGAAGTAAACACTTCAGTTTTTGCGATGAAGTGGACAAACAGATAATGGCAGAGAAGGGCTTACTACTATAAACTAGCATTGCTAAGTGAGATTCTCTAAGTGGTCCTACTACCTACTATTCCTTACCAAATGCCTCGAGCGTCAGGCCAGTCTCTGGCCATACCAGATGCAGTGAGGAGAGGAGATACTGGCTTATCAAAGAGGAAGTGCTCCTGAGGTTGGCCAGCATGAGACAACAGCAGCAATATTTGTGTTAAGGAACAAAGTCTGATCATAACGATCATTTAAAAGAATCAGCTTTGGAAGTTGCCAGGTGTTATGGCACGACAGATTAATACCAAGTGTTTCTCTTGACTTATAAATGGAGGCTTAATCATTTTTGTAACTGATAACATGGAATTAATTTAGTCTGAACGGAATGTCTTACATCAATCAGTTGCTGCTGCTCCTTGTCAGTCATATCGGTCAGGCTGTAGTATTTGCCTGACAGGTCCCCTTTTAGGCCTGACAGGGCCTGGACCACCACACGCTCCACCTCACGCCTCTCAGAGCGTGTGCAGGCCGGGGGAAGGCTGAGGCCACGGATGCTGCGGCCTGTGCGCACACGGGACGACAGCACATATTTCTCATCAAACATCCCAGAGGTGAGCTGCAGCAGAGTGGGACAGTCATCATATTATCAGCATACACCAGTGTTTCCCAGTCTACACCATGAAATAATGTGAAAAAAATACTTACATTTCTAGAAGAAATGTATTAAATAATAGTCCGCTTTTGAGAGAACAATTTTAATATTTCTTTTAAAACACTGGGAAATTCATTGTAAGTCATGACTGTTTGGTTTACATATGTTGGGAAATGGAATGAGAACCAGTGTTACATTCATTGCTATCCTTAAATATGCTCTCCATTTGACAGTGTAGGGCTGCCCAAAGTAAATTACATTTGGCCTGTGAGTGCGATTGATAAGGCCTAACAGAAAGTCATCCTTACCCCACTGCCCACCCAATGAAAGAACAAACGTATTGTTTTAAATTAGATAGAAGAATTAAGAAGTGGAAAACAATGTAATCTTCTAAAATACATTTTAAATACGTTTGCCTTTGAAACCTACATAACGTCTTTATTTGAATATTGATTTTTAGTCCTCAAACATTGCACTTTTGCTCCCCAAGACAAAAAATTATCATACTATACTAAAATGAAATGGTGATTCTTTAAAAAACCACTTTTTCAGATTTGTGAAGAGCCTAAAAGAAAAGAACCTCTGCATAAAGTAAACGTTCTATATGAGTTCTAAATAAATAAAGGTTTATGAGCCGAGAACCACTGAAAACCGTCGTCTTTAAGAATCTAACGAGAATGTCAGTCCTCAGTATGCAAAGGTCTAAAAGAGTATGCTTTACCTTTGAGCTGTCCAGGTCTGTAGGGTGTATCATGGTCTTTGGGTCATAGCCGTTGTGTCTGTCCTTGATGACTGGGTCAAAGAGGTCAGCAAACAGCTGAGGATTAAAACCAGACTCATTAACAAGGAGTACTACAAGAAGCTAGTCAACATGGGCTGATGAGATTTTACTACTTAGACAGAGGCTTTACTGTACAACGCATGGTTAATGCACCTCATAGCTCTCCTCGTCTCCAGCCACCATGCCCACAGTCTTGATGAATGGGTGCCCAGGGTTGTCCACCCCAGTCTGAATGCACTGGTCAACTGTCCAGTTGTTGGGAGTGATCTTGTCCCTCAGTTTGCCGTAGATGGCAGGGGTCAGAGCAGAGGCCATGCAGTTGTTATGCTTGCGCAGATCTGGGTAGTCGGCACTGAAATCAGTAATGAGATTGAAAACTATTGACATGGTAATCATATAGGAGAGGGGAAAATATTCATGTGAACACAACATACATTCATTTAAATAGTTTCTGCTTGAATGATGAAACAGGTACGATTCAAAAATCCATTTTCAAGTTGAAATGTGAGGATCTGAAATGGGTTAAGTGAAAGCAAATGTAGTACATAAATACTGTTAAAGTTTCTAAGCATACCATTCACTCCCCTGTCCACACAGTTCATATATGTACTGTATTGGTGGTGGTGGCATGGTGGGTAGGATCCTTGCCTCTGGACCAAGAGGTCATGGGTTCAAATCCTACCTTCAGCATACCACCACTGGATTCCTGAGTAATACCCTTAACCCCAAGTTGCTCCAGGGGGATTGCCCCCTGTAGTTAGGGAATGGAAGTCGCTTTGGATTAAAGCCTCTGCTAAATGCCGTAAATTTAAATATGGAAATTTAGCGAAGAAAACAGGGATATCATAATGTCTGGAAAGCCAGTTCATTTAGATATATGTGTCAATTCTGCCAACACCACGTTTGTCATTCATTCACAGTGCAGTAATAAATAGTGATTCACTCTGGACTGAATAGCAAAAAACTGGATCAAAAGTCAAGTAAAACAACAGTTCTAAGCAATAAGAGAGACTGGAAAATGGCCATATACAGAAGAACTATGACTATTTTTGGTACATAAAACTGCATACATGTCATAAATGAAAAAATAAAATGTAAGAACAATGTAGGTTATGGGCCCTTTGGTTAAAACATGCACAACTTTATATGCAATGTACAGCACAGATAGTTTCAGGCCTCTACAAAGAGGTCACGTGTCCTTCCATGTAAAGTCTGGCACAGACAGTGGAGTAGAGTGTGACTGTCGGTGGATTTGATTTGGAGCACTTGGGTTCCTGAGCCAAGTGTGTGAAAGCTCAAATTACATGGCCTTTTCAAAGTCATATGGTGTTTCTTAGTAAACACCATAAAACTGCTTGATATATTCATGTTGTATACTAACAATTTGTTGATTCTCTCATAAGATAAGTGGACTAGGAAGGCTTAAACAGAAAACACTTTTCAATGTTCTAAATGTGGTGATTTGTTTTCCAGTCACCTTGAAGTTTGATCTCATCTGTAAAGTTTGATCTTTAACTGCAAATCACTTTTATCTGACCTCCACTCTTGTCTTTATGAAATCAGCAGCCACCTCTTACCTGGGAGGATAGAGTTTCTTCCTCTCGGCAGCAGAGATGCCGGATTCGTTCATCAGGTAGCCAGCCCCCAGGGTGCCTGCCCCGAGGCTGGCCATGAGTACAGCCGTGTTGCGGCCAGATAGCATTCGAGTGAAAGTGCTCGCCATCCTCACCGTCCAAAGGTTTGGTCAACTCTACTGTGAAT
>JBBPCY010000039.1:7544548-7555396 GCA_037974405.1 Brachyalestes nurse | reverse complement strand
AGATCCGGCGCACTATTTAAGCAACAGTTAGTAAAAACGTAACATCCCGAGTGTCCGAAATGTACTAAACGTCACCTTTCCCTGTTCACAAGTTAGCCCCCTATATAGCAAACACCATGTAGTGAATGAGTGAACAAGTGAACAAGTGCACTTTTCGGAAACAGCTTTGGTCTTGCTCAGGAACCCAGTGGTGGTTTGCTGAAGGTAAGATTCAAACCCATGACCTCTTGGTTCAGAGGCAAGTATCCTCCCCACTAGGGCACCACCACCCCCTAGATGGCGCTTCAAGTGTTTTTAAGTAAAGACAGTGGTTTTACATAGAGCCAGAATGTTAGCAGGTTCTTTACTGGAGGTGGGGCCTTTATTGATTAGCCTAACTTCTCAAGCACGTCCAACAGACGCTCGACTCTACAGAGATTTGTGGAATTTAGAAGTCCAGTCAACACCTTGAATGCTTTGTAATGTTGCCATCACATTCCTGAACAGTTTTTGCAGTGTGTCAGGTTGCATATACTGCTGAAAGAGGCCACTGCTATTATGGAGTACTGTTGTCATAACGGGGTGTACTGCAAGAGGCGGTGCACTATGTGTTACAGGGGACATTGCCGCCAGAACCAATATAGCAGGGGAGGCAAAAAGTGCTGCCCGAACTACACACCCCACCCCCACTGCCAAAAAACCCCCAAAAAACAGAGAAGACATGGAGCGCCACATCACCCTACATTAAAAATGCTAGTTAGTCTGTGCCTTTCTAACAGCCAGAGTCTGAAGAGAAAACAGATTATGATCTCTTATATATAACCAGGAACACTTAGCTGCATACTGAACAATGTATGTGCTGAATACACTGAGACTTTCAGCTACCAATGTAATTAATTTTTTCACTGAGTTAATGATTTTAAAGAAGAAATTGTGACAGCTCTAGTCAAACAGAAAACCACAAAACCAGAAAACAGAACAACACAGTGAAAGGGTGAAGCTGACCATCTGTAGGATGTCCTCTATCTTCAGCTGAGCATCCTCCTGATCATCTTGAGAAAGGGCGCTGTCAAAGAAAGGGAAAAATCAATGTTGAAACTAAGCCAGGAGCACCAAAGCAAGATTTCTTCAAGGGTAACTTTGAGGGAGTCAAGCTACTTCCATCCTATTCTTTACAGTCAAAGGAAAAAAGCACTTGCAATATGCATGGGACCTACTTCAGTATGTTTGCAGTGGCCTTTCTCTCCTGAGGGAGCAAGTCTGGATCTCTCAGCACCTCCTCCAGAAGTCCCATTACACCCATCTTCAATTCACTGTTCAGCTCAAAGTCCTGCACAAGCATGACAATGACAATTAAATCCAGATATGCTTTGATTTCACATAAAGATGAGTTATCAGAAATGCACAAATTTTCTGAGCACATCCAACATGCTATACAGCTCATTGGATCATTGTAAATATTACAATTTAAACACTGTAAATGTCACAATTTAAACTGTCTTTGAAATATGACAGTATACATTTACGGCACTTAGCAGACGCTTTTATCCAAAGCGACTTCCATTCCCTAACTACAGGGGGCAGTCTCCCTGGAGCAATTTGTGGTTAAGGGTCTTGCTCAGGGACCCAGTGGTGATGTGCTGAAGGTAAGACTCGAACCCATGACCTCTTGGTCCGGAGACAAGTATCCTACCCATTGAGCTACCTCCACCCCAGTCTAAATTGTGACTTTTACAGTGTTTAAATTGTCCTTCTGATTGCAGGGGCAAGTCCCTAACCACCAGGTCACCAGCTTCCCTTTGAGATAATATTGAATTTTTATGCATGCAGAGGGTCACACTGATATAGATCGGGGTGTAGTTTTATGACAAACATTTGCATGATTCGTGTCATTTCTATCCAGCCTGGTTTTGCTGAGCTACATCATAACCCTACTTGGTATGTACAAAGTATGTTTTAATTTCTTACTGGTTGGATGAGAAATGTAAGCATATTCTGTAAAACCACATCCAATCTCACAACAGTAGGTAGAAAGGAACACAACTGTGGGCAGAGCATGGAAAGATTAATTGGTAGGCCTTTGCCTCACGTAAACCTTCAATGCGAAGCGAAGTCCATTCATCCAAGACTGCAAAAACCTCAAATATGCTGAGATTTAAATGGCAGCAGTTTGATGTTGCTGTGTTTTATTATTTCTGAAATGTTTGATGTATTTAGAAGTGAAGAGCATGTATTCAAACAACCACAGTCCTAAACCATGCAATATTGATAAGCATAGGGTGTCAAATGTCCATAGACGTCTCCTAGCTTGCTCATTAACTGCTGTTGCAGTATACCTTTGCCAGATTAAGGACAGAATCCTCCTCCATATGAGCACCTTAGGAGGGAACAGTGCAGCGGGGTCCATATAAAAGAAGGGGTACATCTACTTTAATAAGCTGCACTCGGTGTAAGCAAGGTTTAATGTAAATGAAGCAAGTACGTTGGCCTGCATAATGTCCCTGACAAAGAAAAATAGGCTGCTTTAAAATGCCTGTCCTCCATTAGGCTTTATCACAGATTGCACTGCCTCAGCTTTATGGCTCCCCGTGTGCTAATCAATGGCTAACTCAACCTCTCTCCTGCCTCTGCCTACGAGTGCTGCAAGTGGGTGGCTAATCTCTGGTGTCATGGTTAAAGCGATGCTGCACTCTACACCAGGATGCTCAAAGGATGGCATGAACAGACAATAAAAAAAAGCAATTTTAACTGTGGTTATATTTCATATTTATTTCTGTGTACAACAACTACAATTTCCTATGGTGCTTTGCAATACATCATAATGTACCTCTCTGAAACTGAGACCTTGTTCTTTGATCCTTAGAGGCATTTCTGTACTATTTAATTATGATAAAGCAATTACACAACCAGTAACAATACATTAAACTGGCATTTAATGTATTGACAGGTTTCTACACGTCCAACTTCTTTCGTTCAGACACTTTTAAGTAATGACAAAATGCAAAAAATACAAGGGGTGATTTGTTCCGTACTCAAAACAAGCTTGCATGCACAGTTATATCTTTACATCAAACTCAAATCACAACAAAATATTCTACAAAAACAAACGCTGAAACTTCAGAATACACACAATCTGAGGAAGCTGTTTCAATAAGCTGTTTAATTATTATAATCAAATTACAGCATGCCTTAATTATCACTTGTGGTAAGTCTGTCAGAAACCACACTTGTGATACATGTAGCTTCTGAGAGTTTTAAAGGCTAAAAGCAGATTGCAAAACACTTTAGCAAAACACTAAGTATAGTTAAAAAGCATGACTGTCCATCTAACATACACAAACCACAAAGCGTTTAGCACAGATGGTAGAGGAGCCACTCATATTGCACATATAAATCAACTCACACTTAAAGGCACACTGTGTGAGCCCTGTGTATGTCTAGGATGCTAACCAAACATTTAGTATGAGCAAAACTTGGCAAAAATATGATAAAAAATATGATAAAAATATGTTGGCTGACCATTAGCAAAACCAAACTCAAGGTTGGAGCACATATAAGACCGCTGAGCCAGAAGTCTCCTAAATTGAACCAATAAATCAGTTTGGAGACACACTGTAGGTGTGTGTGTGTGTGTGTTTTGTTTGCACATTCTCGTTATGAGAAACGAACAAACTAAAGAGGCTTTTACGCTCGGATGTACTCTAATGGCATACGAATTGCACAGAGAGGGAATGTAAAAGGAGAGATGCAAAAATGTAACAGATTTCATCAGCGAGCCAGTGTGAGGAGCACAAATGCACATAATTACTGGGAGCCATTTCCCTGTTAAAAGCACCTGAAAGCTCCAAAGACAGCCCCATTTGCATGGCATGTTTTAGATGCATGCTATTCAGACATCTTCAGGTGGGGGGTCCATAGCTAAAAGAGGGGTCAAGATGAAAATTTTATTGAAAGTCAGAGAGGCATCGTTTCAGCCATTAAAGCAAAGGGTTCTATCAATGCTGTGCTGCCGTCACTGACTGAAGACACCAGGTTACACAGCTACAAAACACAAATTATCCTTTGCTTCCTCCTGTCATAACAAGTAAACAAGGGAGTCAAAAAAGTATGTCCAAAAAATCAAAGGTACTTTTTACCTCAAATATAGTCAATAAGCAAACACATGTTGGGTATTCATGTTGCTACAATGGAGTTACAATGCACTTAACAAAAATGCCATTTCATTTTAGGGTAATTCCACCCATTTTTGCAATATGTCTACATCATGTCTACATCAGTCGCTGAGCATTTCTTTGAGTACTTTGCCTTACAATGGCCTGAATTTACTTCTCAGCCATGACTGTATTTGAAAAATACATATTTTAGGCCAAAGCCATTTCTTAAAACTAGTGTACAACATCTTTGTATTCCTTTGTATTCATTTTCATTTGTAACAATTTAATGTACTTTATTAAACAGTTTAAATGACTAGGTTGTATCACCATCGCTGTGAACAATTCTAGTAATTTCTCATCACACCACTGTTTACATCTTAATGATTTAATTATGAGGCCATTTTGAAAAATATATCGATTTCCTTGTGGAATATCTTAAAAGCATAAATGTATGATGTGTGATCGTCATGAAAAACCTGATGACTATAAGTTGTCATTCCATACAGGCTACATCAGCTATGTAGCTGCAGTGCATATGGTTTAAAAGTAAAATTGTGTATTCGATTTTTGGCTAGACAATTACTTTAATCTCCAGCGACCGAAGTACTGCAAAAACAAAATAAAACTCATCAGAGAAAAATAAATGTTCCTACAAGCTCCATTTGACACTTCAGCTTTCTTTATCTGCATGTAGGCTGCACAGGCCAGAGAAATTGGCTTGAGGACGCAGCAAAGGGGCTGCAGTGCTAATTAATAGTGCAGCAGCCTCCAAGCTGCCCCCCTGCGCTCTGGGCCAGCCACAACAGCCAGAGGCAAGCCCTGCAGAGCCAGCATTGAGGTCATACAATTATCCTCATTACAGCACACCCTGCTGCTGCTGCTGGGGCACAGCCAGGACACATCCAACACCAGGAACCAGAAAGAGACTGCTGTTAAATCATGATATTCTTCTTATTGGATTTATCGTGATTTATCATATCTGAGTACAGGGGAAGGACTTGCAACATACATGCAATTTTGCCATTCATATTTTAGAGCTGAATATATTTCCAGTTTAAAGGAATAGTGCCGTGAAATAAGTTACACACAATACAGGCAATCAGCCAATACATTTTTGGTGTATGACATCTTCTCATCTCTAAAAACGGACAAAATTCACACTTCTTTTTGGCTTCTACTACTATTGTAAGCTAAGCAATGTACTTTTGCCCATTTTTAGAGGTACCAGTATGTCAGAAACCACATAAACATGTATATTTGAGATGATCTAACTACAAAGTTTGACGACGCAGACATGCTAAATGAACAGTGGTAATTAGTTCAAAAGGTATAAATGTCTATTAATCGTTAGCTACATTAGCTTTGTCTTGACTATATTTGGGATATAGTATACTTAAATTATTGCTGACTGTGCATCCCCAATAGGAAAGGCTAAATGTTTTATTATTACCTGTGATAACAGCAATGCATTTGAGAAGGAAAACTTGTGTCAGCATCATGCTTCCCAGTGTGTACAAAACAGCAGTTCATCTGTGTTGGAGAAACTGGCCTCTCTGTTCTAAACATTTGCTCAGATATGTTGTGTATCCAGAGCAGCCCTTTGAAAACATCATACCATGCCTCTCTTGTTTTCCAGCCAGCCAATTTAAATGCTTCTATCATTCTGTTCCTCCCCCTCTCCTCTCTCGCCCGCTCTGCTCACCTATGCCGCTGGAAAGGTCAGTTTTAACAAGTGCTCTCCAGATGATTTTGCCACAGCCGCCTTGGCATAATTCGACAAAAGGGTGCAAGAGATCAATGCAATTAGTCCATGGTGCACCTCTAAAACAGACAAAAGGAAGCAAATTGCATGATGGCCTCTTACGTCAACACTTACACAAAAGCCGCAAAACACAGGACTGTTTTAGACGGCCTGACCACAATGTATGAGTGTGTGTTTGCGTATGCCTGTGTCTATGTGCGTGATGATGAAAAGCGATCGTAAGCCGAATTGGCTCAGTAAAGCTGTGAACATTAGCACAGTAATATCCCACAGATGGAGACATATGAGCCAGAGTGGCACACGGAGGAACGCTGCAGTTGGGGGGAATGTGAAATGTTTATGAGGAAGTGATGCTCTAATGAAGACACAGATCAATAGAATAGACATGGCCGGCCCAAATATACACACACAGCAAGAGAATCCAAACAGTACCCTAATAAGGATCTAGTGCCAAACAGAAGGGACTAATGCTCCCAGACATCACTTGGCTAACCGCTGAGCATTTGTACCAGACATACAAAACGACCAGCCAGAATGAAAAACTGTTCATTCAAAGGATTTCATACTTTCTTTTAACAGACAATTAACCCTTAGTATGTTTATAGATATTATTGCCCTTTTGCAGCACTATTTAAAAGTAATTGCAGCTGTTAATTAATTATAGCAAGAAAAGTTCATGTGACATGAAATGTAGATGAAAAAGTAAAAGCAAATTAACAAAAACATACAAAACAGTATAAGATGCTGAAAAGCTCTACCTCTATCATTACAATATTCAAGACTACACAGGTTAGGCCACTATCTCAGCAATCCTTGCCTGTAATAGCTAATTACCACAAAAAAAATTTAACATTTTAATCTCTTTGACAAGAAACTGGACCTGTGTCTTACAGAAAGCACAATTTTTTCAGTAATCTGTACAATTTAAGGAATACAGTAGAGTACTTTGGTATTTCCATGGTAAATGTACATAATTTTTCACAATGTGTGATCACACATGGAAAAATTAGTGTCTTTTTATGTCATGTGATCACACATTATTCTAGTGAGCATATGAAATATATGGGACTTTTTTGTAAGGTATTGCGTTTTTACAGGTTTCAGTTCAGTGTTTTCTGTTCATTCCAGTGTCAAACAATGGCAAAAAAATTCAGTCCACAAAAGAAAATATCTTCTATTAAATGAATGCCCCTGAATGAAAGTTTAACATTTGCATTACATACAGAAGTTCAGACTCATTTAAGAATAAGAATCCACATAAAATCTAAAGGTATTTAAATAAAACAGATGGAATATGAGAAAATAACATAGCAGGTAATTGCATAGCTGCTTTTGAACAGTATAGCAAAATGAAAATAGCCAGTCTTAACTTCAAACAATGAATATATAATAAATAGCAATTAAATAACTAGATTCTGCTATCTCCAACGATAAAAACGATATCCCCATGCGACTAAGAGGTGAAGTCAGATCCATTGGTCTATTTGTATATTCAGAAAAAAACAACAACTGTGCTTAGATGATTTTTCTATTTTCCAGCAGTGATCTGCAGTAAATGTGAACTACATGCTGAGATAACCTGAGGGCCCAGGACGACACTCTACATCACATCACTTGGAAGCAGGGTGACTGCACAATGGTGAAGAATAATCCCCTCAGCGAGGGAGCAGAGGACAGGCTCAATAAAGGCAGACAAGCCTAATCAGCCCTCCATGGGAAAAGGAATAGACTGCTCAAACAGTCAGCTTTCTTTGCCAAAGTCAATACAAGCGATCAGCCTTTATTGCTATTATTGAAAATGCACTTATCAAGGCTAAAGTGCACCAGATACTGAGTCACTCTTGCTAAGTGCGAAGCTCTAGATGCTTGAGGTGCTGTTTCCTACACTTTCATTACCATCGGGTTTAATAGCTATGTATCAAGGAATGAAATGGAGTTGACTGGCTGCTATTGTAATTAAGATCTGGCGCTGTTTGTATAAAGTAATTGCTTTTGCTTGTGATAATGGCATGGAAATTATGAAAGGGCTGTCATGCTTCCGCTAACTTGTAAAACAGGAGGCACTGAGCCCGGAGGTTGAGCCTGGAAGCTGCCTGTGCGTTCGCAGCCAGGGCATTGACGAAGGCACAGAGAGAAGAACTAGCTTAAGAACTAGCGGAACTCAGGCTAACCTCCTGCACAACAGTCATCTGGAGCAGGTCAGTAACGTGAGGGAATATACTTATTCTCAAAGGTCAGGGTTCGAGCTCCTTGTTGAAAGATGAGTCTATAGGGTAAGCAGGTGGCGGTCACATGACAGAGCTGTCTTTTAAGCACTTTCAGATGTGTTATCTCTGAGAAATGGCACCAGGAATGTAACAAAATATGTACATATAACAGTAGCCCAAAGGGTTGCAATGTGTAGACTATACCTCACTGGAAAACAATCACCCTAATATATTTAAACAATTCTCTACTTAACTCAAATGTAATCAAACAAGACATATTTAGCAAAAATAAACAGATAAGTACAAGACCGGCGTAAATATGTTTAGCGACGTTCAAATATTTCAGGCACATTTTGTAGTCATACAGTGTCAGGAACCAGAAAAAAATGAATTCAGACCATGTTCTGGCAGAATCAACAATATTTCAGGTCGGGGAGAAAATTGTTTACATTTCATTTTTAGCCTTTATTTAATTCCATTATTTCCCTGCTAAATTCATGAATGACTCATGAATGAAAAAATTGAAAAAAGTTTTACCATTTTATCCACTCTTCTTCGCTGATGTCTTCATGTTGCCATCGCATTCATTTTTGAAATGGGAAGAACTTAATTTAAGATAAAAATTCATAGATTTTTGCAACTTAAGAACATTTTAAGGATATGTTTCTATGAACAGAAATACACTTAACTTCATTCACCTTCTATTTATTGCTACTCTGATTACACAAATCAACAGTAGGCCCTAATGATTTATGTTCTGTTTCTGAATGTGTGTTCTGAAAGGCGGCATTGTGGTTCTTTTATATGGTGTACATTTCCACATGTTGATCCATTTCACCATTCAGAACATAGACATTAATTATAACTACCTTGTCTACAGATTTAAAGGGTGCTCTGATGAGACATTAGGTTTGTTAGGGCTAATTAACTGATAAGGTAAGCTAATTAAAAAATCTTTCTTATTTGAAGGGCAGGGAAAACAAAACATGCCCTTAAGACAAGAATACACCCTGCTCTAAATGAAAACGTTCAGTGCTGTCTAACTGAGGCAGAGCCAGGCTGAGTGGACAACTAAAGGAAATCCAACCTGGGAGTGTTTGGAGACCCAGTGGCGCAGGACATTCAGAACACGATTAGTGGCCGCCCGTCGTATGATGAACTCTTTGTCACACGTCCTCTCTGAGTTGTTGAAAACTTGACATGACGTAGGGAAAAACAGCCCAATGTTATTATTTCATCCCAGTATCAAACGGCACAGTTTCAACAAAAATATATATTTACAAAATCTTTTCTCTCAATAACCACTTTTATGACAAAAGAAACAAAAGGCCAGAGTTGAAGGAGATTTTATACTCTCACTTGGGAGACAATGAACCTTTAGAAGAGTAGATTTATTATTTTGGTACCTCATTTAAATGGAATGACATGCTTCCATAATGAAATATTACAGTATTTTCAGTACTCAAAGGTACATGATAGATATAAGCCATATGTATAACAGCTGCTCATGTTAGTTACCTGTTAGTCATTATCTGTGTGCACCTTCTATGGATAAATGTACAGATAAAGCTTGTGTCGTAGCTATATTCACGCCTGTCTATAAAAAGCTCCCAGTAGGACATGATGTTCTGCCCTGCCTCTACTGTGCATTGTAGTACTGCTGTCTGCTGGTGAGTACCTGGAGGGCTGCTGTGGCCTGCTGCTGCTGTGGCAATGGCGAACGCCGATGCTGGAGACACAGAACAGCGTGAGTTCTCTGTTGCCGGGACTAAAATGTGGAAGAAAATACAGGAAAAATAAGAAAATCAAAGTTATGAGAAAGACAGACTTTGTGTTTGAGCAATAGGTCAGTGGGGTAATATGTAAAGTAAACTAGGTTTCCGTGACTGTGGCAGAGTCTGAATGCCAGTGTTACTGACTGTATACATAAATGGACACAAAATGAAAGGCACTTTGGGAAACTTCTCACCCCCCTGCAGTAACCAAGGCTACCCTGTGAGTTAAGTGACCATATGGAAATTACTTTCTGTGGAAATTCTGCTCAAAAGCGCAGCAACATAATTCCTCACATTAGACTACATAGAGCTAGTGCATGCAAATGTGGGTCAAGGAGGAAAATAATGTATATTTATGCAGCATACATGGGATTTACAAAATTGTAGGAGTGTAATAATAAACAAGATGAAAGCGTCCTACACAACTACAGAACAAACAATGTAGATGGAACAGCATCCAGCACCAATCAATGTTAATTATGAGCATATGTTGCTGGAAAGAAGGACAAATACTATGGAAGCTTGTTCCAGCTCTTCTATACATAACCTCCCTTTAATGTCATCCAAACACGTTATTTAACTGAATCAGCCCCAGGATAAATTGGATGGAAAGACAACCTAATACACAGGGGCCATTTATTAGCAGAACTGGGCTTCTTTGAGGCCTGGCTTGACCACGTTTGGCTTGACAGAGTTTTACATAGTGGTTATCCCTGAAAGCTGTAACAGGCCAATCTGGGTAAAAGGTGCTCAAGAACTGTGTCCACTGCCCACATCTCACACTAACAGGTCAAAAAGAATTGGTACAACTTCAAAAGGAAAAATTTTCCAAAATCACTAAATCTGACAAGTACTGAGATGCCTGACCATTACACCCACATTACATTCAAATATATAGACTTTAATATGGAGTTGGTCCCCTTTGCAGCTATAACAGCTTCCACTCTTCTTGGAAGGCTTTCCACAAGATT
>JBBPCY010000039.1:7519655-7544448 GCA_037974405.1 Brachyalestes nurse | reverse complement strand
ACTGCGAGTCATACAGATGTTGGTTGTGGCTGCAATTTCTCTGCTGTTGTGTCTTCTGTTGTTTTCTCTCTTTTTTTTCAGCAGGTATGGAAGCAGATTTTGTTTGTTTTCTCTCCCCCTCCAATTTTTTTTCTTTCCCTTTTTTTTCCCCTTAAATTTGTATTTATTTTTTTTCTCTTTTTTTCTCTTCTGTGTTTTTTTTCTTTTTTCTCTCTTTTTCTGTCCCCTGGTCTTGTCTGTCATAATATGGCAAAAAAAAAAACATTTAAAATAAAATAGTTAATTAATTGAAAAAAATTAATAAATAAATAAATACATTTCAATTTAAAAAATGGCTGTAAATGATGATAGCACAGCTACACATACACACTGTTAAAGGCACCTTACTTAGACATGCAAAGCAGGTGTGAAAACCACATCCTTAGCGGTTCTGTCTGTGAGACATTGTTCCCAATATTGTTTTTTTTTCTAGTGTCCATATTGAATTAACCTTGGATTAAATCTAAAGTGCTTATCATATTTTGTTTCATAATTATTTATTATTAAATTTCCTTCCCATGTGACATCTCCATCCTTTTGTACGCCCCTTTTATTTGTGGCCAAAATTACACTTTATTAGGCTAGCAATCAGATTATATAAAGGGGCGTGGCTTATTTTACTTTAGGAACATTCTATTTTTGGCCATTCCCAGTACAGCTACAGCTGTAACACTTTTACATGATTACCTTTTTATTAGTCCAATATAAACAGATGAAAGGCGGATTAACAAACATTAAAATAGTTACGTATTTTACAACACCTTCCCACTCAAAGTCACCCCGACCCCGCCTCCCAACTGTAACTTCTACACTATATAGACAAAAGTATTGGGACGCCCGACCATTCCACCAACAGAGATTTTAATGACATTGCATTCAAATACACAGACTTTAATATGCAGTTATAACAGCTATAACAGCTTCCACTCTGAAATAAATATTCTATTAATGAAAGCAGATCCAGGGCTGTGGGCCAGTGTGGGTTTGTCTTCATGACACTCCTACATTCCCCTTCCACTCCCACTAGTCCTCTCTCTGTATAACACCAGGAGACATGGTGCACTGCTGTTATGCAACCCAGGCGTGCGGCTGCGCACAGTGGTGCGGTCGAAAGAGGTAACGGCGGGATCCGTGTTAAAGGACAGAAACTGAGACAGAGCTGTCATCTCTCCACAGGCAGTCATGGCAGAACCAGCTCAGGACATAGAATCTGCTTTCTGTCGAAACGGCAAGGAGACCCCTGAGCCCATCAGTGCAGAGGTGACAGGTAGGGTATGGTGGGTTGGGTTGTGTGGGAGATGGAGGGGGGTGCTGGGGTAAGATGATGTTGCTGTTAACTTTTTATGAAGAGTGGGACCACTCAACACATGTTAGTTATTTATCGTGCACCTTCGTTGTACTGGAAAGTGAAAGTGAGCGCACTTCTGTATCAAGACGACTCTTTACATCCCTCATGCTCGAAGTACGTTGTGCTGTTACCACAGAGTACTAGATAACACACGATCTGGTAAACCGAGTAGTACTCTGTTGTTTAAATAGAGTTTTACCCTGGTAAATGGCAGCATGTCTTCCAGTCTGTCGAGCTGTCGTACTGCGCATGCGCATATCTTTAAACTTACTTTGCGTTAAACTCAAATCGGGTTTTCCCCTCTAAAAAGGTGGTTTGGGCGATCAGAGTATTTTACATGAGGTAATATATGTGAATGTGAGTTACAATTACATGAACTCACAGAACAGGGGTTTTGACCCACCCCTGTTTGAAGTCAGGCTGAAAGAGATGAAAGTATAGGCTACAACAGACACACTATATGGACAAAACTTGAGTTGGACCTCACGTTAACAGCTATAACAGCCTCCACTCTTCTTGGAAGGCTTTCCACAAGATTTTGGAGTTTCTGAATGAATTTGTGTCCATTCATTTTGTAGAGCATTTATGAGGCCATACACTGATGTTGGACGAGAAGGTCTGGATCACAATCTCCGTTCCAGTTCATCCCAAAGGTGCTGGATGGAGTTGAGGTCAGGGCTCTGTGTGGACCAGTCAAGTTCCTCCACACCGAACTCATTCAATATCTTAATAGACTTTGCAGTAATGCTGGAGCAGAATATGACCTTGTGTCCACAAAAATGGAAGCATGGCATTGTCCAAACTGTCTTGGCATACTGAAGCATGCCGATGTCAATCATTACGTGGCCCAATATTATATATATGGCCATATTATATATATATATATATATACACACACACACATACACACACACTAAATGAACAAAGTTCCATTGCACAGTTGATATAATGGTATGTCATATACTGCCAGAAAACAAATTAGCAAGTCAATTTCACATTACCGTCACTGCCTGTCTGCTGATGATTTAGAACATAAAGCTTACAATTCTGGGCTGATAGACCACATTTCTGATAAGAGCGAAATTGTGTAAATGTGATTTGTTAAACTACAAACAGTGTGGGCAGTGTGGTTACCATTCTCTACACGTCTTTCTAGCAACTGTTTCACTGAAGATTGCTTGATGTTTCTCTTCATTACAGTAAAAGCAGTCCAGCACTTCACCACATGGGTCAAAAACAAGGACTGTTCTGAGAAAACCTAGCCTTTATTGCTACTCCATTACAGAGGTATTTTAATAAAACACACAATAAACACAGCATTACCTCCAGGCCCTCTGTAGCGTAGGTGACGTGGGGTTGAGGGCGATCGACAGGGAGAGAGATCTCCTGCTTCGCTGCCTTGGGGAGACTCAGGGATAAACTTGTCCAGTGAGACTGACTCCAGCACAGCTGAGGGAACACAGAAACACAACAGGGTAAGATTTCTACATTCATCTGTAACCAAATAGTAACAAGTAATTCAATTAGCATTCAAACAGTCGAATATTGTTTCAGCATTTTTAAGAAAGGTCAGTTGGGACATTGCACAACTTATTTAAAGGTGTCACAGTAAATAAAAAAACAAGCAGGTTCTCTTTAGAATTTTATTTTTGTGACCATTCTATTTCAGACCAAGCCACTGAAAGTCATTTGATTCTTTTAACCCATGTAGTCTTTAGTTTTGTGTGCTGTGCATAAAATAAAAAATCAAGCAATGACTATTAAAGACCACTTAGAAATAATAAACAAACTATACGTCTGTAACAAATATAGACAAATCAATATACTCAAATTATACAGTATTCTAAATACCACTGTGAAAGCAGCAAATTATATTATTATATTATTATATATAAATAATAAATAATTATATTATTATATAAATTATATTAATTTACATTATTTCTTTTATTTTATTGAATATTTATTGGCACATTTTATATATAATTAAAATATTATTGGGCAATGAAAAAATGCACTATTGACAATTCTTGTCGTAGCAAAGGGCACGGGCACTAGTTTGGTTTGAAAAGTGTCAATGGAGGAGGGAGCGCCATCATTTGTCAACCAGGGAGCGGGACTGAATGCAGTTTATTTATTGTAAATCTTATCAGTCATGAGGGTCTTTAATGTTTCTCCCCACGAACTGCAGAACCTGAAAAATCTATAGTTTACATCCACATTCAAAGTGAGCTACAAATACTGTAAAAAGTCTCTGTTTATCTCTGTAAAAAGTCCTCTAAAAAGGTTGTTTGTTACAAATTAAACAAATTAAATACAGCAGTTGGCATTATTAACCCAAAAAGTGCTCAGCAAACATTTTTGCTTTACCAACACCACAGTAAAGCATTGTGGAGCAGTGTAGGTTCACAAATAGAAGCGTTAGAAAGCCTGGGCATGAGTGTGGGAAACAATGCAGCACCTACCAGCACCTGGAGAAAAAAAGTGTAAATGATGCCTATGGAGGGTGGCATATAATGCAAATTTTGAAAATCCAGCAGGTTATTGGTGCTGTTTGAAAGTGTCTGTGGTAAAGAGGTGCAAAAAAAAAACATTCTTTTTAACCAAATTTTCGGGGTAACAACACACAACAAAAGCAAAAAGAAAAGTTTTAGCAAGCAAACTAACACCATCTGTAATAACACATTTGGAAATGATTCAAAATGTTCAAATAACAAAACATACCCCAAAAAATTAATTGCCTTGGATGCCCATCTGTTCTCGGTTGTTGGTGTTTGTGGCATGTGTGCTAGGTGTGACAGGTGGTCAATCAGTTGCATCAATAGTTCAATTAACTACCCGTGATTACAAATCCAAGATCAGAAACTGAACTGAAAACTTCTGAAGTGACCCACACTTTACCTTCTAATGCTCATTACTCATCTTCACCCTATAGTACGTACAAAAATATTATGAACATATCCCTTGTGTTTTCATCAAACGTATCTTGTAACATCTTTGTTATCCTGATAGTTTCTAGATCTGGAAACTGGAAAACGTATTCTTTCAATGACCTTATTTACATCTTTGTGTGATCCAATATAATGTGAAAGGAAAGCAGTAGCATCAGCCTTCTCTGTGTTAAGCTACATTAGCATTTCACTATCAGCTGCCAAGTTGCACTACTGCCAGAGATTTAGACATCATTTTTTTTATAAAACAGTAACAATCTTAATATAGATCGCTTCAACCAACAGACTTACTAGTGTATTTTTCACTGATGAAAGCAAATAGATGAATCATTGCATTTGTCTACATTTGGATACAAACAGCAGTGGCCTCTAAAGTGTAAAATCAATTCTATCACAGCCATCCCAATAGGTAAGAGAAAAAACAATCAAAACTTTGACAAAGCAAATGAAATTGTGTGATTATTACATTATTACTCTGAGATTGAAACACAAGGGAAATGAAAACGGTAGATCAACAAGATTCTTCTTGGATTCTCTGATGGCGTGCAAAAGCAATGCATCAATGCTAATGGTGTACAATAACATTACGCTGTCATCGCCGCTGATTTCACAGGCATGGAGAAACAACAACAACAACCATGCAGGCCCATTACTGCAATTTGTGGAGGAGCGAATGAAATCAGAGCAGCAGCTGGAACTGGGCTGGTTCTGCGGACTCCACAAGGAGTGAGTCAAAACAGTCCCATCTTTCCAGGCAAAATAATCTCAGAAAGCAATTACTGAGCTGTTTAGCATGCAGCTGACTTCAGATCAGTTTCGCTGACAAAGAGCTGGCAAGTCCACTTCTTGAATAAAGAACTCAAGGTTCAGCTGCTACATTTGACACGCTACCAGGTGGGCAGAAGAAGCCCATAATGAAGAATGCTTGTTTGGCCAAACAGCTTAACAAGCTCTGTTTTGCATTAGGAAAGCACACAAAAGCTAGGAATGTTTGCACATGACTTGCTCCTGTGGTTTACAAGGAGATGCTACAATACCAGTCAGATGTATATAAAAGAAAATGGTGCTTTTAGGATTTGGCTTTGAGACTTAACACCTTAGTTAAAATGCCAATAAAGACACAGGATTCAGGATTGTGTACAAAGAACAATGCTTTGGGCAAAATGAGTAAGCAATTACAGTTTGGCAACCCTTGTGGCTATAAAAGTTTTCCTTGTGGCAAAAGTCACTCACGGTGAGATTTAGTTCATATTTCAATGTCGACACCTTCAAACGCATTTACTCTGTTAAGATATCTACTCCATGTGCAATACTAGTCAAAAGCTTGGATATACTTTATGCTGAGGTATTATATAGTAAAAAATATCTTGTACCTACACCCAGTGGCCATTTTATAATGTGCACTTTGTAGGTTTTCAGTTGCTAACTGTGGCTCATCAGATGGTGTTCAATTCGTAGTTACTCTCTTTGGAATCCATCAGTGAAAAGAGAACACCACAGGACAGCCTCTGTTATAGAAGGCTAAAAGATTTCCCTTGTTTTTTAGTAATTAAATAAAGACAAAACATTTGGAAATAAAAAGGGAAGATCAATTCTTAGTGCCCACCTGGAATCTAGAACACTTAAGACATCTATCATGTAAAAAAATGGATGGAGATCTTAGTTTTAGCGACACATTAAAGCTATACCAAAATCAGCATTTTATCACCTTAAAACATTATTAAAATTATTAAGATTTTTTGTCCAAACAAGACTTAGAGAAGCTTATCTATGTTTTTATTTCCTGCAGCATTGACTATTGGAACGCTCTCCTTACTGAGATTCCCAAAAAGTCAATTGGAGCTCCAGCTCATTCAAAATGCTGGTGCCAGAGTTCTAACCGAAACCAAGGAAAGAGATCACATCAGTCTGGTTCTCAGGTCCTGACTCAGAGGACTGATTACAAAGTATTACTGATCTTGTACAAGTTGCTTAATGGTTTGGGCTCTAAATAGATCTCTGATATGTTTGATGTATATATTCCTGGTAGGTCTCTTAGATCTGCAGGAGTCGGTCAGCTAGTGGTGAAAAGAGCTGAAACAAAACATTGTGAAATTGTGTTTAGTCACTTTGCTGCTCGCTGGAACCAACATCAATATCATATCTGCATTAATTACAGCTAGCTTTAAATAGCTGCTAAAACCAAAAAATCTTCTTTTGTTTTTCTATGATTTTTTTGTACTTTTTATGCTTAGCATTTTTGTTCTGTTTCTGTAAAGCACATTGAATGACATTATAATGAGCAATACAAATAAGCTTGACTTGACAAATAAAGCATGTTTTCCTCTGGTAATAAATTTTTTGTCCTACAGATTTTCTAGGCAGGAGTTAACTAACCTACAACTTACATTTGATTGTTCATCAATTTGCACAGAGTATTAGTCAGAATAAACATCCCTAGAAAACTCAGAAGCAATCACAATATTATTCTTCTTAAGTTGTATTATGTTTACTCCACCCCTTTTTTGGTACCACCTTTGGTTGGAGACCAAATTTCTAACATCAAAATGTTCATTAATATCCAGTGTAATGTGCTTGTGTTCAGATATTTGATCAGTTGATCAGGGGCCGAGTACTGATCATTAAAAAAAATCAATTTTTGTGGTCGAGTTATAATATATGGGGTGAGGGAGTGGACAGTCGTCACATCAACTTTTTTGAATTGAGTAATATTAGATTTGCAATGGACTTGCATGTGGTTTTTATTAAAGCGCAGGCACCAATCCAGTAACTGTTTCAATATTTTCAGTGTGAAGTCAGATACGCTAATTCTACCAACTATCATGCAATATATAACTAGCCTCATCACAAAAACTGAACCGCCCCCCTGATTCAGTGGTAGAGCGCTGTTCACTGGAGTTAGAGAATCAGAACTCACGGTGTGAGTAGAAACTTCACTGGTGTCTCCAAACACCATGCCATCACACTTCGCTTTTTCACAAGGAAAGGCACCTAGTTATTATTAATATCATAATTAACACCATCATCATCATCATCTCAGGATGACCTTCAATAATCTTACCCCTTCTGATGCTGCGCCGCAGTTTTCCACAGAAGGCGTCTACGCGAGGAGAATCGGCATTCTCATCCTGAGCTCCGGGACTCTGTTCAGGTGAGGATGGGCTCTGGGCGTGGCTCACTTCCTGCGGGGAGCGGGGGTTGGTGGATGGGGGCGGTGAGGTGGTTGGGTTGGCAGAGGTGGGGCTGCTGGCAGCTGAGAAGGAGGTTGGGTTAGAGGACAGGTCCAGGATGCCCACTCTGGAGTTGAGGGGGGAGTTAAGGGAGAGTTTGCGGGTTCGGACAGGGGAGGAGGTACGGGATGGAATGGAGAGGGGCGGGGGGGAGGAGAACTTGCGGCACAGTCGGGGGGATTTGTCATTGGGGTGGTCGCTGCTGCTGTTGGTGCGGTTGTTTTGATTGGTGGCAAAGAAGAGCTCCAGAGACCTGAGTCGAGAGAGCAGCAGCAGCAAGAGACAAGGCATGAGTGACAGAATTTGCAATGGCTATTTGATCGGAAATCTAATTTTAGACCATGAGGTTGATCCTGAGCTGTCTCTGGGATTTGTCAGTTTCTGATTTAATACAGTCTCAGCTTATACTGTGTCAGTATTATTGAAAAAATAAGCTCTCATAAGCGTACTTTCAGATCTTACAAAGATTCAATTAGGATTGTTCAGAAAGTTCACTCCAGTTCAGTTTGA
The DNA here is from genome assembly GCA_037974405.1 of Brachyalestes nurse. Taxonomy (NCBI): domain Eukaryota; kingdom Metazoa; phylum Chordata; class Actinopteri; order Characiformes; family Alestidae; genus Brachyalestes; species Brachyalestes nurse. The sequence goes on along the minus strand of JBBPCY010000039.1, from coordinate 7,536,370 downwards.
TTATTTTAGTACAGTTCAGGATTATTTCTAAAAGTACACTGAATACACAAATGTGACTGGAGAAAGTAAATATACACTTTATAACAAGTAGGTGAATAATTATATCAAGAATTTTTTCTTTCCGTTTCTTTTTCATGTAAAGAATTCTATTTTGGAAAATAGGAACACATGCTTTAAAAAATTATACTATTGTATTACTGATACATTTAGGGGGAAATGCTATGGAAGACTAAGCCATTAAGCCTCATCTCCCTTTCTCTCTTCACAGACTCTTTGCAAAAAACTTAATTATGTTCTTGAGAAATTATAGCAAAACCTCCTGGTTTTTGGTTGAAATAGTTCAGTATCTACACTGGACCTCTTCAGTTCTTGTTTCCAGTTTCCAGTTTAATATGCTATACTCCAGAGCTGAACGATGGAATGTTGTAGAATGGTGTAGCTAACTGAATTAAAGCAGGTTGGAAACAACAATGACATTAACTTGTTCACTTGATTTCGTTTGATTACACAACACAGAAAACAAATCTCAGTCATTTGAAATTAGTACTATTCCTGCACAAATTTAGAAAGTACTATTTTTGTCAAAAGTTATTTGCAACCTAGCAATAATTGCAAAGAAATACATTTGTGTGTGGAGCATGGAATCATGAAAACTATCACGTCTTTTAATATATAATTGTATTTCACCCTGAATGAGGACATGACTGATAAAAGAGCCTTTCTATTTTCAGTGGAGCATAAAAGTCAAAATGTTCAAAATAACAGAGAAGGTCACATATGTGACAGAGTGAGGGTGACACTGTGCAGCACTGCAGCATGCTTCTTGACAGAGTTTTGGATAAAGAGGGGTGGGGAAAGTCTGACTGGAGAACAGAGGCAACGAGCAAAACAATGCAACACATGGATGATAGATGGGGAACGTTGTGAGCGAGCATAATGGATCGTCTGTGTGGAACGAAAAAAGGAGGATCTGGCAAATTCAAACCTATGTGGAATGACATATGAAGACTATCAAGTAGAAAAAGGTTATTTTCCAGACACTGATTAAGCCTAGCAGGAGACTAAAATACACTTTCAGGGACTAATTCATATCAATAATGTTAGTAAGTGATAAAAAACCGAAACTATGTACAGAAAAACAGTTCTTAAATATCTAAGAGCCTCCAATGATATTCCTTCTTGGTGAAAAAAATAACAGCAAGGGTATTTGATGGGAATTGTGGGTTATAGGATAATAGAGCAGGTTACAGAGATTACAGTAGTTTACAGTAGAAAGAGAAAATAATAGTTCAAGCAATAGGGTGGAGAGAAAGAGAGAAAGAGAGAGAGAGAGGGAGAGAGAGAGAGAGAGAGAGAGAGAGAGAGCGAGAGAGAAAGAGACTTTGTATGTTACTTTGATTGGTCCAGGGCTATCTTCCTGATCTTCAAGCTGTAGTCTGGACAGATGGATGTGATGGACAAGCGGTCAAATGAGTGGTATTGAACCCTGTGTGGGGGATGAGGACACAACACACCAAAGACAAAAAAACTCCACACAACTGACAAACGACATGGAACTTCATGAAAATACAGAATAAGCCTTTTCAGAGAAATAAACTTTTCGGAAACAAGTGTTGCCGTGTGGTAATGGAGTTTTTTTCTTAAATACAGATATTATTTCTTTGTTCCTGACAACAAGCTTTTTCCATTAGAATGGAAAAAAGTCATAAACTAAAAAGCGCAGCACACAGAAAGATAAACACTGGTGACATAGCTCAGGAGGAATTTGTGGATGCTGAGATCTGTTAGGCTTTCTGAGTTGCTTTTTTTCACTCCAAGCAACCAATGGTGCAACAATTTAACTCTGGAGAACACCTGCTTTTGGAAAAGAAAATACTTTCCAGTTGAAAAGGTCATTATGTCTGAGTAGGAAAGTACACACGGGGCAAATGCCCCACTTTTTTACTCACACTCTCTTTATAGTCAGGTAAAACCTCATAACTCAATTTTTCTAAACCTATTTGGAAAAAGTGGCAATACAGTATCTTACATTACATCAGTTAATTTCAAGAACACAGTCTGAATGGCAATTGAGAAGTTTTATACCTGTGCTATTATTTATGATAAGTTTTTTTTTCCACAATTACTGTATCATTTAGCTGTGACCACTCACTGAACCTAAAAACATTAACATACTAATTTTCTGCTTTACAGTAAATGAGGTCACTAGATATTTTCTTAGATAATATTTGAGCTGTAATATGTTTGATCAGATTCTAAAGACAAGTGTGACCGCAGGCCTACATTCTCAATAACACTCAGCATATTAGCTTGCATAATTATAAGTTAATAACATTTTTGTCTTCTCCTGAGAATGTTACAAATGGAACTGAACAGTGATAATATATTTCTCTACACTATTTATATACTAGTTACTGTATTTGTCTCAAAATTTCAAGACACATTATTCATAAACAAATATTTATTTTGCATATAGGACCGGGTGTGATTCTGACTCTGTTCATACAGCACTTACTCACTGTTCATAGTAAAATGTATCTAATATTACACAAGCTAGGCCTTTCTTGTTCCTAATCCATTGACTAGCCATGTTACCTGATAGGAATAGACGTGAAGGGTTTCTTGTAGATATCGGCCAGCTTGTCCATGACCACAGTGGCGGTGGTAAAGATGCGGTAGGTGTGCAGGAAGGTGTTGAGGAAGTCGATAGAAAGGAAGCGCAGGTCTGTCAGCCTCTCCAGCAGCCGCTCCACGCTGGCGTAGCGGATCTGGGGGACCTTGCAGGAGTTGAGCGTCTTGCTGAAGCAAATGTCAACATCATCTTTATGGAGACGCGCATCAGATCTAATGAAGAGCATACGGGCAAAGCGGCTTTACGACCCGAAGCCTGGGGCAGCGTCTACTTAGAGATGCAATGAACAGGCAAGAAGTAGCAACGAACAACACTTAAAAACACTAACAGTTTATTTATGATAAAAAAGACAGGCAATGAAATGAAATGCTTTGCAAATTGATTTGACTCTGTGGCTCCTTGGTCCTAGTACCGGGTATTTTTGTGCTTTTTCTGCTTTAACACAATTCAGCTCAGGCTCACCTGTTATCAAGCTCAGTGGTTCTCAAACCAAAGCTCAGGGACCCCCAAACAGTCCAATATTTTGCTCCAACCCTACTAGCAAGAGACAGGCATAGAGTTAAAATGTAGATTGTCTAGGGGTCCCTGAGGACCAGCCTGAGAACCACTGAATTTTGCTGCTCCAGTGTGTTAGGCCAGGGAAACACCAAAGCACTGCCCAAAAGCAAGGCAACAGCACTCTGGGACCACGATTAGACTGATTAATCGAATGTCAAATAGATAGTAAAGTAAATCACCTAAAACAACAATGCTAACAACACGCCACTGAACGATGCCAGAGAAATGACACAAAGATAGAAGCAGGAGAAGTGGCCATCAGCACGCAGCACACACAGACCCACATACACACATACAGCATGTAGTAGAGTGAAAACACAGCATGTCAGCTACTCTGACTTACTTTATCATGTGAGGCACGGTCACTTTGGAGTTCTCCTCAAACACACTGGTCATCAGGCCATTGCAGCGGATGTTATCAATGCACTATATCGTAAGAGAAGTAATTCAATAAGACAGAGTGGAGACTGTGAGTTTATATCTTGCATCTTCTTTAAATACATTGACATTACACAGAATCTCCAGTTCATTATGTAAGCCTACTTTTCACCTACAGTTGAGTGACAAATTATGTGCAATATATTATTATGTGCAATAGTCTTACCATCTGCGGTATCATGTGAAGTTTTCTAAATGGGCATTGAATCATTTCATTATGTACAATAGTCTTACCATGTAAATATCACTTCTTATGTCAGTATTACTTAATTACTACTGATCTCTACTTAACGCAATAACATAGTCCTAAACACCATTTGTGTTACTAGTAATTCATAGTGAATTTCATATTGAGGTTTTTATCTACAGATTTTTTTTTTCAGATTTATTTAGACTTTATATTTTATATTGTTCTTGTCTCTGTGTGTCTGCGTGTCTGAGCAGTCATAACATAAGCTATGTCCTCTGGGATCAATAAGGATTCTGATTCTGAATTAAAGTGAAAATCATCACTATGTGTAAGGTCACCACAAACTGCCACAACAGCTTCAGGGTGCCCACAAGGTTTTGGAATTGTGTTGGATGTACTGGTTAAATATGTGTCTTTCTTTTTTTACTGACTCCATCCATAGGGTCATCTTCCTGGAAGATACTGCCATCATCAGATAAAAGTGATCAGTCAGAATATCTTTATCATTCAGTTTTATATCTCCCCTCTAAGGGAATGCAAACAATGGCAGGAAATTTTATTTGCTTAATTACATCAAGTATCTGTTTATATATTCATATTTTCCTCATTAGAGTGTCATTTGACTGGATGTGATATTGGATTATATCCTACTACATATGTCATCAAGAGTGTACATACACAACGCACCTATATGGTTGGTCTATTTGTTAATTCGCTAATTGGTATAAGGTATAAGGTAGCTGTAACCGATAAACTGTCAAATCACTATTGAGTAACCTTCTGTCTACCAGACAGAATTAAATGATCATGAGATAAGTAATTCTGAAAATGTGTTTTTTTTATTCAAAGCTATTAAGTTACAAACAACATTTGTTCAATTGACATTACTGTGTATTTTACTCTGTATGAATTTCTTATTTGTAAACAATAAAAATTACAGCATCATTCTGATTTGGTTATGCAATCTAGGCATCCCGTTTTATAAATTCCCTACGATTTCACACCCAATTTGGGTAATGAAGGGCTTGTTATACACATGATGTGTTCATTTAAAATAGAGAAGACAGAAAAATGCAAATGGTCTCCAAGACTGGAACTGATAAATGTACTGGAGAAGTTAATTAAGATCAGAAGTGGCCCCTGGTTTAGGCACCACAGACAGTTCCTTAGGGCACCTTGCCGCCAGCACTTTGTGATTTACATAAGGGCTCATGAAAGCCCTGATTAAACAACAGCCTCGATTCATATTGCAATATATAGCGCAAGAACGCAAGACCACATCATCAAAGTCAACAACATGGCACAAAAACCAAATCAAAATTAAACCATGTGAAATGGAGTTGAAGGGGTTGGCAGCAAGCAATAAATAGATCACTTAGGGTGCCAAAAAGGGCTGAGCATGTATTAATTAAGTGCTGAGAGTCTAACTAAGTGGTGATGGGATAAGAGTAAGTCTAGAACACTGGGCAAGTGCCAAGCGTTTATGCCTGAGTGTTAAATGTGAATATTTCACCTGGCTGATATCACTCGTCCAGGCTGCTTTCTCCTGCCGTGATGGAGCTAGAAGAACCACGGTAAAAGCAGCAGCATCTGCAGGCTCCACCACGATCTTGAAGTCCAGTTGGCCGAACACCTGCCCTGAGTTTTTAGCTGAAACAGACTCCAGCTCATAAACAGAAAGCTTTGCTCGATCAAGTATGAGTAGTCATTCGACCAAGTTAAGCACTGTTGCATTTTATAGCATCTATTTGTTTAAATGGTACATTATGACCATGCTTGAAGTAGATATAATTAGATTATTTTTATTACTCTTCAAGCAATATAAGCAGTTGTAAATTTTAGACTGTGCTATAGTCTCATAGATTATTTTAATTACCACTTGAAATGTCTGCAAGCAATATAAATACACAGTTTCACAAGTCCTAAAACAATAATGGTATTCTGTTAATAAGCCTTGAGGGAGTATTCATAGTTATCACAAGGGGGTCAAGATGTGGTAACCATAAAGTATTCAAAGGGCATTCAACCCTGGCCCCCAGGGAGCTAATTGATCTGCATGATAATGGAATTGATCCATATGACATTTACAAGAGCTGGTATGGGCTCCATCTTATGACCTGTTTTTGACAGTTAATTAACCTGTGCTTATATCACAGTGAAGTTAATGGTGCATGGATTTGGACTTCTGTGACATCAAGATATTGGTACAGTAACAGAGTGAGAGGAAGACTCACAATCTTCATCGCTGGCATCTGGTTCTTCAATGAGGGTACACTCAATCAGGGACAGTACGCCACCTTGCTGAAAGGGGTGAAGCACAAGTTTCTCCATGATGTTAGCATTACTAGTATCAATGTATATGTTCATACAAAAACTAAATGGAATATTATCAGTAAAAATAAGTTGCAATAGCAATATCATTAGTAATATCAATTTAACCTATCATCACTGTAGCAAGAAAAGGTTGTAGCTTCAAAAAGTAACTTTACAGAAGAAGGACAACGCTTTCTTAAATTTAATGTGTCAATACATCTTGATTCCATAGCAAGTAATTTTGTAACCATTTAAATGGAGCCGTTTTTCGTTAAATGTTTACGTAATATAAGTATCGCTGCTGTTTTCAGAAAAAAATCAATAAATAAAAAAAAATTAACTACAAGATTTGGTATGATAGCCATGACCAAAATTCTAAATTCTTATAGTCATTTTACATTGTTTTCTAAGAGCATCTTTGATTTTAATAGTTTCCCAAGCTTTCAGAATATGCAGTGTTTGGCAAGAAGCACATTTGTTCAACTTATTAAAACGCGCCGCTTTCACTCTGTGTTTTTACAACACATTCTTGTTAAATATTGCATGCTTGTTAAAAAAGATTCATTTCGCTTTCATTTTACGATTAGTCCTAATTAAAGAAATCCCCGTTTTGGTTGTTTTGTGGATATCACATTCTTTAATTTGGACAGGATTGCTCAAATAACTGACCTTCTGTCAGGCCCTAGTTATCAAAAGTAGTGGGATATTCTGCAAAGTTCCAGCAAAACCCTCAAATGAAGATATGCATAAGAGACTAGAATTGCTCAGTGAAGTCTTGTCCTTTCTTCATGCTTAGTGAAGAGGAACGTGGGTCATAAATGATAGTTCACCATATTTTGCAGGTGAAACAGAAAATGATAAAAGCATTACAATTACAGAAAATCATCTGTGGTGGGTTCTTTCTCTTTCAAAGCTAACAGTCAGCAGGCTCTATACGTTTCAGAGCTCTGCTCTGACAACATGCTTTTATACTTTCACACTTCAACCACGGAATGCTTTCATAATAATAACCGCTTAGACTTGGTGAATTACACACCAAAATACCTGGTTAAGCCTGAAAGAGTACGTTTGCCAGTTGTGATAATTTTCTAAGCTGAATGTGCAGAAGTGGTTTCACTAAATGTCATGGAGAGAGCAGGTGGGCTTAATTCCAAAAGGATCAAGATTTTCTAACTAAAAAATGAATGGCGGGTGCAGTATTTAATTGACCTCTTGAACACCAAGTTAAATTCATAGTCGGAAAATTTGTCCAAGGAGACTGCCTTTTTGTGTTTGCGTTTGAGTTGAATTGTGAATGATAAAAAGACTAATTTCTTCAATTATTTAAGAGATAATTGTTGCTGTATACTACTACAACACTCATAGCTGTGCATAACAGCTATCGGGAATCAAAATGGTTGTGTATCTTTTATGCTACTGCTATATGCTACACCTCAATACAATTGATATATGTACATCCATCTATATTTTCCTGTGATTTTCAGAGAACAGGTCAACAGGTTTATTTCTTTTCCACAAATTGGAATTTTGCAGTAAGCAATTTGCATTTATTTATTACTTTATAAAGCAGATGCTTTGATGTTTGGCTGTCGACTAAGTTATTGTTCCTTTGTTGTCTAAAACAATTACTTTTGAGCCACTAAAAATGGAGGGTCCATGTGTGATAGGGGTTTCAATTACTTTCCATATGACTGAGTGGGATTTTTGTCAGCATTCTGTAAACCTGTCTAACCTTGGTGGGGGAGCATGACTAGTTTTCTATATATGCTTTACCTGCAAATGAGAAGAATCTGATTCCGATTGTAACTCACTTTGAGCAGGTGCAGTTTGCCTCCTGAGCTACGCGTGCAGATGAGGAAGTGTTTTGTAAAGAGGAAGCACTGTCTCTCTCCTTCCTTCTTCAAAGAGAGGGAACCTAATCGCACCTTACTGAGCTTTCCCCTCTCCACTGAAGGCAACTGGATCAAAGAGCCTGGCAGAGAGAAAGAGAGAGAGAGAGCAAGAGAGAGAGAGAGAGAGAGAGAGAGAGAGAGAGAGAGAAAGACAGAGAAAGAGAGTGAGAGAGAGAGAAACAGAGAGAGGGAGAAAGACAGAGGAAGAGAGAGAGAAACAGAGAGGGAGAAAAGACAGAGAGAGAAAGACAAAGAGACAGAGAAAGACAGAGACAGAGAGATAGAGAGAGAGAGAGAGAGAGAGAGAGAGAAAAGGGAGACAGAAAGAGAGAGGAAGATTAGAAGTGCAAAATAGAAAAAGACATAGACAACAGACAAAACCCACACAGCTAACAAAAGACGAAGTCATATGCATTCTCTCATGCCAAAACGTTCAAAACCCAGAGGAGGTAAAAAAAAAAATACCGTTCTCACACACATTAAATTCAGGGCCTCTGCCTCAGGAACCAAATGAAAAGTCAACAACAGATTGCTTTTCTCAACCATGCGTGCCACAAAAGAATGGCACGTTGATGTGAGCCAACCGAATGCTCTCTCTGACCTCTCTGATTTTAATATTCTAATGGTGTGAGATTTCTATTCAAGTTGAAAACATATCATTTTAACTGACTTAAATTTTTATTATAAATTTTTATCACAAATTTAGTACATATGTTTTGGACAGTATTACAGTTGATTATAACTAACTGTAACTTACCAAAATAGATGCAGCTGCACCTTTTTGGATCAAATGCATTTTTATACTATATACGTTCTGAGCATATCTCCTAAACTCCCCTGCTAAAGTCAAAGCTGAAAAACTCCAAAGCAATGCTCTACTCAGGGCCCAGAGGAATCAGATTTGAGTCACTCTGCACTTCAGACATTGGCTCAGCTTTGAGGAACATGGTGGGCTGAGGGCAGAACGGAGCTAACCTTGTCTCACAAAGGTCTGACTGGTGTCCAAAAGGATGTCACAACCCTCCACAATCATGCGCTCAATGGCCAGGTTCTTGCGGATGTTCTCTGTGTCACTCACCTCATCGTGCATCACCCTGAGCACAGACAGATGTAGATTAACAATCTAAACAGAACACAATCAGTGCTCAACTGCTGAGTCTACAAAACATGGATTACAAACAGTACACAGAACTAAAGAAACCATTTTTTCACAGAACTTAATAAAAACAAGAAGACAAGTAAACCTTAGGTGATTTAAAATGGTTTCAACTGGCTCATAAACAACTTATACAAGTTTGTTTCAGTTTATTTTAATAAAATCAGAGATTAACAAGAAAAAAAAAAAACATTTCAGTTCATTCTGAAGAGAAACAGATTTCTTCTTTCCTGCAGCATGTGAACAGTTTCTAATTGTCAATTTAACTTCAGTTTTCATTTCAAAAACACAAAGAAGATTTTAACCAGTCTTAAGTCATCTGAGAAATTACCTGGAGAGCTCTTCAAGCTTGGACTTGGCAAACTCCAGACTCTTCCGCTCCACATGCTCATGTGGAGTATGGGCCAAGAGTTCATGGAGGGTTATGATATAGCGGGGGATCTGCCAAACAGACACATAATTAGGCTTCTGAACATATGTGAACAAATATGAATACGAATATATTATGTTCTATTGCTATCTGCTTTGAAGTTAAAGGTGATATGTCAAATTTATATCACCTCCCCATCACTACCCATCTCAAATGTGATCAATCAGCCAAGACAGAAATGAGCTTCTTTAGTTTTGCACTGGAGCTATGAAGATAATAGCTCAGTTCCAAATCATGCAGTCCTCAAGTTCTCTCGGGAAAAAGACTGAGGACTAACAGCAAAGATTTCTTTACGTTACCATAAAGCATTTAATAATGGCCTCAAAGTGTTCAACAAAAAAAGTGTTTTCTCTCATGCAACAGTATTAACTGCTTGTGTTAACATGTACCTCACTTTAACTGGTCTGGCCTTCTCTTGACTTATGAATGTGACTCCTCCAAGTGATGTGTCACTATTATTAGTGTGATTGTGACTGTTCTTCTTAGATTTTATTTATTTACTTATTTTTTTATTTATTGGACTGTTGTGCTTGTATTCACTCATTGATCAGTTGATCAGGTACCGATCATACTGATTGTTTAAAAAATCGATTTTTGTGGTCAAGTCACCTCCACAATGTATGGAGCGAGAGCAGTGAGTCGCCTCATGAGTCTAAATAGGAGAGAGCTATTGTTATGAGACTATGGTGGCTGCAAGCAGACAAAAACTGAAGAAATACAAACACAGAGAAAAAAACATGGAGCAAAAAGCCCAGCAAACTTATTAACATACTTTAAAGCACTAAAGTGTTCCTGTTTGCCATGGTTAAAGAAAAGTAATCCTCCCATGAACGCAGCTATGTGCGCTTTCAACCATCCTTAGCACCATATTCCCGCTCCTGTGGTGGTGCAGTGGTTAGGACACTGGGTGCTGAATCAGAAGATCACAAGAACTTCCGGTATGAGTATATCTTTTTCATTCTAACTTTTTTTGCCCATAAAACCAATGTTTGGGCATTTCATTGTAACCATGCATCTAGTTATAATTGTATTTTTCAGTTTACAGATGGTCATTACACTATGTTCATGTAACTGACTTTCAAATACCAAAGTCTGGTTTCTTAAACAAGAACAGTTTTTAGAACAAGAAGAAGCATTGGATGTTTAAACAGACTTGAGGTAATCATTTAAATTACATTCTTCTAAGAACATTATGGCGTAGTATGGAGTGTTGGTCACACCTGGAACATGGGGTATGTGAGGAACGTTTCCAGCATCCTTCCCTCACAAGCAGCATTGGACTCATACTGTTTCAGCAGCTTGTCAAAGTCCCTGTTCTGCTTACAGTTTGCTAGAACCTGCAGGCTGTACTGGTGGTTCCTTACAAACTCCTGGTAGATGTTCAGCATCGGCAGCAGGATGTCAAAGAGATCGGCTACAGGAAGAGAAAACAAAGGCAGGCTCATTTAAACTCAGGGAACAAGTCTGCCTGCATTCAATGTATTCACATTTTTCCCATTTATATGTATGGGTACGTCTCTGTTGAATTTTGTTATAGCGTAAAAGGAACCGGCCCTGATCTTGAAGTCAAGGTTGTTAAAAAAAGACTGTATTTAGTTGGCAAGTCTGGCGAATGCTTATCTGAAATGATGGAACAATGTTTTATGGAGGTGTCATTATTGCAGACCAGCGTGTGTCTGCAGAGATAGCAGGAAGTCAGACGTCACAGAGAGTGTTTGACTAAGACGCTGTGCGTCAACAGCTCGTCCTTGATGGTCCGTCTGACAGCCTGCCGTGCTCTGTCTCACTCACTGAGGAGCGCAGTAATTAGGCTTGTGAATCGAGAGGCTGAATGCTTGCTGCTTACCTAAAACCAAGGTGGGCCAGTTTGCTATCCTCGCCTTCAAGCCTTGGTGAAATATCTCATGTAAGAACATGATGGTTTCACTGGAAAGAGAAGGCGAAATTCAATACCACTCATTTTTGGCTGTTTTTATTTTGATCCAATATTTACAGATACACCGAAAGCAGACAGTCCTTTATGCCTTGTGGGTATTTAACAGCTCTAAGCATAAACAACTTACAAAATAATATGCCAAAATATTTCCTACACTTTTAAAGACATGTAGCTTTGCAAAATGCCTTTAAGGTCTAATGTCATTGAAAACATATGAAAACAACTTCATATAGTATGTAAAGACTGGTTTTAAAATGTACCACTTACTCTTAAGTTGATACAGATCATATATTGAAAGTAAGGCTGTTTTGAATTCATGTCATGAAAACAAAGTGTATATCAGACAATAGCAGATAACTGCTAAAAGAAAAAAGTGACATCAGACAGATTTGACTGGTACTTCAAACCAATATATAATGATGTAAATATCGCACTCCATAAGAACAGAATGTTTGGGTGTGGGCTACTGTGCAATCGCAAAATAATAATGAATTAATAAAATTATTATTATTGAATTGTCTAGCAATTGTCACACACATTCAGAAATGAGACTGTTGACCTTAAAATATAACTGGATAGTTTTTATGACATTATTTCACGCTAACGAATAAGCAATGGTCATTTCTGTAACTATATATTTTTTTCTGCTGAGAAGATCCAAAAAACATTTAATGAGGAGCATACACTTAATAACAGGGTTTCTGATCTGATTGTGAGGTCTTATATTTTCTTTTTATAGTTTTTTGTTTTTGTTTACGAAGAACCTTTACATTGTATGAACACATAACACTCACTAACAAAAAAGTTATTAAATTAATCTTTTTGGTTCTTTAAGGAACCAAAGGTGATTCTTTTGGCATCACTCTAAAGAACTCTTTTTTGCCACTGTTATTTTTTAGTATGTTTTCTGCATGTTAAAAAAAGAATCTGTTTCTTGACTCCTGAACACACCCAAGAACCCAAAAGCACACAACGCACACACACACATATACCTGTTGAGGAAGATGGTGCTGACATCGTCATGGCTGATAGGAGGTTTCTTGGAGCTTGCAGCCATACGGAGCGGCCTGAGGAAGCAGTTGACCAGAATGGAGAGCTGATGGACATACTCAGTCTCAGCCTCCACCATATTGAAGACGATTTGGTTCCTCTTCCTCATGCTCTCAGCATGAGGGGAGCAGATGTAGTCCTGAACGATGATCTTCCACTTCCTCCTACAAAGCCAGCCTCGCATGAAACTCTGAACCTGTCATAGCAAAGGACATACAGGGTAAAGGTTAAATGAATTAGAACTTACACCTCAAAAACCTGAACATGATTATAGTATTTAGATACACTACAGGAAAATAATTGCAAAAGAAAGTAGTCATAAAAAAATGATATTAAGTACCAGCAATAAACACAACACATGCATTCCCTATGTAACCATATATACTTTACAACTAATTCTATTCAGTTGTTTTCTATTGGTTCATATAGTACTATTACTGTCATATATATGTATGTGATCAGCCATAGCATTAAAACCACCTGTCTAATAGCAGGATATTGTGTAAGTCCACCTGTTGCTACTAATACACAGCACCGGCCCAGGGACCCTGAAATTGTCTGTGGTATCTGGCACCAAGATGTTAGCAGCAGATCCTTTAAGTCTTCAAAGTTATCAGGTGAGACTTCCATGGATTAGGTTAGTTTGTTCAACACATCCCACCAATGCACTACTGGAATGATATCTGGAGAATTTGGAGGCCAAGTCAACAGCTTGAACTCATTGCCTCAAAATATTCCTGACCAGTTTTTGCAGTATGGCAGGATGCAGTATCCTGTGAAAAGAGGCCATTGTCATACAGTGTGTGTTCTGACACCTTTCTGTCAGAGCCAGCATCAATTTTTCAGCAATGTGTGCTTCAGTAGCTCTTCTGGGGGCTCGTAGCCTTTGTTCCCCACATGCATCACTGAGCCTTGGGCGCCGGTAACCCTGTCAACCATTCACCAGTTGTCCTTCCTTGGACCGTTTTTGGTAGGTACTGACTACTGCAGACCAGTTACACCCAGGAAGACCTGCCATTCTGCAGATGCTCTGACCCAGTCGTCCAGCCATCACAATTCAATTTGGCCCATTTCAAAGTCAGTCAGATCCTTAGGCTTGTCTATTTTTCCTGTGTCTAATACATCAACTTCAAGAACTGACAGTTCACTTGCTGCCTAATAAATCTCATTCCTTGACAGGATTCCACTGTATTGTTACTCACTTTGTTACAGATCAATGTATATGCAATATAAATATATTAGAATTAAAATGCTTAACAGTCCTATTAATTCTTAATTTTTTGACTAATTTATTTTTAGAAATTAGAAACCCTCATGATCCAGTTCAACAAGCCTTGGGACTTTCAGAATCAGAATCAGAAAACTTTATTGATCCCGGAGGAAATTGCTTAAAGCTGAAATTGCTTAACTTGAGAGAATCAAGTGCATGTAATTTGAGACAGCAATAAAACTGCATTTGAATAACCAGGAGCAAATCAAATAAAGAATAAGACACTGAAAAAGTGTTTCTTGTTAACCTTTAGCCTGTAGTGCACCGTCGGGTTTCAGAGCATGCCATTGCATTTTGTACCTTTTTAATTTTCTTGATATCTGGGTCTTCCTCTTCTTGGTTCACCTGGTAAGGACGCATTCTCTCCTTGGTTTTGTTCAGGGCTATGATCTTCAAGAAAATTCAAAGTCATGATGAACTATTGAGAGTCATAAAACATTTTTCTGTATCAACAAGCTTAAGCTGCACTTCCAAAGATTTTCTGTTGACATTTTTCATATTCATATTTCTGTCTTCCGGATGATTCAACAAAATCTTCTATTTACAAAAAAACCTGGTACCTGTACTGTTAACACGGTTTCAGTTACAGCTGATATGAAAATATTATGCCAATTTCACTTACGGCATTACAGGAATAAAACGTCTAGTTAAAATATAACGAGTTAAAATATTCATAATTAATTAAAAATTAACAATAACTTTTTTACTTTGTGTACTCCAATAGTTTAGTTAAATAATGTTTCACTGCCTGCTGTGAGTGTATTATTGATTCTCAGTTCTTAATTTTGTTTTGTCTTAGGTATAATATGTTAAAGCTCAGGTGTGAAAGTGTTCTGATATATTCTGATGCAGTGAATAGGGGCTAACTAACACTATATATGTAATATATGAGGTTTGCTGCATCATCAGGGGATTGCAAAATTTTAATTCCCAGTGCAGGCAGGATTGAAAAAGTTAGTGGATTATCAATATGTTTTTGCCAATATAGATAAAACTGCAGGTTGTCAGCCAATATTACTGACAAACAGATATACCAGTCAGGCCCTCTTTTCAAATGAGAAATCATACACAAATCAGAAACAAGTCAACAAAATGGATGCAGAAGCTGTTTACACTGTGAGAGAAACGAGAAGGTGAATGTGTAGCTGGAAAACTTACTCAAACAACTGCTAAGTACAGCTGTCAGCCAAAATGGCTTGGCCTGCATATCATTTGTACTGATAATTATGTGATTCAGAATGGCATGCAGTCAGAAAGCACCCGGGTCTCATACACACACTGGCCTCAATGAATATTCAGTTTGTCAGAAATGTGGGTCACTAAGAGGCTGTGTGGGTGCTCTCACAGCAGATAACCATCTCACTTCCTCTCTCCACGCACACAATCTTCTCTCTTCATTCAGCATCCCGCATCAAACGCTTCGCTCACCAAGCCCTTACCAGCTATTTAGTCTGTAAGCAAATTACAGCTTAAATGTTCTGTAGGTCATTGTCACTGAGCTCGTTTGATGGGTATTGGCTACACACGCTGCAAGCAGAACGTAACTTTAGGAGCTTACAAGGTGTGTGAATGAAGATTTTCTGGGCTTTTGGAATTAAAAGAAACCTGCACTGCAGGTGATTAAGAAAGAAAGATAATGACTAGTCTACCAAAGTGAAAAAACTGACCCATGAATAATAATAATTAACAGCAATAACGCAGACATGTTAAAACTTCGCTGCACCATACAAATTATGCTTTAACTACATGATGTATGCTATTTATGTAGTACCCTGTAGCACCTGGAACAGAACACCAAACAGACTGTGGTATAACTGGAATGATTTTTTTTTCATTTCATTTGTTAAAGTGACCATGTAAAGTAGAAGGGCTGAGCTCATTTGTTTCTTTGGGAAAGTATACTGAGAAGGGGTGCCTCTCATATGTCTTTTATGTCTCCATATACAGTGCATCCGGAAAGTATTCACAGCGCTCTACTTTTTCCACAATATCCTATGTTACAGCCTTATTCCCAAATAGATTAAATTCATCTTTTACCTCAAAGTTCTACACACAATACCCCATAATGACAAAGTGAAAAAAAAGTTTGTTTGAAACGTTTGCAAATGTATTAAAAAAAAATAAATAAATAAAATATTTACATAAGTATTCACAATGTTTTCTCAAAACTTTGTTGAACCACCTTTGGCAGCAATTACAGCCTCAAGTCTTTTTGAGTATGATGGTACGAGTATAGCACACCTATTTTTGGGCAGTTTCCCCCCTTCTACTTTGCAGAACCTCTCAAGCTCCATCAGGTTGGATGGGGAGCGTCAGTGCACATCCACTTTTAGATCTGTCCAGAGATGTTCAATCGGGTTGAAATCTGGGCTCTGGCTGGGCCACTCAAGGACATTCACAGTGTTATCCTGAAGCCACTGCTTAAGGATGTCTCTGCACATTGCTGCATTCATCTTTCCCTCGACCCTGACTAGTCTCCCAGTTCTTGCTGCTGAAAAACATCCGCACAGCATGATGCTGCCACCTCCATGCTTCACTGTAGGCAGTGTTGTGCCTGAACGCGTTCAATGAATGCCGTTCATTGAACACGTTCCTATTTTTCGTGAACGCTGAACTGAGCGAGTCGGTTTACAAATTATGAACGTAACCATGAGTGACGTTCACTCTCGTGAGACTGAACACAGTTCACGCTCTACGTTCGCAGGAAAGTGATGGGAAGTTTGGCTCTTTTCAGAGAGCTGGCTCTTGTGGCACGGCTCCCAAAGAAGAGCCAGTTCTTTCGGCTCCCAAACGGCTCTTAGTTTATCATCATCTGTAGCCTCATATTTTAGCCCAACTTGGCAAATATGA
>JBBPCY010000039.1:7483345-7519555 GCA_037974405.1 Brachyalestes nurse | reverse complement strand
AGTGATATTACAGATAGAAGGAGAAGATTGAAGGAGGTTCAGATAGAAGGACGTTATATTGAAAATGTAAAAAAAAAAACGAACATGAACCAGTTCATTTTTATTTGAATTAGCTGTATTTTGAACTAGTTCTTTTTCAGCGTGAACTAGCACAACACTGACTGTAGGGATGGTATGATGACCAGTGCCTGGTTTCCTCCAGACATAACGCTTGGCATTCAGGCCAAACAATCTTTGTCTCATCAGATTTTTATTTCTGGTCTGAGAGCCTTTCAGGTGCCTTTTGGCAAACTCCAGGCGGGCTGTCATGTGCCTTTTACTGAGGAGTGGCTGTAAATGGAATCTGGCCACTCTACCATACAGGCCTGATTGGTGGAGTGCTGCAGAAATGGTTGTTATTCTGGATAGTTCTCCTCTCTCCACAGAGCATGCTGAAGCTCTGTCAGAGTGACCATCGGGTTCTTGGTCACCTCCCTGACTAAGGGCCTTCTACCCCAATCGCTCAGAGTGGATAGGGGCGGCCAGAGTCCTGATGGTTCCAAACTTCTTCCATTTACGGATGATGGAGGCTACTGCGCTCATTGGGATCTTCAATGCTGCAGCAATTTTTCTGTAGCCTTCTCCAGATCTGTGTCTTGATACAATCCTGTCTTGGAGGTCTACAGACAATTCCTTCATGGCTTGGTTTGTGCTCTGACATGCACTGTCAACTATGGGACCTTTAATAGAAAGGTGTGTGCCTTTCCAAATCATGACCAATCAACTGAATTTTCCACAGGTGGACTGCAATCAAGTTGTAGAAACTTCTGAAGCATGATCATTCAAGATTCAAGATTCAAGATTCTTTATTTGTCACATGCATTGGAAACAGGATGCACTTGAGCTCACTTTTGAGGGTTATGGCAAACACTGTGAATACTTATGTAAATGTTTTATTTTTGTTTGCTATTTTTAATACATTTACAAAAGTTTCAAACAAACTTTTTCACTTTGACATTATGGGGTACTGTGTATATAATTTTGAGGTAAAAGATGAATGTAATCTATTTGGGAAAAACGCTGTAACATAAGATATTGTGGAAAAAGTGGAGTGCTGTGAATACTTTCCGGATGCACAGTACTCAAAAAATGGACAAAAGTATTGCGACACACGTGTTTTCGCAATACCTCGTTAATGCTCTAGAGAATGAATGGGTACAAATTCCCTCAGAAACATTCCAAAATCTTGTGGAAAGCCTTCCAAGAAGAGCAGAAGCTGTTATATCTGCAAAGGGGGGACCGACTCCATATTAAAGTCTATATATTTGAATGCAATGTCATTAAAGTCCCTTTTGGTATAATATTCTCCAATACTTTTGTCCATACAGAAATGTTAAGGGCCACAGCCAATAGATTCAGTTTTGCCCTTGTCAGTCACAGTGTCTGTATATAGTTTTAAGTGGCTTAAGACTAGGTGGAACCTTAGTTTAGGTTTTTTTAAGGTGAGCAAAAACCCTGCCAGACTTGTTCCCAAATTTGATCTGAATGCTCTTTCCAGTGCTGTCAGTTGAAAGTGACTTGAGTGCTCTTAATTACTGTGCAGACTGCAGAGCATGCCTTTAGAATTACCCATAGATGCCATGTTTATCATTACAATTGCCAACTAGTTATTTGTTTCAATCCACTAACCGATTATAATACGTTAACTGTCACAACCCTAAATAAGTGCACACTTCCTTCAAGGGCACACCCAGAAAAGCCATTGCTCAGTGCTGTAGCAGTAAGCAATAGAGGCTTCAGGTTTAAATGTGGACCATCTGGAGCAACAGCTTTCTTTCTAACTCAAAGGAAATGTACAGTCTCTTTTAAGTGCAATATCCAGTGTCACATTTGTCATGTGGCAGATTCAGATACTTAGCAGACTAGCACTGAGCACCTTTAAAAAATATGGTTGCACTGAGAGTATGTACATGTAGAGGGATTTTACCCATTTGGGGCTATAACCCACCTACACTAAGCACTCCACTACTCCCCTAAAAGGAAGCATTAGCTTTATTGTGGACATAGCAGGCACTGGCTTTGCTAAATCATATGTTTTTCACTGAGCTCTGCACTAACATTTGTTCAGTAATGAGCAATACCATTTTGCTGATCCTATGATGCAAATAATGGGACTTGATTTCTGTCCCCATAGCGACTAGATTAATCCATTGGGAAGGGCAACTCCCTAGTAACACATAATTGGAATGGAAGAGATGTAGGACTCTGAGCTTACACTACTTCTCACAGCATCTCACCAAGATTTCAGAGACAAAAGTTTACACAACTAATGCCACAAAATATGATCAGTCCACATTTACACTGTCATTTAGCAGACCAACTTACAAAAAAGTACAAATCGTGGAAGCCAAATAGATACGAAAATAACTGAAAATAACATCTAAGAGAATACCTGAAGTACCTAAGAGACAAGCTCAAAAACTGAACCAATGGGCTTGTTTAACTAACAAACTTAAACTAAATTGATATTTAATACCTAAATTGTCATGCATTTAAGTAACTGGTGTACCAATAATGGACAAGATTAATTGGAAGTACATTTTCAGTTAATTAAATATGTTTATATAGATCCAAAAAGAATTCCACTCCAACGAAAAATAAATCACTTTTAAAGTTTGTACAGTGATGCAGTTTTTCTAATTTTCTCTCTGTATACCAACATATTAGACTTGAAATGATGCAAATGATGGAAGTATACACTCTCAGCTTTAATTAAAGCAGGTTTAACAAATGTACTGCATTAAGCTTTCAGAAATTACAGCCATTTTTCACAGACACCCTTCACAAAAGTAATTGAACAATGCAATATAAAATGTGCATTGTTTTAATAATTGGATGAAAATTCTAGGACTGTCTGAAGTCTAGACCCCATGGACATCACCAAATGCTAAGTTTACTCCCTTGAGATACTTTGCCAGGCCTTTACTGCTGCTGCCTTCAGTTGTTGCTTGTTTGCTGGTCTTTTTGTCCTCAGTAACTGAAAAGCATGCTCTATTGCGTTGAGTTCAGGTAACTGACTTGGCCATTGAAGAATATGCCATTTCTTTACATATCTTGCTTTGGCAGTATGTTTTAGGTCATTATCCACGTTCCCTATAAAATGCCTTCCAATCTCTTTGGCAGCATTTGGCTGAAACTGCACAAAGGGTGCAGCCCTATAAACTTCAGAATGTACCAGAGACCCAGTTCTACTGGCAGCCAAACACCCCCATGCCACAACACTGCCTCCACCATGTTTGACAGATGATGCAGTATGCTTCGTATCATGAGCTTTCCCTGTGTTTTTCCATTTTCTCTGCATATCATTCTGGTACAACTTGATTATGGTTTCATCTGTCCAAAGAACTGGGCAGGCTTTTAAAGATGTTTTGTGGCAAAGTCTAATCTCACCTCGAAACTGCTTGTCAGTCACATGTCCATTCACTTTTGTGCCTCTGAAAATGGAGGGACTCTGTGAAAGGCTAGAGGGATTGTTATTTTTGAGACCTTTGTAAAACCCCTTAAATTAAAGTTGAAAGTCTATACTTCCATCATGTCTTGATTGCTTACTTTCAAATCCAATGAGGTGGTATACAGAGAGAAAATGACAAGAATTGCACCAATGTCCAAATACTTATGGACCTAACTGTATAACACATTACATTAAATTAACAATACATAGTTAGTTACACTACATTAGCGAATTACAGTTACATAATATCTAATTCTAGCCACACTACATAATCGCAAATTTTGTCTTTTTCTCCTCCTTCTGTAAAGGTTCTGTTTTGGAGACCTTTGGAGACTTTTTGTGAGTGTGTCACTGTTGGGACCAATAAAGCCTTGTTTTAAAATGGTCTTCACTTTGTGTCAGTGACACTGTATAGCTTTTGGCAGCAGCTATTATGACAGAGTTCCACTAGGGTGAATCACCAATCATATTTTGTGTCACAACACAAGAAAATCCTCCCATAACTTTTAACTGTACAGTAAAGAACATGATAGTGAAAACACAAATCAATTATAAGAGACTGAGCCCATTATAAAGTCTAGACTGACCCTGAAAGTGAATAGGTGATGTTTACCTCTGCTTTGAGTCTTTCAATTTCCGTGTCCTGGTCCTCCAGCTGTGTGCGCAGTTGATTGGCTGCCACCTTCTCCGTCTCCACGATCTGCACCAGGTGGATGTACTTCTGCATGAGCACTTCACGCTCAATGATGATGTCAGAATAACTTTATTGGGAGAAGATGAGAAGATTGGCACAGATAAGAATTCATTACAAGATCAATATTCCTCATTGTGGGAGATTACAAGGCTCAGGTATATGCATTAACTTTCATGCTGTGTTTAAATTTTGAAAAACATGTTTATTCAGTTATGGGACTGATGGCAGAATACTGTCATGGACATGCTGCCACACTGACAGCATCACTGGAGAAAATGGGTAAGTATCAGTAGAGAACTTTACTGGTATCAATTGATTATATCAGAAGGAAAATGCAGAAGGATGCACTATACTGTGCTGTGTAATAGTGGGTGCCTCTGGATTTCAGGTGGGAAAATTGTACTCTTGGCAAAACACAGCTGGTGGCCTAGTGGTTAGGGAGTTGCCATTGTGATTGGAAGGTCATTGGTTTGAATTCCAGGACTGCCAGTGGCACCACTGTGGTACCCTTGAGCAAGATACCGTCCCCACAAACGGCTTCCCAAGTGCCACGTCAGTGGCTGCTCACTGCTTCTCTTGGTGAATGAGGTAAACGTGGAAAAGACTTTCACACTGTTCACACCACAGCTGTGCTGTAGTATGTTCACGGGTGATAAAAATGGCTACTTTACATAACGTACTTGATACTATTTTGTTTAATACATTTATATGAAGTACCTTTTGACACATTTTTGTCACATCAAACCGGATTTTCTTTTATTTGTTGGTACAGTAATCCCTCAGTTTTACGCGGATCTGCACTCGCAGATTTTTTCTGAGAACCGAACTTTCCACAATACGTGGAAATCTCCACAATAACGCGGAAACTACAAATATTCTCGCTATTTTTTTTTTGCTTTTTTTCGTGGCAATGTGGAGTTTTTTTCGCATTTTAGTTCTAGCTGTGCTGAATTTAAATCTCTCTCTCTCTCTCTCTTTCTCTGTCTCTCTTACTCTCTTTCTGTGTCTCTCTCTCTCCCTATCTCTCTGGGAAAGTCCAGAACGGCCGTTCTGCCGCGCTGAATTTAAATCTCTCTCTCTCTCTCTCTCTCTTTCTCTCCGTCGAGCCCGAGACGGCCATTCTGCCAGCTGCAAATATCCTACACCTTTTTTTGCTTTTTTGTGGCAATAAATATATTTTTTTCTGAATGTTTTCACACAAGGGGAGCCGTTCACCTCACCGCGAGTCCCAATACTTTTGTCTCATGACCTTGCATATCTCGTCGGGGAAAGCACTCAGACACTTCAAACTCCACAGTTCGGTAGATCTCAAGGAAAGCTTTCCAACGAGCCCTCATTTGTATTTTTAGCCCGAGTAGATCAGGTTTTATTCTCCCCGAAAATCGGGTGTCCCAACACGTTTGTCACGCAACCTTCCGAGTTGCATATCTCGGCGGGGATTTTAAATTAAAAGACAAGTTTACCTTAAAAGAGGCGAATTATAATGCATTAAACTGAGCTTAAAATTTAATCTGGGAGCATGTTTGGGGGCATATTTAGGGTTTACACTATAAAAATAAGCATTTTTAGGCATTTTTTTAACCAAAGCACAACAACACGGTTTTTCCACTATACGCGGGTGCTCTTGGAACGTAACCCCCGCGAAAAGCGAGGGATTACTGTAATTATTTGCAGTTCATCATTCAAAATGTCAAAAAAGGGAATAAGTGATTGCTTTATTCATTTGTGGTAATATGAGTTTAGGTCAACTTTGATCCATCCACACTGTATATGTTTTGTTCAGGTCATATATGAAGTCTTAAGAGGGCAAAGAAATCAGAAAACTGAATTTTATAGAAAACTCTGATAAACACATATATGTGATGTCCATAATGTGTATGAGTTAATTTATCAGAAGACACGCCCATGCTCCCCTTGTCTCTCTCTTGCACACATGCAAATAATAGAAGGATTACAACAAAAGATTTCTTTGTACATGTAAAGGATATGTGCATATTTTAAGATTAATATAATAATTATTTAGTAGTAGTATTATATAAATTATTATAATTATATGCTAAATTTGTTCTGGACAGTGCACTCTCAGTTCATTTTACACAATGAGAGCAAAAACAAATACTTCAGACTTGTAAGGGTTAATGACCCTACACATGCACAATACAGACTACAGATTATATTTGTGAAGGCATATATACTCCATGCATGAACGTAGTGTCTTTAAACAGGTTCATTTCATGTCACAAGCAGATTCCTGGGGATTTCAGAATCTGCAACCAGACAAACTATTCTTATCGCTTCCTAAGGGAAATGGCAAGAAAACATGAAAAGAATTCCAAAACCTAATATGTAGCAGTGTGGCAGAAATGAAATGGCCTGACAGAATGGCATGTTAATACTCTGTTTTATTTTGCTCTGTGGTAGAGCTGAGGATTGTTGTAAGCTGATGCGTCAATGGTGGGAGAACACAGGGGTTAGTCCCACTGCTCATGGTCACATCTGTTCAGGAGTAACCCACTAATCCGTCTCATTCCAGCGGATCGCACCAGTGACGCAACCCAAATCGAAACGCTACAGCCCCACTTGTAAAAAGAGCCTGTCTGAGAAACGCCTGCCAAACAGTGAGCGCCTCGCCTCACATCCCAGATGGCCTGTGTGTATGTGTGTGTCTTTTGTGTGTGCTGTCGTTGTATCCCTCTTGTCTGTCTTTCATTTTGTGACTGATCAAATCGGTTTTTAAAAAGTGACAAATATATCCCTCATGATAAACTAGCGCCTCAAGGGGGAAACCTGTAAAAACAATGTCTTCTGAAGTAGTTAATTGTTTTCGCAGCAGTGCTTTCTTAAAAAGTAAGAGGGAGTAAGGAACAACAGAGCTGTCAAGCTCAATGCTGTTTATTAGGTGCGGGGCTGCTTTGCAGTGACAGCAGTAAATGCACAGAGCGCTAAACAGCGCGCTTGGCTTACTCTACTTTAAACTCTGGCCTCTTCAGTCGCTAAACCTGGGAGCAAAGATACACACTGAACTGCATGACCGAGGATATATTCATGTACAATATATCATTTATAAACCATTACCATGATTCAAAAATATGATACTGCATTCAATTGAGCCCTCTTACCAATTGCAATGTTTTTTGTGCTGTGGTCATCTTGAGTGTTTCTGTGGGTGATTTGATAGATAGAATCATGCTAGATTTGATAGATACACTCACACTAGCAAGTCCAGCTTCTGCAGAAGTAAGAAAATGTTAAAAATATGTATTTTCACATTTTCTTTAAAATATGAAACATGGTTGTCAGTTTCCAAGTTTCCAAGTTTCTCTTCTATTTTAAATTTTCTTTTCTGTTTTAAGTTTCTCTTTCTATTTTTTTTTCTCCTCTATTTTACACAACACTGCTGCACAGAGGCTGAGACCTCAGACCCCCGTGGTCCAAGGTAAAGGTATTGAAAAGGGTGGTATGTATTCAAGCAATCCAAAAAAGTTTTTTTGATTATTTTGGTCAATATAATGAGGACCAGTCTTTAATCAGGCTGTGCTGTTGATTCACCAGTGGATTTTATTCTCAAGCCAAAATGCAAATGCAATACGCAGCAACAGCATCACTAGCATTTCTGTCTGTATCATTCAGCACCAACATACACACATATATGCACACTCACACACACACACACACACACACACACACACACACACACACACAATCGTGCTAGTGTACCTGGCCTGTTGGATGACCTCCACCCATTCATCGCACTCTGTTTCCTCTTCAGTACGCAGCTCCAGAGGCTTCTGGCCATCGTGGCCGAACACAATGAGGAAATAGTGCTGTGGAAAGACACACACAGTCTCAGCAGGTGTGAAGGGGAGAGTTAGCACAAATCACAGGAACTCCAAAAAAAAGTCTAGATGACGCTGGTGCTTCACCAAACACCCTGTTAACAATGAATAAATGTGAATAGGGACCAGTTAGCATTATGCAAATCAGGTCACAAAGACTGATCCCTGTCTGATCTAACTGTTCTACCTACTCCCCTAATTAAAAATGTGTCCAAATGTGTGTCTATACTTGCAAACTAGGGGTGGGAATCACTAGAAGCTATTCGACAATTCTTCTGCAAGGCTTAACAGGGTCATATTCTACACTTGTATTTTTCCCTGACATCCACTTATGTTGTTTGTGTTGTTTTATGTAAATTACTCACAGTAGTTCAATATTTACATGACCATTTCAGAACTTGTTTCATCCCTTTGAATTAAAATGGTTGATTTTGTCACTGTGTATTTAAGACTGTTACATAAATAACTGTTCTGACTGGTTGTCCTATTTAGGCACGGCCTCATTCAAAAGCAGTGCCTAAAACGTCCATGTGGATGGGTGGGGCTAAAATGCCATAGGCTAAATACGCGGATATATGCAAATGTCTTGGTTTCTGTGACATCACAAAAAATATTATATTTAAATGGTATTTACATAGCTACCTTAGTGCATCAAACTCTTTAAACAAGGAAATGTAATTTTCCATCACATTCGTGAAGTACAGAGTTTTGCAATATGTTTTTTTATTTCTGACTGCAAATTTTGCCTCCGAAAGGAACTTAATGTAGCAAAAGTAAATCTGATGAAGACTTTGCTCATCTCACTTTAATTTTTCAATGAGACAAAACAACATCCAAAAAAATCTTGAGTGATTTACAGAGGTAGATGAACAAAGCATTAGGTGTCAAGTTTTATTGGTATAATAACAGTGGGCTTGAAACAGACTCAAAGTATCAATAATTAGGTAAACAGAACACTGCCTGTTAGGCCACCATGTATAAATATTTGTTTTCACCTGAAACATTTTCTTTATTATACTCCTACAAAAAGTAGACAGCACAGATGTTTGAGCTTAGATATACTGTCAACCCATATATGCCCATGTGCTCCACATATAGTGGTGACATTAACCTGTCTGACGCCCCACTAAGGGTAATGACCCAGTGGTAAAATATGGCTTAGAGGAAATTAGATGAAAACATGAGAGCAGTGGATGAAGAGTGCAGCCTGGGGCCGTTGCCCAGGCAAATAAATATATCCGTTCACCTCAGAACAGCTGTGGAGGAGAAAGTTGAATCAGCTATTGTCGTTCTGGCCTGAGGGTGAAGAGATGGTGTGAAGTTAAGGACACCTGTTAACATATGGACTAAAAGCTCTCAAAGCCCCACTATGCTCTACATGTGACCCCAACCAACTGGTTTTACAGAAGATTAAAAACAATGAGCAGTATTTTAGTTTATTCAAATATCCCTACTCCCTGCATATAATGCCCATAGTTTAAGTTGGATGCAAGATGCATAGAAAAAAAACACAAGAAATGATATTGCTCCAGGTGCTGTGGGGTTAATGCAGGGATTTTCAAACTAAGAATCTGAACATTTCTCTCCAGCTTATATACTTATGTAGAGCTTCTGTACATATATACATACATATTCTCATTTGTGTACATACATACTTATACTTATCTAAGTTTACATATACATATATATACTTTACAATACACACATCCATATTTTATATTTCTAGATTGTATAGTGTACATTTTATACCTTTGTAAGAGCAGCAACAGTTAGCCTAAACATGGTTTAACTACATGATCCTGTCTGGCTAATGTCTGATATATGAATGAATATTTTAACGCATACATTAAAAAAAAAAACAATAAAAAGCACTATTCACCTATTAGCTTGATATTATGTCTGTGTGAACCTCAATTACCAGTGTTCCTAAATCTGGAAATTGGTGATCATCATCACCATAACATTCAAACAAGAACTAGATTCAGACACAGAATACTGAAGTGTTGTCAGGTTTTAAGATTAAATGTGTTCTGATCTCTATTAGGTCATACTATAGGACAGATATAATGGCACAGCTGTTAGGGAAAATTACATCGCTGCATTAGCCGTACGCTGGAGTTTCCAAAACCAGTTTTACTGTTTCATTCTCGTCAACATACTTTTAAGTCAAGTGAACCCTCTCTGAGAAAAATGACTTTTTGTAACTTTATTTCAGTACACGGAAATCTAAAACAGCTGGCTTGGTGAACTCACACTGACATTACGGTTAGATGCTACTAATTAAGACTTATTTGCTTTCATATATTCTGCCGAAGTATAAAGGTCATATTGAGCTCTAACCCAGTGGTTCACCAAGCCGGGTTCTCAGCAAAGCCCAGATGGTCCACATTTTTGCTCTATCCCCATGTGTTGCAAAAGGGTTTGGAGCAAAAATGTGACCGTCTGGTGGTCTCTGAGGATTGGTTTGAGAACCGCTGCTCTATATATTGTGAGACGAGTGAGCTTCTAGAACAGACATTTTTCAGTGATTCTTTCATTAAACTGACAGGTCTCATTCAGTGACATCATACTGCATCTACTTTGCTCTTCAGTACTGCATGGCTAATGCTCACCAACAATGCATTTAGTAAAAGAACAGATGAGTTCCAACGAAACAGTTTTAAACTTCAATACAGTGCTTTCAACTATAATTTGCCACTTAGCAATTGTAACACACTTATTGTTTACAATAAAAAATACAACAAAAAAGGAAATACATAATTAAGGGAAAAAAATAAATGCATGTTGATTTGCCAATCTAGAGGTTGTAGCCCTAATTATCCCCAGCACACAGCTGCAAAGCAAGAAACATTTCACACTGTCTAAAAAAGAGCGAGCACACAGGCAGTTCTCTGAGCTGAAATATACGCTGCACTGTGTGCAAGCAGGCCAGGGCTAGCCTTCTTATGTGATGCCAGGTTACAATGTGTGGGATTACATATCAGTGTTACCTAACTATACATAGAAAAAGCAGCAGAAGTGAGCCTTTTCTAAAGACAAATCCTCATCTGTTTCAACCCCAGTCCAAGGCAGCTACATCATATCCAGTGACCCAGGACAGTATGTAAACACAGTGGCAGTATTTGAACTGGCCAGCGGTTAGGAACTTGGATGATGTCTGAAGGTATGAAAACAAAACCGTGACCTGTTTCTATTTGGTGTTGCTACCATGTAAGGCTAAGAACAGGAATATAGTAGGGCTGCACAATATATCACTTGTTAGACATTACTGAAAGCCTGGCCTTTGCAATCATGATAACACAATTATAAGCAAAAGAACTTTTAACTAATCACAATGTAAATGACTTTGTGCTGTGAGCGTATAAATAATCAATGATCAAAATAATGCAGGCCAATCTTTAGCCATGATATAATATTCATTCACCAATTTATTTGTAATGTATTACAAGATATACATCAATACAATCCCAGTACTAGTGTTTTGTCCATAAAGTGAAACCCTAGCTCTGGAATACAGTATGTAAGTACTTTCCGAACACCTGTTTATACTCCTTCTCTTGTTTACAGGTATGTGTGTGTATGAGCCTATACATAACACACCCGTATCTCTACAACGAAAGTTGAGTTCAGGGGATTAATGGTTTTCTTGTTTTGAGTGCAGACATGCATGAGAGTTCTTACATAACCCTCACTAGATCTATTTAGAATCTCTCAGACTGGCTGCCTTTGGGACTCTACATTCCTCTCTGACCCTTTCAGCTGCCTGGAAACAACGAAGCCACAACGTTCAGATGCTGCCACCTCCTTGCTATATTGCCTGCTTTGTTACCTAAATGTTCTTCTCCACTGATCCAGCTGTTTTTTATTCTTTGTTTTTATTCATTTCTTTTAAAGATCCTCACAGTCATCAGGCCATAGGAAAAGACAGGTTTAATAAACGTTTAATATAAACGTCACCACCTTCTGAATAGTGGATCCTGACAAGCTCTTTTGTGTATTATGTACAGCAATGACGTACGATACGAGTACTACATTGCTGCAGAGGGCTTCCTTGGCAACAGGATGCTTTCAAGGCCAGAGAGGGAGGTGCTGGCTCGCTGACTGCACAGACAGCGCTCCTCAGCCACAGCCGCTCAAGTGCAGCAGCAAGTTTAACTGTCAAAACAAGTTTGCACCCATCACCCATCAGAGCTTAATAGAACATAATATGTTTATCTTTTTGCAAGCCCTCAGCACATGATAATACTAACAGGATGCGACTAATTTGATCAAGCTCACAAGCGTGCACACACCAACCCAAACAAACAGGTTTGGATAAAAAGATAAACAAGCATCAAATTAGATGTTTGTTGAACTACCCCCCTGTACATCAGCAATGAAGGATGACTGCATTAACTGGACTTCCTAACAGGTATCAAATCCTAACCAGACATATTAATATGTAAGAAATATTGATTTCCATTTGTCTTTTTACATTCAGATTCACTAATGGTTGATTGGTGAATCTGAATTTTTTCTCACTGTGTATGTTCGTCCCCAGCGTGTCATTTTATGGACAAGGTCTGAGTTTGTCTAAAACGCAATCTTATCTAAATCATCATCTGAGTAGTATGGAATGATGACAAGTGGGCGGATATATAGACACTAACATAAAGATTCTCTTATCCAGTTAATTGTGTTACAGTTGTAAGTGAAAGTAGTGTAATGTTATTTGCTTGCCCAGGCAAGGAGAACAATGATATCACTCACTACACTACACCATCCATTGCATTTCCAAGTTTCTCGAACGTACCCTTAGTGACTGCGTATGATCAGATTTCAGTCTAGAGGAGGAATACAGCACACATTCACTATGTCAGTCTCTCACTGCGTTTGTTTTCAGACAAAAATATCTAGCGTACAAGCTATTGCAAATGTTTAGACTGCATGGATCAATTACACGACTTGAATTGTGGAAGAATACAAAGAAAGCTATTTTGTCTGTGCCGTCATGATGTTGACTAAGGCCCTGCTGTTGGGGATGTTTTCAACATTCACGCACTAAATAGTCATGTTCACAATTGAACCATCATTGAAGGTAATTTAAGTGATCATAACGCATATCCAAGACTGAGTTCATACCTGTAATTAGAACTGTCTACTAGTCCAAAATGCATGTTAAGGAAAAAGTCTTAAGAGATGTGTGGACGGCTGGAGCAGGAACACTATTTCGAGAAATCAGTCTTTTAAATTTGCACATTCTTTCTTTTGTCCACATGTTGATGCATCCAGATCCATTGTGGAAAATATTGGAATTATCTGTACTTTTGATCTACACGTTTTTCGTGCAAAATGCAGCTGTCATTTTGGTCCATCAGAGTTAATGTAGCATTCTAAATTAAACACAGTAAGTTGCAAGTACTGACACTTCATCAGTGTGTAGGCACCTCCAGTTACTCAACTGTTACGCATCTGTTACCAAACAAGCATGGCACACAGGACAGCTTTCCTAAAATGTGTCGAATGACACGTCCTGGTAAGGCTGAACAATTGTTATATGCATAGCTATGCTAGTTTAACCCGGCTTAAGTAAGGTTAAGATTTATAAACTGATGTGGATTTCTTTAGGAAACTTCCAAACTTCCAGAAACTTCCAACTACAGAGCTTACAACAATCTTAATAGTTAGTGCCTACGTTTAGCCAAAACGTTATTTGGAGGCTGACTTGAACACAGGAATGCATAGCTTTGCTAGCTTAGATTATAAAACGGGATTTTAAAATGTATTCAAAGCAACTGTTCAGCCTTACCTATGAAATGTAATCCCTCGGGATCTGGTTTAGAGCGTACAGCCCCATGCAGAACATGTGTGAGGCATCTTTATCCACTATTTCACTCCACAGAATCGCTTCTCGCAATATTGCAGAGCGCATTCTAAAATATTGTTGCAAAGAGTGTTCTAAAATATAAGAAAAGTATAAAATAGCTGTGGTTTTGCTAATGCTAATCAGATCACAAGAAATCTCAATCTTCACCACACAGATACACTATATGGACAAAAGTACTGGGGCACACCTGTTTTTCTGGGTTGGGGCTAGGTGCCTTATTTCTAATGAAGGGCAATTTTTTTAAACATACCAAGACATTTTGGACAACGCCATGCTTCCATCTTTGTGGACACAGTTTGGTATTTTTCTATTCCAACATGACTGTGCCCCAGCGCACAAAGCAAGCTCCATAAAGACATAGTTGGATGAGTTCGGTGTGGAAGAACTTGACTGACCTGCACAGAACCCTGACCTCAACCCCATCCAACACCTTCGGGATGAACTAAAACAGAGATTGCGTACAGAAACACTCTGTACAGAAACACTCCAAAATCTTGTGGTAAGCCTCCCAAGAAAAGTGGAAGCTGTTACAGCAAGGGGGACCAACTCCATATTAAAGTCTATGGATTTAAAGGCAATAACATTACAGGACCAGTTGACATAATGGTCAGGTGTCCCAATACTTTTGTCTATATAATATATATCTATTGTTCCCATACATTTGCTCCCCCACTTCCACAAAACATCCACACTGATCCATGTCAATTATAATTCTGCTCCTCTGTTCTTTACAATATACAACAGGGCCTAAAGAATGAAACTCATGACCTAAGTAAGCCACTTGCATCACTTTTCCCATCTTTATGATTTATCTGTGTAGGGCTTTACATTATTTATATAGTACTAGTACACAACACAGAAACTAACCCAACCCAAAACACAGTCTGATCTTTAAAACTTTTCTGAACCTCTTCCAAATTTCCATTGCCTCACTCAATTGTCTAACCAAAACACTTATTGCAAAGTTAACAGTATGAGATGACTCTTCACTTCCTAGCCCATTTTTCTTCATACACCACTCAGTTATGAAACGATGTAGCCTTTTATTGAAGCAGACATGTCTCATGCCTTAGAAAAGCTCAGAGCTTATATTGGAAAACAAAGGGTAACAGAGAATACAACCTACATATACCGATCAACATTAAACACAACATTAAAACCAATGACAGATTAAGTGAATCACATTGAGTATCTAGTTATAATGGTGCAAATCAAGAGATTTTGACATAGATTTCTCAGAAACATGAAAATAAAAAACAGTTCTCATGGGGTGTTCCTAGTATGCAGTAGTTTGTACCTACCAAAAGTGGTCAAAGGAAGGACAACCGGTGAACCAGTGACAGAATCATGGGCACACAAAACTGACGCATGCTAGTCTGTCTGGTCTAATCCCATAGAAGAGCTACTGTAGCACAAATTGCTGAAAAAGTTAATGCAGGCTATGATAAAAAGGGTGTCAGAACATACAGTGCATCGTAGTGGGGCTGTGTAGCTGCAGACTGGTCAGAGCACCCATGCTGACCCCTATCCACCACTGAAAGCACCTGCAATTGGCAAGTGAGCATTAGAACATCACATGGACATCATGTGTGTGTGTGTGTGTTGCTTTCTCTGGGAAAAGCTGGCACCAAGATGCACTATGAGAAGAAGCCAAGCCAGTAGAGGCTCTGGGCAATGTTCTGCTGGGAAACTTTGGGTCCTGGCATTCATGTAGATGTTACTTTAACACATACCACCTACCTAAACAGTGTTGCAGAACAAGTACACGCTACAAAGCAAAGGTTTTCCCTAATGCAGGTGGCTTCTTTTAGCAGCCCAGTTTTAGCAGCATAAGGGAAACCTACACAATATTAGACAGGTGGTTTTAATGTTATGGCTGCTTGGCATATTTACAGACATGCATACATGCAACTCTTTAGCCGGAGAAGGGAGGAACTGAACCATGACGTAACAACAAATGAGGGCTCTGGGTTGGGGGAGCCAACATCGGCCTTAACACCTTCCTACCCACAATCTCTCCTCTCTACAACTTGTGCTTCAGCGTATCCAGGCGAGTAATTTGAGCCGTAGATTTGCCAAGCTCACAGAAGGAAGGAAGGAGAGAGACAGTGACAGAGACAAAAGTGATAGAAAAAGTGTGAGAGAGACAGAAAAACAGAGAGAGAGAGACAGACAGACAGAGAGAGAGAGTAACTCTTGCATAACGTCTCTTAACAAATGTCGAACGTATTTTCAAACTCTGTCACTTCACCACTTCACCCGCAAATCCCATTTCCATAGCAACGCGGTCTTGAGAGCATGGGCTGTGTTTAATAACGCTTTTTTTTACTTCGCATCTTTATTCATTTACCTCCTCGTCATTATTCATTTAAGCTCCTTTCCTCTATTTATCCTTTTCATTGAAGCCTGATAAAAAGGGGCACTTATATAAGGCCAAATATCAGGAGTTTTACAGCCTGAAAAATCTGCAATACTCCCATCGTTATAGACTGCACCCTGCATACTGCAACACGCAAATGCAAATCCAAGTGCAAAAGTGACATTTGCTGGGTTTTGATAGACCACATCACAGAAAAGGAGATGGAGAAAAGGCCTAAGCTGCACCACAGGTTGGCTGCCAAAGCTCACAGAAAACTGCAGCAACATTGTATTTTCTGGATATGATTAAATCCATCTTCATGGATTACAAAAACGCAACGACAATATGTTCATCATTTTCAACGCACTGGATCATGAGAAAAGGAGCTTGGCTCTGAGTAATGGAGGGCTTTGGAGGCTGTCTGCTCCAGAATTGAATGGGCTGATGGCCAGCATATAAGCACGCAAAGACCACAATGTCTGGACGAACAAGCCACTCCAGCTTCAGTTTGACCACCCAGAAGAAGCAGATGGAAACATTTTTGTCTCAAACGCTTTTTCTTTCCTGTCATAGCTTTAAGGGATGTACCCACAAACTACACCACACTGCACACACAAGGGAAAACATCTTTAAGCCTGCTATCGGTAGGTCTCTATGGCCCCTAGCCTCAAATGCTAGGCATTCATTTGTACCACCAAGTTGTAATCAAGTTTTTTACTTTTCAGCCAAAGGGAAAATATGTTTAAAAATGGTCCAGATGTACACTGAAGACCATAAAGACAGAAAACGTTACAGATATATATGAATTTACCACTTTCAGTTGTTTCACAGTCAGCTTCTACCCAACCATCTCAACCTGAACCATCGCTATGGGTGTAATGATACACTCAGTCCATAATAATGTATGAAAAGTACTAGACCTGGGAGGCATGGAGAGGTGTGGAACATGTAAAAGCTGGGTCATTAACTAGTGCTAGTAGTTTGCAAACCTTGACGTTCAAACAATTAGATGTAATAATTCAGTGTAATAGTAATAGCACTGCCATGATGCACAACGTCACATTTTTGCATTGCTATATAATCCTTTTTCCAATGCACTGTTACACCCCTAGCCATCACCTAAAAATGAAAACATACCACTTTTCAAAATCCAATTCAAACTTCCAAACGCATTTCAGCAACAGTGTGGCCAAAATGAAATCTCCCCCTTTCCTCAAACATAGTCCAATTCTAATAAACTTAGCATCCAAATCCAAAATCTGAATTATAAAATTTGTCTCAAAGTAACAAAATAAATATACATGAATAAGGAGTACAGGTTATCTACTAGGGTAGTAAATGTTGTGATATCACAGTTCAGGATTGTGACAATATGCATTGTGGAGAACAGGCTTTCTTATAATCTTGCCATCTAATGCAACTCAATTGTTTAAATACCAAAGAGCAAATTACCAGCACCAATAAACAACGTGAAATAAAAGTTCAGCACAGCACACATATATTGCAGCATAAAATCATATCGCTTTGTAATATCATATCATATCATGAATCTATCAAATAACAGACATCTTTTATCGTTATCTTAGGGAAAATGACCAAGGATAAAAAACGTTGCCCAGGAATGATGTCACGGTTGTTTTAAAATGTTGATATTTTATTGTATTTCTTGGAGCAGA
Source organism: Brachyalestes nurse (assembly GCA_037974405.1). Taxonomy (NCBI): domain Eukaryota; kingdom Metazoa; phylum Chordata; class Actinopteri; order Characiformes; family Alestidae; genus Brachyalestes; species Brachyalestes nurse. The sequence continues at coordinate 7,501,634 of JBBPCY010000039.1, read as the reverse complement.
TTGTGTATGTTAAATTTTTGCCTGAACCACCATTTAAAGCTTGAGTTTCAGAGCCCTGGATCTGGAACAGTTTCACTGTAGAAACAAGGAGTGCCCATTTAAAACTCAATTACAAGTGCAATCAGGAAAAAGTCTTACAACAGTTTTCATTCCACTGTGGCCAAGAGAAAATCATGTGCAATGATATATATTAATCATTAAAAATGCATGAATATGAGATCATCTCCTTTCTGTGAACATATGAGGCTTCGCAGTAGGGTGTGTGCTTAAGAGGCAATTGCCCAAAAAGGGATGGAGATCTAGAAATAGCCTCATATTATCAATAATTAAAAGTAGATGATATTCAATCAAACCTTCTGCCTCAATTGAGATATAAAAATGGTGTCCGGGTGGAAATGGCTCGAACCCTTAGGTTCATTTTCCTTCTTCGCCTCCTCTACTATCCATATGACCAGAAGTTAAATAACCAAAAACAACCCATCTACTGCAAACTGAAACAAAGTGCGAGGATCCTTTAGCATTAGCATGGGTTAGCATCATTCTTGAACAGCAGAAAGCGAGTTACTGCAGAGTTGTAATGACATGAAGCCAGAGCACCAGCTGTGGCATGGCCAGTAGCAAGCTTAGAATGACATAATTCACAATCTGGGGTGAGGGCGGTAATGAGGAGGCCAGTAGCAGTTCAGCTTTGAAGGCTGGGAATAAGTACAGCAGGGTCGTGTCCTGGAAATGCAACTAGTGCATATTAAAGGGCAGTTAAACTGGATTATGCTTAGGAAATACAATGTATTTTGGAGAGAGGTATCTGACCCTGGTGGTGAGGCTTTGACTAGTTTTGTTTAGCAGCTGCTAGTAACAACACTGTGAACTTGGTAGGAGAAAGGATCCGAGGTGCACACACATTGTGACTGCTTTAGCACCATGCTCTTTCTGCACTGTTTTTATTAGGGGTGATTAAAAAAATGGAATTAATTACAACCTCTCTAATTAATTAATCTAAACTGTTTACAGCAAAACTTTATTTACAATGTTCATGTGCAATAAGACCTAATATGCAGAGGGAAAATATCAAAAATTCTTCAGAAAGAACAATGACATGATTGGGGCGCTGCACTCAGCGCCTCGCGTGTTTCACTCATACAAATCGCTGGGTGGGTAAGTGGGGGGACGAAACTAATGATTTCTTTTGGGGGGGGAAATGTCTTCCCCTAATTTTATGGTTCCGGCGCCCATGCATACAAGGCATCTCAAGCTACAGTTGAAATTAATTCAGCAGTAGAGACCATTTTGTCAGGGAGTTAGTTAGTGGGTCACAGGTAGACATGTTCAGTTTGGGTCTGAGTGCCTGGTCCAGTGTGGCTGGCCGCTGGTGCTGGCTCAGACCTCTGGGTTCGCACCTAAATGCTTTGCGTTGAGGTGTTATTTTAGACCTGATATACTTCGATGATACAAAAATTCCTTATTGCATGAATTGCAGATAACGATACTTCTATCAATCATCTGTTCCATATGTGCATTTTTAAACGTAAACTTTCCATTCACTGGGTCAGGCAGAGCATTCTCGTCTGCGTCCTTCATTTTACAGAGCACCTGTGGCCAGAACTGGACAGGGTTAAAAAGTCACCACAGCAACGCGTTAAATCGACACCCCCAGTTTTTACATATGAATTCGCTCTGATTTCTTTTTTAAAGACATACACCTTAACTGTGTACGTGTCTAAGTATAAGATAGTCTTACATGGTAGAGTATTACCCTTTAATACAAGGCAATATGCTTAAATCTATGTTGGGCTAAAGGACAGAAGATCAAGCCAGATGTGTCATTTCAGCTTAGATCAATCCACTGGAAAACCCTGCGCCTGGCCATTTTTAGACAGGTTGAGGGTTTCCATTTTTAAGAACAGGCCAGAAATATCACATTCTCCTGATTTTACATTGCAAAGCTGCAGAAATCACTAACAAGGAAACTGCTGTATAAGTTCTGCATTGTTTGCAAACTGTATTATAGGCACCATATTCAGATCAAAAGTAATCAACAGTTGAAAACGATCCCATGCACTTCATTGTTGGAGCAGCTGGCCCCCTGCTACCCCCACTGTTTTCCACAGGCAACAGCACAAGCCCTACCTTATGTATCTGCAGTAAAAAATATTATTGTGCACTATCTGGCTGAGAACAGAGTCATTAAAATAACAATAAAACCAGCCATGGCATGGAATGTAGTAAAGGTCAGGTGATTGTTAATTTCTGTTAATTTTTCCAAACTGCCATCTCACTGAGGCTCCAGGCTTTATAGGGGACTTCCTCACCTATATATTTCCCAAACTGGAAAGTTAAATTAATGCAGAAACTTCAGAAACAGCATGACCACTATGATTTAAACATTTACGGGTGAAATATTTATATGCCTGTTCTACACCTTGGTTGCACAAACGTGCTAGAATGTGCTTCTAAAGAATGTGCTGCGCAAAATGGACCTCCTTCTGCACTTCCAACAATGTAGTATTCTCTTGTGTGACTCATGTTTTGATACTTACTTTTCTACAAGAACAGTTTGAACTCAAACTGTATCCATGGAAGCCTACAAAAGATCATTTTGTGCTGTATCTTGCTTTTGAAGCAAGAGTTGTGCAAAAACACCTGCAGCTTCATCGTGACAAAAACACAGAAAAAACTGAAAACATGTTTGTTCATTTTTTAAATGATTTTTTTGTGATATTCATCTATAGCTAACTGTACATTCTTCTAATGGTGAGCCACTTTAAACACAGACTGGCTTCTTCTTACATCATAAAAACCCACTTCATGTTTGATGGGTGACTATCAATTTGCAAACTTTTCCTGACAGTTAAAATTAAGAAGAGTCTATTCACACCTTTTGTTTCAAGAACAGATGCTTTTTTCAATGTCCTTTTCTAATTTTAGTCAGTGTTTAATGAAACAAGGAGTACTTTCAAGCATTCTACTGTAAATGAATTTGTTTTAATATTCATTTATTTGATAGCGTCACATATTCATTTTCTGAGTTTGACGGTTAAAGTTTGCCGTATTCTTCAATATAAGTGGGCTAGGTTGACACAGGCTAAACTTAACTGTATACTGTGCACTAATGCTGATTAGGTCTGTAGGACTACGTAATCTCCCACAAGGATTACTCCGGTCCTGTAGAGCCATGATACTGCAACCCTGCACCACATTAGGTAGCATATTTTATAAAAACACACTAAAGCTTTTTAATTATTGTTTACATGATTTTTAAAAAATAGTGGCCATTTGTATGAACATTTTATAATGATTGGACCCAATAAAATTACATTTTGCTGAGAACACGCTTGAATATTGTATTGTCCTGCTAATTTCAGTGCACAATTTCGATGTATTTGCTTGTTGAAAACATGTTGGGGAAAAAAAAGCATAAAACGTAAAACTGTCATAACTGCACAGGCCACATTATTTGTACATTCTGTCCTAATATTCAGCAAATAAACAGTAATTATTCACTAAAATTGGCCAAAGTGTATTTTTGGTAGAGGATGTCACTTCAACAAAATTTTTTGATTCCCCATGGTGCACAGCGTGTTATGAAACACAGTTGGAATACTCAGAATACAAAAACATAGTATGATTTTCAACTTCAGCATTAGACATTAATAGAAGCATGCATCACACTTATAGTGCCAGTCAGTTCGTCATGAACGAGGTGTAAAAATCTGGAAGCTCGAAGATGAAAGCTTAGAACAACATCCACCATACACAGGAAAATCTGTTGTAATGAACAGAAATACACCTCTGTCACAAATTTAAAAGGTGTAGGTTAACATAAAGCTAGATTTAGCTATAAAGTATAATGAACTAAACAAACACCAAAATACAGATTCTAGACTAAGTTATAGATTTACCAAATATGCAAAAGCAATGTGTGGCAAAGAATACACAATAAACTGCCCAGGAGCTTGAAGAACCACTTTTCAGTAGCACTAACCTGAAGCATTTGTTTTCTGTATGAGTTTATGTGTGTCCCACACTTCCAACATAACACTGCTTTAGATCATTAATGTTGGAGGACATTTGCTTATGTACAGTTCTCTTAAGGTGATGCTCCTAAATGGGGTTTGGGCTTGGACTTTCCATTCCAAAGCCTCCATTTTCTTCTTCTCCAGTGTACTTTTGGTGTACTTGGCATCACTGTCTGCAGTCTCGACCAAGCCTCAGTAAAGGTTTTACATTTGCCATGTTTAGTGGTTTTCTGATAGTAGAGTCATGAACTTCTAATGTGTTCATTGGGATTTCTCAGTTCATGCTGATCTAAGATGTGGTGAATTTAACTGACAGTCTTGAATGCTCTCCATCTGTTGATAATTTGTCCTGCTGCGGAACGATGAAGTTCATAACTTATAACTCAGAACTCTTCCCAGATTGACTGGCAGAAATGCTTGCTTCGCTGAGATCATTGTTTATATCCTTTCCCTTTCATACGATCAAACCAAACTCCAGACCAGCAAACTGCCCAAAACATCTTCTTTCCTATAGATGCCTTCACACTTTGATAATCAGAAAAAGTGCATTTGATGAGCAGCTCCTGGCGGTAAATTACACTAAATATATACGAAAGTATTGGGACGTGTGACCATTACACCAACAGGGACTTTAATGAGATTGCATTCAAATACATAAACTTTAATATGGAGTTGGTCCTCCCGTTGCAGCTATAACAGCTTCCACAAGATTCATTCTCTACAATGTCCATACCAAACTCATCCAGCCATGTCTTTAAGGACTTTGCTTTGTGCACTGGGGCACAGTCATGCTGGAACAGAAAAGGTTCTTCATCAAACTGCATGGTGTTGTCCAAAATGTCTTGTTATGATGAAGCCTTAAGATTACCCTTCACTGGAAGTAAGGCCAACAATATTCCAAGTCACATTATTAGCTGAAGAATTTACCACAGGATTCCTTAAAAAGGTGTAATACACAAAAATAAAAATCTATGTTATGTGCAAGTTTAGATTTGAAAATTACATAGAGGCTTTAAAACCTAAAATATTCAATGAACATACTAATGTCCCGCACTCTTTTTCATTTCTTCAAACGTATATATGAACACAACAAAACATCCACGTGCTAACATCAGGTAACAAACACCACATTGCAGTTGTCATTATATTATTATTTCTTTTTCAAAAAGTTATAGCATAGCAAATAATGATTGCTAAGACACACTATATGGACAAAGGTATTAGGACACACCTGTTTTTCAGGGTCTATGTAATGTTCAAAGCCTCTATGTAATTTTCAAGGCTAAACTTGCACATAACATAGATTTTTATTTTTGTGTATTACACCAGGAATCCTATGGTAAATACTTCAGCTAATAATGTGACTTGGAATATTGTTGGTGATGCCTATTAGCCTTCTAGCTTTCTGCTGGGTTGTGACAGCATTAGTGCATTCTCTGCTGTCCTACATCACAAGCTGTGAAAAGTTTACTGATCAGTTTACTAGCTGAACCACGCCTTCAACATATGGTTGTGTTATAAGAGGCTGAGACTCAAGCATAGTCTTCCTCCTAAACATTACTTATTGAAAAATGTGACACAAAAATGTGCCTCATAGAGAATAGTCATTTTGGTAATTAAGACATCTGATGCAACTGCACTGTGTGAACACCAAAGTTTTCAAACAATCAGCACTAATCAACACACTGTCATATGCCACACTGTCATATATTGAATTGTAAATCCCATATCATGATATATTATTACTAAATCCAGAAAGAGGAGCCCAGTCAACATATACTGGTTGGCTGATCCCTATAAGTAGATGTTTATAGCCCCTGGTTTTATCGGTATCACTGAATGTATTCATGAATGTATTTGTGTGTAGACATTGTGTCAGGTGAGCGTGGTTTCTATGAAGTGTTGCATGATTTAGTGTGTGTTGCTTTTGATGCCCATGGCTTAGTAAGTGAGACTGTTTTAGTGTAAATAATGGCAAACCCTGGCTAACAATGGTAAAATTCAGATGTACTTTCTGAATCCTGTAACAATCCTTGTTGTCTTCCACTTTCACACTGATCAAGTCCTTATAGTTACACCTTTTAACATCCATGTGAAATAATTGAATCTTGTGATATCCACCCTTTCAGAGCTGAAGTTAAAAAAAATTAATGATCATCCGTGAATATACATCACAATACATTTCAGGTGTTAATTATTTTTGGCCTGAATCAACTTCGGCAGTTTCATAACAGCCTAAACTGTTTAATTTCCTCATATAATGTTTGATTTTGTTAATTTTTTATAATATGCAATAAAACAACAAGTAATAGCAAAGGTCCTAAATGAACGTTGGCTGGATCTGATTGTTTTCCAGTTTAATTGCTCCACTTCAGTGGAATATCAGCTCTTGCCAACTATTCACTAGCTATCATAAACCACTGCATGTTTCAAATCCCTTGTGAGCAGAAGCAAAACCATTATTTCTTTAATTGTAGTTTTGCGTCTTTGTCGATAAACCACCTGTTGAAAGCACTTATACGCTGTACTGGGTTTATTTGTAACAATTTGTCTCCTTCGAGTCTTTTCCCCCTGTGCATTCTCATCAGAAGCAGCAGCACCCCAGAATAACAGCCTGCATTCTCTATGGGCCAGGCTAGATTTATTTCTGTGTGTGTGTGTCGATGCGCATACACATACACAGCTGTGTGGGCGTCCGTGGGTGTGTGATTAAGCGGAGGCTTCTAGCTGCTGAGCGACAGTGTTCCTGTAGAAGAGAGAGGTTAGACCTGGCCGCTAAAGGTACACTGAATCGGCTGAATGCCTCGTTCTATTCAGACAGGTCTGTCCATATTAACGCCTTATTCTTCAGAAACATGGGATATTTGTTTAATTTACATTTTACAAAAAGTGAGTTGCCTTTTCCTTAACTGCTATCTTTTTACCTCTTTCAAAAAGACAACCTCATTTGAATAGGTTTACTCACCATTCACTAAAACCAAAAGGTTCTTTCGAGCAATGCAACAGAAACAGTACATGCGTGAGAGTGAATGATCTATTTAAAGTTTAAAGCAGCTACACATAACGTGAAGATCTGATGCCAGTTAAAGTGTTTTCCTATAGTTTTATGTTCAAGCCAAGAACCATTCATTTTTCTCCAGTTCTCGAATCTAACACTATTTACAGGTAAGGGTAAGAAAAACACAGAAAACAAGAATCATTTATCTCCCAAAGCTGTAAAATTACTAGCTTACATTCTGTACCTTGCAAGAGCAGTGGGTTCATTTGCCTGCAGGAATATCTGAAAAGGATCAAATCCTACAACATCAATTTGAGCCAAATCAATAGTGCCTCTCAGATATTTGCTGCTTGGTCAGTTATTTACCACAATTTGTGCAAGATCAATGCCGGTGGGAGCATCTCATCCGGTCCAAAAGTTGCAGTATATACAGAACTAATAACTCTTTTACAAAGCTGACTCCAGGTATTGGCATGGCATGCTCATGTCCAAGTCCAAGTTATATTAAATCAGAACTAAAACAAACATACATAGAGTAGACTTATCAACATGGGCTCTTAAGTGGCACCCACACATCATTGGAAGATCAAAAGCTCGATCCACGGTGATGCCGCAGACATTCATGGCCAGGAGTCCAAGAGAGCAAGTGGCTTCCCTCTCTCTGGGTGGGCAGGATGGCCCTTCCTCTCCTCATCACTCAGCACACTGCTAGCCACCATAAGCGTATTCTAGCTGACTTAAGAGAAATGGCTGTTGCCATTCTCCTCCAAGCATGTTAAGCTGTCCAAAAATGTTGCATTAGTGATGGTTTGAAAAATCACTTGACAAGGAGGATGCATGTGGTAGCATTCACCCTTCCAGTATCAGTGGTGTGTAATAGGGGGGGAGCCCTTGCTAGTGGATGTAACTAGGGACTAAAACTGGGATAAAATCCCCCCTAAAAAGACTTACCACCATTATCTTATTACACCCACTGTCATTTTCACAAGGGTGTGCAGTTTCCAGATGATGAACGATGAAAGAAGCTGATGTGATTCAAGCATAATACTCTTACGATAGTTCTTGTGGATCGCAGGTTAATACACTGTGTAATCTCCATGAGAAGCTTTCACATCAAATTAGGGTTGCCCACATATATCACAGCATTATCAGAGACAAACAGCCATGCAATCCTTCATTGATTCTTGACCATTTTCTTCTTTATGTGAGCATTCTCTTGCCAATTCTGAATCACACCAATGTCCATCTTTTGCTTAGAGACAGATCTGTGCTACAAAAAACCTGCTGAACAAAGAGCTGTTATCTCTCTGAGTAGAGCGAAAGAGCGAAATGACGCCTTTCAACAGCGTGTGACATCAAACGACTGAAATAACAGCATGCGACAGAAATGAATGACTGCCATGTACAACTCAAAGTTTCAAAGGGATCACATGATAAACTCCCATTCCGTCTTGTTTGGACGAATGTATTTATATTCAAATTGTAGGAATGTGTTCGAGACAAAGTTTGACCTCACATCTGCATGTTTTCCAACTAGCCTACACACTAGTTTCCAAGACCCAAATTAAGAATAAGCCGAGACTAAACAGGATTTTGAACAGAAAAACACCAATAACACTGTAGTTCAGTTAAGGCTAAGCTTCAAGGGCAGTTCAGTCAAAAATTCAAATGTTTGTACAGTGTACAGTGAAAAAATACAGTCATTTTTGAGAATCATGCAAAATATATCATACCTTAAATTTCTTTTCCTGGCAGGTTAGTATGCTTGACTGAGACACTCTTTTTATTCATTTTTGAGAAATATAATAGCAGTATCCAGTTTAAGCCACATTAAAGTGTGCTTTAAAGTTAAATGAAAAAACACTTTTAAGCAAAAAGAGATACTGAACTCTATAATAATGTTAAGCACAGACAAAAGATGCAAATATCAAATATCTGAGACTGATGTGATTTATATCAGGGCAGTGAGGGATGGATGGACAATGCTGGTGTGAGTGTAGAAGGATCTGGAGCACTCAGTGCAACAGGCTGTCGTTCACTGCCATAAAGACGTTGACAGAATACACCATCATGCTTTAGTTATGTAAAAATACAATGCACTGAAAGTACATGTATATTACATTATATTATTACTATATATTTTATATATTATACACCAATTAGCCACAAGATTAAAACTCACTGAGGTGAGTTGACTAATATGAAGGAATGGGATTTATTAGGCAGCAGGTGAACAGTCTTGAAGTTCTTGCTGTGTTGGAAGCAGGAAAAATGGGACAAGCATAAAGATCTGACTGACTAGACCAAATTGGGCCAAATTGTAATGACTAGATGACTGGGTCAGAGCATCTCCAAACGGGCCAGTCTTGTGGATGTTCCTGGGATGCAGTGGTTACTACCTACCAAAAGTGGTCCAAGGAAGGACAATTGGCGAACCAGTGACAGCCAAGGTGCATGAAAAGCTGATCTATCTGGTCCAATCCCACAGAAGTACTGTACCACTACTGTAAATTGGGAACATGCAAAAATGGGAAGAAGGCAAGCCAGTGGAGGCAGTGAAATGTTCGGAACAATGTTCTGCTAGACAGCTTTGGGTCATGACATTCATGTGGATGCAACCACCTACTGCTGCTGCACCCCATTCATAACAACAGTATTCTCTAATAGCAGTGGTCTCAGAATAGCAGGACATTGTGTCCCGGCACACTGGAAAAATATTCAGGAATGGTTTGAGGAACATGACAGAGTTAAAAGACTCCAAATTTCCCAATTTGATTAAGCATCTGTGGGATGTGCTGGACAATCTATGATCTATGGGGGTCCCACCTCAGACTTAAAGGATCTGCTGCTAATGTTTTGGAGCCAGACACATTCAGAGATCCCTTGCCAGGTCAAAGCAGTTCTGGACCTACATAAAGTTAGGCAGTTGGTTTTAATGTTATGACTTATCGGTATGTAATATTCTACACTGGTATAGTACTACTCATTTCTGATATACAGTACTTCCATTCTGTTTTGTCCGGCCAAATTATTGTCTAAATCGTGGCCACTGGCCTTAAAAAAGCACAAGTCTGTGATAGAAAACAGGCAATACGATTCTTGAACAGTGGGAGAGGAAGAGGTGGTGGTATTTCATAAAGAAAATTTGAATTTTACACTTTGCCAAATAATAGATAAACACTGTCTGATAGGAGGCAAGTGCCAGTTCCTGTTGCTCAGTGCACTTTTTGCTTAGTTACACACTTTTTTGGGAGTCTTAAAAGTAATATACTTCATATACATACTATTTCTAATAGATTACTGATATACTTCCATTTCGACTTGTCTGGCCAAACACACGTCTAAATCGTGACAACTGGCTAAAAAAGTATCAACAGACGCTTTCATTAAAGTTACTGACAGGAGCGACGAGGTGGTGTTATTTCACCAAAAATAAAAAATAAACACTTAACCAATAAGTCAAGACTTTCCGATAGAAGGTCTGTGCCATTCCTATTGGCCAGTCCAGGTTTGGCTTAAAGTTATCCGGTTTTATGGGGAAATTCTGTGAATTGTGAAATCAGGGGCAAAGCTGTCACTTGCTCCAGCATGACTGACCTCAGTGGCTAATCAAGTGCACCCAACACTTTGTGAGGTTTTAAAGTTTGGCCGGGCCAGAGTGGCATCACTCACCAGCTTGTCCAGGGTCTCCTTGCCCCCGGTGGAGACTTTGGGCGCGGGCACGCGCTCGCACGTGCAGCCCTCGAGCAGGTAGATGCCCGAGGGTCGCGCACTCTGCTCCGTGTCGAAGTAGAAGAGCACGTTCTGGTAGAGGGCGAAGTACTTGTCGTGCCAGCGGCTGTTCTCCGTGGTCTTCTTGCTGAGGAAGCCGCGCTTGGTGCCCTCCTTGCGCGCCACCACGGACAGGTACAGAGCGTGGCCCTCATTATAGCGGACGCTCTTCTGCATCTTCCCTTCTCCGTTCACTCCGGGGGGAGAGGTGAGGGGGGTCTTACCCGTTCACCATCACCCTGCTCGCTCTCCGGTGTGAGAGGAACGAAAGAAACGCACGAAATGAACAAAAGAACGAGGAGCCGCGGCAGTGGCAGCAGCCAGGGGCGCGCGCGCGGAGGACTTGGCGAGACCCGTCGTGCGCAACTCAACTCATCCCCACAACTTCAAGCGCGACTCATCCGAAAGAGTTGTTGTCCAGTCCATTTCGCGCTCAGACTACAACTTTTCAACTCAACAAACCAGAATAAGAAATAAATAAATAAGTAAGAAATAAAAGCGCCTCAACTGTCAGCCGAGCGTCTGTTACGCACCGAGCCCGAACCCAGAGACAGACGGAGAAACAGAATCACGGTGCAGATGAGCTGTAAGAGGATTTGACAACGTCTTAAAGAGACAGAGCCTCTTTTTTTAAGCGCTCAGAGCACTTTCACCCTCACCCGGATCACTCTAAGCTTGTGCGCATGCGTGCCATATCTCATTGGCTGGGAGAGGAGTGGGCAGAACTATTGAGCTTTTATACATAACTGGTTCACTTTGAAATATCAGCAGTCCAAACACACACTCCAGTCAAAGTATTGTGACTGTGGTGAAATAATGTAAGCAAGTAAACGGGGCAATTTCTTGCAATGAGCAGGGGCTCAGACCCGGAGGAGACCCCACAGTGTTGTTTGGGTTTGCATAAAAAAAAAAATAAAATGAGACACACACCACTTATGAATGCATATCTATTGCATATGTATTTATTTAATCTATCTTTATAAATATACTCTTCATAATGCCAAGTTTACTTATATAGTCTTGATAGAAATAGTCTTGAAAGTACTATCTTTCATTGTGGCATTCAGAACAGTGTGATCCTAGTGACATACACTATATGGACAAAAGTATTGGGACACACCTGTTTTTCAGGTTTTGGGCTAGGCCCCATACTTCCAGTGAAGAGCAATCTTAATGCTTCAGCAGACCAAGACACTTTGGAGTACGCCATGCTTCCAACTTTGTGGACAGAGTTTGGGAAAGAACCTTTTCTGTTCCAGCATGACTGCGTTCCAGTGCACAAGGCAAGGTCCATAAAGACATGGCTGGATGAGTTCGGTGTGGAAGAACTTGACTGGCCCACACAGAATATTTCAAAAATATGTTTAAATAAATAAACATAAATATATACTTTGCAATGTCATTTACTTATATCATTTTTATAGAAATATATTAATTACTATTTTTCTTTCTGGCATACAAAACGGCACGATTGAGACGTGTGGGGGATCATTTGCGATGTATGTAAAATGCATCTATAATAAAAGTCTGAAATACAAAAGTAGAAAAGGAAACAAGTTCCAAGTAACTTGCAGTGCAGCAGTGCACACATTATACAGGCAGCTTTGTTTATTTTTTGATACTCTCTCGCTATATACTAAACATTACACCTCATGAGTTACAGCTGGGAGAAATCACATGGCAGCAGATGAACAAACACCAAATCAAACTTAAAAAAGAGCTTAGTAACTGAATGTTAATGACTAAAATGTAAAGTTAAAAAACAGACTCCTTTCATCTCAAATGTACCTGAGAAGCAAAAGAATCATCCTTCAAAAAAACATCCTTTAAAAAAGTACAATAGTACCAGGAAAGTATAAACAGATCCAGTTTAATTGACATTTTGGTGTTATATGAATAAAGTGAATGACCTTCACGAAACTCATTTGAACAGTAACCTTGAGATGATTCAGCAAACACCAGCGACTCCTGCAACTTGAGTGATCGTCACCGTAAAACTCAAATCTTTTTTTTTTTAATTTGATAAGGCCAGCCAAGCTTTACCTAGTAAGGACATTTCATGTCCAAAGAAGTATAAAGCATAAATGTATTAAAAGAAAGGTATAAAATGACTTCTCTACATTAACTTGCATTAAGGTAAAAAAAAAAAAAAGAATTCCATATAAAGTTTTAGAGTCATGTTCCTTGCTTTAGCAGTGAAACATGGACATTTTTATAGGATTTCTTTGTTTAGTCTGGTTGCCTCTTTGTTTTCTGCACACAAGTCACCTTGCTTATACACCTTTCTCATTGGGCTGTCTGTCACCACCTTGATCTTAGTAACAAAGAGGAGATTAATACACAAAATACCTGTAGAAACGTTGGAAAAAAATGACAGATTCTTTATTATGCACTTTTCCATGCACTTTCTATTGGAGGATTACAAAAACGGAATGCATACAGGCAAAACCTTCAGAAGGAAACAGTGTAGGCTGAGTGGAGCAGCAAAAACCCCCTGCATATGCAGTAAGGACGGAGTGCGCTTCATATCCTCAGTCCATCTGTTTACACTTTCGTTAAGAGTAATTATAATTCACCTCAGCTCTCCCCTTGCGCCAGGCAAACAGCATGACATTAAAGGTGCTGGAGGTTTTATATGTTGAAACAGCTCAAGGAAATAACTGCAGTCATTTCAGACCAAGCCCCAGAAATTGAATTAAAAAACATTCAAGTTAATTACGTTACATAGATTCTGTTCCTTTCTGTTATTCTCTCAAGTGCAGCACAATAAACACACGTCATTATGTTTACTTTAACGCAATAAGGTGTCACTACTGATTATACTGGTAACTGGGCAATAAAGGAATTATTTGAATGATTATTTGTTTGGGTAACCTTAGACACAATTCATAACAGCATTTAATTACGTGAAATTCCAAACATGCATGTCTGAAATCCTGCTGGTGTGGGTTTCCTCCCTTTCAGTGATGCACAAAAGGAATCTGAGTGCCAATTAGGCAGGTATGCGTTATCATGTTAACATTTAACCAACCATTTGCTGACTAGGCATTTGCAACGACTGTTCCTTCTTCATTATATATATAGGAATCAATTTAGAGCATTATTTTTCCAATAACTTTCTTGTCATAACTTTCATAATAATCTTTTCACATCTTTTCATTGGATATTCATTGGATCAATATCAATAAGAGTATTGAAAAGTATCAGCATTGATACGGTACTTTTCCATAGTGCTAAAAGCCCTGCCTTGCTGAGAATCTGCTAAAAGCTCTTTAAATGATCTGTAGACACCTGTTTATCATTACAATTGCAAAATGATCTACAGTCAGAATGTACATTTTAATTATTTTAACCAAGCAATCAGGTTTAATTGACTCATCATGACATCCCTGGTTTATAGAGAGCTATGCTGCATGGACCACACAGAATGATACACAGAACAAAAATGCAGTGTTGATCCAGTGACTTTTAAAAGTATCCAAGTACCTGTAACCCTTATTTCAGTCAGTGACTGGCATTTACCTAAAGCAGTCTTTTAATTTGTTCAAGGGCTTGGCCATTTAATATGTTGTCCATCTAAAAACAATTAAGCAAAAATAAAATCACAAGACGCACAACAGTGTACAAAGGAGCTGATTTAATCATCATTTTGAACATCTACTCACATTTATTTCAGTCGATGTGTACACACTCCTGCATATCTTATGCTGAATGCACTGATCCTACAGTATAGCACCTTGAATCGTCCTACGATCGCTGATGGCTTTTATGAGTCCTCATGATAAAGGTAGAAGGAGTGCAGATGTTAATGGGATTCATAGCAGCAGCTCATAACGGGGAGATTAGCACAAACTGCAGTTTTTTTTCATGAGCTTAGCACACCCCTCATTAAAGGTTTAACTTTTTCCACTCGAGTAATGCTTCCCTGTTAGTAATTTTCCAAGCTTCAGACAGCAGCTTCACAGTTTTCCTGGAGAAAGACAGGAAGAAAAATGGACCAGTTAGTTTCGGTGTTTGCCCTGTTCTTCAGAATTACAATCTTTCTTCGGTTCCTGGGCTGGTTATTACAACATTTGTTGACAAATACAATCCGTCGTCTCATTTAAGCCTGGAGCTGCCTAACTCTTCCTAATCTGGGCCCTTTGATGTCAACTAAGATAAATGCTGGCTATAATGGGAAGTGCATGCAACAAGTCCAACTGGCCCGCATACACAGTAAGCGATAATGATCTATGGAAAGCAGTCTGCACTGCTGCAGTGGCAGGAACACGCTTGTGTCATCACTGACATTATGATTTAGCACTTCATGGCAATGATCCAATTCAAAATGTAGACAACTGAATCACTCAGTGATAACTGGAGCTACAACCACAGCAGCTCTGATTGTAGAAAGCATATGTCTGATATTAATAAAAAACTAAACAATGCTCATACTCTGATGCACACCAATGCACACGCCTCATGAAAGTGCAACGCTGAGCTTCTCCCCGACACCAGAAACGAGAGCAATATCACATTTCAGTACAGGACATGACTATTTTTTTTTTTTTTTGCCAAGAGCCTTCAGTACCTCCAGTGAACTCCATGAAACACTTTGGAACTGTCCACAAAAGTCAAAGTGCAAACATAAGCACACTGAAGCATTACTTCAAATCAAACCTATTCTCTGCATCTGTTATTGACCACAAAGCATATTTTTATAGTTGGGACCTGGCAGCAGCAATTAAAATGTAATAAGTGTTGATCAGGTTAAAGCAGTCGCTCATAAATTAGTCAAGAAAAAAATAGTTCTTTAAGAAAAAGGTGTCAGAAAGTGTTCTTCAAAAAGATGGATGGACCTTTCAATGGATATTTCTTGAACAGGCAACACAGAAAAACGTTTCACACATTTCCCATGCTCTTTTGAAATACAAAAGTTTGATATGGTGCTTAAACATATCAAATACTTGGAATATGGAAGCCTGAATTCACACTTACACGTTTCCACCTATTCATTATACAACAGATAATCCCAGGCGTTCACACTGAAGTAAAGAATAGGAGTGTTTCAGATCTGACTCCTTTATGAACGAAGCACATTACAGAGCAGCCTATCAGAACAGAGCTGATTTACAGAACGGCGCAAAGTCTTTGACATGTGATAAAAGGGTCCCTCTGCTAGCAAAATAAACATTAGAACAAACGCAAACAAACAAGAAAGCAGGAAAAAGTATCAAGATTGGTTTGGTTTGTAAAAAAGTGGTTGATAGTTTGTGAGCTGGTGAGGAGAACACTGGGTCGGTTCCAGATTCCTCCTCGGTTCCACCAGCCGTTGTTTGGATTTGTGAAATTCCATCAGCAGCTCCTGATTTAATTTAATGAAGGACTGACTGAGTCAAGTAACACTGGGCTAAGACTCTTGCACAGTACTGCAAATAAAGTCTTGAAGGCACAGAAACCAAAAATGGTTGGAAATTCTTTTTTTTTTTCATGATATTGATACGTGTTAAAATATAGATTGTGGGCCCTTTCTGAATATGAGTATAAAGAACTTTGAAAGGTTTGGGAACATCGGAAGAGGCTTTTTCTGAAACCATTTGTACAGGCTAGGAGCCTTTATTTTTAAAAGTGTAGTTCTGGTAGTCCTGGGTGCTGTTAATCTGTTTTCATGTAACAGAATGGAACAAGAATATCCTGTATGTGTGGGATAGATGTGGATTTCATACAGTGGTAGGCTGGAGAAAGTTCTTCGGCCCAGGTTGGGAAAAAAAAAAAAAGATCAGGTCACAGTCCATGGCTTCAGTCATTGTACATACAGTTCTTCAGAAAATGCATACATCCCACATACTGTACCTGCGGCTGTTGACGATGGCCTCCAGCTCTTTGGATTTAAGAGCAGCAGTCCTGAGGATGCTCTCGGGGATGTTGGCCAACCGCGCCACATTCAGCCCGTAGCTCCGGCCTGCTGCTCCCTCCGTCAGCTGATAGAGGAAAGTGATGAACTCTGGCTGCGCCTCCTCCTCTGCACAAAAAGAGCGAGAAAAGAAAGGGATAAAATCATGTTATAAAATCACTTCCGTGGTAAGCACTCAAGAAACTAAAGGTATAACAACCCGTATAATGGAACAAATAATGAATTTGTTTCCAGGAAAAATACAAGCAAAGCTGTAAATGACCAAAGGCACAAATGCCACAGCACACCTTTCGAGGTCTTGGGGACTTTATGCTTTGATGGGTCAGAGCTCTTTTGTGGCACATTTTAACTTCTGGTGCCTGGTTCCTACACAGCATTAGGCAGATTATTTTCATGTTATGGGGTAAATAATCTGGTTAACCCTTAATCCCAAACTATAGCCTTCAATTGTTAATGCTAAGATTTATTATTATACAGTAAATACAGGTCCTGTAACTATCTGAAGTAGAATAATATGAAGTTGGGCGATAGTTTTAGATTCTGAGGTCCATTTTCATTCTGCAGGTAATTATACCTAAAACTTATTCTTTTTCTATCCTAAAATGATGCAGAAAAAATGAAAAGAGAATCTGGACTTCCTAGGAAATCAATACATCCAGTATATATATCCTCTACAACGTGCAGCAGCAAGGATCCAAACCAAAACAAGACAGAGAGCTCATATCACCCCTGTTGAAAAAAAACCTGCACTTGCTACCTCGTCCCTTTCAGGACAGATAGTAAAGCTCTTTTACTTGTTTTTTTAATCATTCAATGGCCTTAGAACACCTGTGTATCTTACTGAATGCCTGTGTGTTTATATTTCAATAAGATCTTTAGATGTGCAGATACTGACCTTCTGTACACACCCGCCATAATTTACAGATACGGATAATGCTTCCAACCTTTTATTGCATTTATTTTTATTGCATTAATACTTTCAAAAACCATAATGCACTACTGCTCTGCTGGTACAGCCCACTAAACCCTTAATCACAACAACGTCAGTGTTACACTGCTGTTTTGTTACATAATGTTGTATAATTGTATTGTACTATTTTGTATTGCCTATTTTTAAAAAGAATTCTCTTTTATTATTTATTGTTGCACTGAGCATGCTAATGACAAAAAAATTCCCCCGGGATAAATAAAGTTCGTTCTTATCTTTTATAAGGCAGTTAAGCTTGGCATACATGTAAGACATGTTTAAAATATATCCCTGCAATTTAACTTCTTTGTCTTCATCATTTACTTTAAAAATACACCACAGCAATACGCTTACTGTTCAGGTAATCATTTTTCTTAAACAGTAATAGCAATAGAAGAAAATCACTTAGCACTTAATTATCTTTAACTTCTTTCGCTACTGTTTAACACCTTTCAAGAATATCCATCTGTAAATTAGAGAGTGAGAGAGAGCACAACACAAAAGAGACAGAGAAAAAGAGAATGTGACACAGGAAAGACACTGAGAAAGAGAGCGAGCATAGGAGAGAGGAGGAGAGAGAGAGAGAGAGAGAGAGAGAGAGAGAGAGAGAGAGAGAGAGAGAGAGAGAGAGAGAGAGAGAGAGA
>JBBPCY010000039.1:7460996-7478701 GCA_037974405.1 Brachyalestes nurse | reverse complement strand
GAGGGAGAGTGAGAGAGATTGAGAGAAAGAGAGAGAGAGAGTGAGTGAGAGAGAGAGAGAGAGAGAGTGAGAGAGAGAGAGAGAGAGAGAGAGCTTGCAGCTGAGTATTCTCCCTGAACACACGCAACAGCATGCAATACCCGAAGGAAGCTGCCAGAACGGCAACGCTCCAGCGACTCTTGCGTCTGTACTCATTGTTATTAATGCCTAATCAGCACTTTTACCCAGTGAAATGATCGTGGTTTGGGTGCTATTATATTCATACACTGCAGTAAAGACCTGCTCAGCTGTTAGCCAGGACTGAAAGCTACTAATTTATGTAAAATGTGAAATTTCAGCCTCCATATCAAACCTAAAAATAGCTTCTGAGACTCAAATGAGTGTCATACTTATTTGTTCTCAAACAAAGCCTGCTAACAAACTGATATTCAATTTGTGTTCAAACAGCTACAATACTGTGTGCTTACAGCAGTCTGCTTCAGACAGAAGGGGAGACGGTGTATCTAGGCTACAGGTGTATCGCTCTGCCTGGCCCTGAGAGACGGTTAACCTGTGCCCATCAGATCTGACTCCCAGGAGACTTAGTCATGCCTTGCCACAGAATAAATAAAGAAAAAATCTAATAGATACACTGTAAAACGAAGTTACATATAAGGGTGAAATGTAGGCAACCGATACATTAACTGCCAATAAATGGGCAAAAACGAGTATTACCAGTTCAATATGACAATTTATCATCCTACAATTTAGTGTCATATTCTTAGCTCAGATATGCACTGCCACAGGTAGAGTCAATAAAAATGAGTGTCTCTGAATGCAAATGCCTTCCACTGTGGTAACATGGAGAACTTTCTCATGCCCAAAAGGCCAAAAGAACAATATTTCAAACAGAGATAAACCACCCTGTGAATGCAATATTAAAGTTATAATGAATATTAATGATTTTTTAAACCACAGGGCCCATCTTTCTAAGTCACAGACAGAAAAGACTCCACTACACTCATCCTTGAACTGTATGCCTGCATTCATTTTTTGTATTTCATAAAATAAACGATGCCTCTCAGTTGCTACTGATCCTCCAAGTTCTTTAAACGTTCAGCAAACAAACTGTTTCTGTGATTTTTAAAATCAGAAGGATACAAGCCAGCGGTATGATTATTACAGGCATTCTTGGTTTATGTGAATATGAAAAGCATGAGTTTAAATGTTAAAAGATCATAGCTACTTCCATTCATATACTCACATATCCTTAAATGTTTATAATACAAATATTGATGTCATAGGAAAATCTTGTACATTTCAAAATGTAACAGAAAATGTCTTTTATTTCACTAATCATAAAAAGGCATAGTGCTTAATAATAATAACATTAATAATAATTGTATCATCAACAACAACAACCATAAAACAATAACAATAACAACAACAATAATAATAAATAGCAATGAAGCATTTTATACACTTGGCCAAGACTAACCCTTTGCTTCAGTTCTGTTTTTGCCCTTATCTTTTACAATCCCAACATCATTTAAAAGGCCATTCCATTACTATGAGGTGAATTTGGGTTTGTTTGATGAAGGGAGGAGATACGGATCAAGAAGCTGACTAGAGATAATTGCAATCTGATTTCTAATCACTAGTTCATTGAGGTTAGCCTGGCTGAAGTTAAATGCTTTCCAACAGAAAAGTCTGCTCCTCGTCATCCTCTCAGCACGTGGCCACTCACGTAACGTAGGTGGTTCATTCTTCCAAGTCATGAGGCGAATTCGGTCAGGGCATGTTAAAAACAATGCTGAACCAGAGGACAGGGTCCTCATCACCACCACGTCTGAGCTTGTACAATGACTTACATCTCTGATGAGGAATTCCAGGGTGGCATAGGCGATGGCAATCCCGTCATGTGTGCTGGTACCCCTGCCCAGTTCATCCAGGATGACCAGAGAGTGAGCTGTGGCATGGGACAGAATCTCGGAGGCCTCCAGTAGCTCCTCCATGAACGTGCTCCTGCCCCTGGAGATATTGTCAGAGGCTCCCATCCTAGCAAGAAACATATTTCATGTAACATACTGAGAGATCATGACTAATGGAACAAACATACTGCTGTAGGTCTGAAAAAAAAAAATAGGCCCACAGAGACATTCTCAGTTGGAGAAGTCAACGTAATGCTAATTCAACCATCAAATGGAATATGATTCAAAAATGGTAATAAATCACACACTGCTTGTTCTCACTGTGGCCGCCTCCTTGGAACAAGAGAGCGCTGCTTAATAACTCTAATTAAAGCACTTTAGGAGCATTGCAGAAGATCCAGCCCAGAGGCAGTACCAGTAAGCATGATATTACCACGGTCAGATGGTAGAGGTGGTTAATAATGGCTGGTCTCAGCAATGATTATACCTCAAGAGCTGGGGAGGATAATGAGGGGGAAAAATGACTGCAAATTCATATGATACACTCTCCACTTCTAAATATATCAGGCTGAAGAAGGGAAACTGCTCCTTTACGAGCAAAATGTGTAGTGCGGAGCCCAAATTAGCTCATCCATTATGAATAAAGAAATCATGTTGAACAACTGTGAGAACAAATACAGTGTATTATGCTAGACTAAACATCGTCAAGGCCAATTTAATCTAATAATTCAAAGAAATCCACAGTGTAGAGTATCTGAGAGCATCCCCGGTACGCGGCAGATCTTCTGGGACTACTGCAATAACATTCTGAGGTTATACAATCTCATTAATCTAGCATAAAGTTCAACCCAAAAAGATTGTTATTCATAACTAAGAATAAAACTGTGAAATTCTTCTTATACGCCAAGTTCCACTTACAAATAATTAATTGGCTATGCTCTAGATTTTGCTTGCAAATCCAAAAACCAATTCAAATGCTTCTTGATTAATATCATTTTTAAAGAGGTTCTAAACCAGTCAGATATTTGTGGTCAACTGAAGGTCAAGATACCAAAAGCCCTTCATTACACTTAATTGTCCTTTATTTGGAACATACTTAATTCTTAAATTATTTTTTTAAACGATCCCACTGCTAATGGTAAGAGGTCTTATCAAACTTTTATTCAGCAATCAGCAATGTTTTTAAAAGAGTCCAGAACTAAAATAATGGCGTTTATCTATCGTTTTCAATGCCAGGCACCAATTAGGTAAACTGATTTTCCTCATTATATAAAACCATGGAATGCAAACAGTACAGAAGGCAATCTAACCTGGCTTGCCATTTCTGAGGTGGCCATACTTCTACAACATTCAGAACTATAAGCTCGAAATATTTATTTGCAGTAAACCGAAGGTATCATACGATATGATGGAAACCAACGTTTCCCCATCCCCACCCTCTTTTGCAGATCAATTCAAGACACCTAGGGTAGCACAACAACTCAAAAACAACATGCAGAGTCAAGTTTTTAACCTGGCACTTCTACGCCAGCAGTGTGCAAAGTGTGTAAAGTGTCCATTTGCCATATGTCAACACACCACAGCACACAGTGTGAACAGCACAAAATTGTTCTGCATTTAACCCATTCACCAAGTAAAGAGGGGGCAGCCAGTAACACAGCGCCTGGGGAGCACTGGGTGGGGACAGTACCTTGCTTAAGGGTACCTCAGTGGTGCCACTGGCCGTCCTGGGATTTGAACCCACAACATTCTGATCACGGGGCTACTCCCTAACCACTATGCCACCAGCTGGAGTAGTAATCCACATCTACAAAGTCTGCTTCAGTTAACCCTTCTCTGACTCTTTAGGGTCAGCTCGACAACACCTGTCCATCCAAGAAGCCCTTTCTACCACTGAGGACAGCAGCGATTACCAGGCACTTCAGTACACAGTGCCGAAATAATCCTCTGCTCCTAAAAAAGTGTTAGGGTTTGGTGACAGATAAAGATGGTGCAGCTGTGGCAGCAAAGTCGAGGTGAAGGGGGCCAACAGATTATTGGTTTGAACTGGCCCATCATGTATATATATATATATTATATATTATATCTGTTTCCATGGCAACCAGAAAATGAGGAGGGAAGACGTAGTGCTCGGTAACCTTACTGATAATTCAGTAAAAGTCCATCAGTGTGTGGCAATGTCCAGTCCAAGGACACGCTAAAAAGTAGGCAAGTGAAAGTGCTGATCTCAAACTAGGCCTATATTTTATGGGCTCCTGTAAGGCTTGGATTCACAATTTCATTTCTGCGTCTCAGACTTTAGACCGATTGGTCTTGCTTTCTAACATCTATTCGATTCAAAATCCAGACACAGACAGACGGTGCCAGATGTACTAAGCATTCTGCGTCAGGTTTCAGGACATTTTCTGCCTAAAAAAGCATGAGCCCTGGCCTACATGTCTAAATACACAAATCATGTGGCATGTACTTTGGGGAAAAAAAGGCAATTTTCTCCATATTTAAAGGACCATCTTGCAAAACATAAGAAAATTAAGTGAAGAGTTGAAACAGTGTCTCTACCTCGAAAGCCCTGGGAGGAGTAGCGCTCCAAAAAACGGGTGAACGGAATAAAAATAAAGATAAAACTTAAGAAGAACAACAGCGTGCTTGCTCTGCACACGTTACGCTGACTACATACAGAAAAACAAGAATGTAGCACCGAAAATCTACAGAAGAAGAACAAATGAACTTTCGCAAATTAAAAGTCGGCATAGGCATAATTTTAAACAGACCTGTAGTGGCAAAATAATAACACATTGACAACAGTCGTCATCCATGAAATTTCAATTCCCAAAAAATATTCATTAGACTTTCAAATAGACTTTCAAGGACAGTGTGTTTTTATGCCTGTTTTCAAAAACTTTCCAGGGCCTTGAACTTATTTGTTCAGATTCACAAACTTTCAAGGATTTCAAGGACCTGTGGGAACCCTGTATAATACAGAAATTGTGCTGGTACTTATCCATTATTTAGAAAAAATGATAGTAATTAGTTTTTTGCTTGGATGCGGAGTAAAAGAAAAATGTGTATAGCATACAAAATTAATAAATTAGCATGTAATGTATAATTACGTACAGAACTTTTACATTATGTGGACACCCTTTAAACTTTAAAAAGCTTCATCACACTCACATATCTCAGTATAAAAAACAGGGTTTCTTATGAAACCAAAAGTGGTTCGATAGCTTGCACCAAAACCTCCCTTTTTTTTTTAAGATTATTACTGAATTATTATATGGTTCACGCATGTTTTCTGCATCACATTCTCAATCTCAGAGTCAACATGTGAATGTAGGTGATTTTCCATTTGTCTTTGGTTCATAAAACACGAAAAAGGTTTGTGATCGTTCTACGTTGTCGGAAAATCATCCCCTTGAAGTCTGTCATTTCACCCTGCTAGAGTTCCACAGCACAAATGTAATTAGCATTGCGTATTTGCTCGTCTGCCTGGTCGCGTCCAGAGTGCACCACGGGCCGCTGCACCCTTCAGGCTTAATTGGCTGCTGTTTGAACATGATTTTCACCTGTTAATTAGAACAAACTGGCAAACCTCTGGGGAGGGAGGGCAATTAGTCAATGATGTGTACCGCACCAGGAACAATGCACTGGCCAGCAGGTTCAGTGAATGAAAAACGGGACAGAAATCAAACTTCTGATTTTCTTCACCCTGTTCTCTTACCCTTCCAACCCAATGAATGTCATGCCTTTGCCCTTCAACTGCATTACCTGTCAAAGGCCTGCAGACAAGAGACCCAAAGTTATGTTACCAAAACTAGACTTAACTGTCTGTGTTCCACATAGTGGTGCAGCAATTACCTTCAGGCACTACATTTTAGAATGGGATTTAATTCTTTAACAATGTCTTCAAATGGGATTTGAGGATATTGTTAAAGAGTGGAACCATAACGGTGGGTCTTGGATTCATCACATGCTGAAAGCAAAAATTGTAGACCTTTAATTGTGTGTCCTCTAAATGCTGTTATTGTTCGGAGCCCAGCGAATAACATATTTAGCTTCATTGAGCTTGATTCATTTGATTGATCAAATCAAGCTCATCATTGCATTGTGGGTGTGTAGTCATGATTTGTGGCAAGCACAACAATCTGCCTATTTAAGTTCCCCTTGGGTCACAATGTCCCTTTGCCTCTCTCTGTAAATGTTTTTCTTTTTTAATCTATATGTTTGGGGTTTTTTTTACATGTTTTTGTCATGCATATCCATCATCATTCCAGCTAGACACAGAAAACATGCCAAGCAAAGCACAAGCCACACCTGATACCAATTAGTGGACCACTATGTGCATTTTTGCAAGCGCAATTATGGCAGCACACAGTCAGCAGAAATGTACCAAAGTCTGCTGGTAACCAAGCCAGTTCCAAACCATAATAATTTGTTTTAAAACAGACATAAAAAATATAAAAATGTTGGAAGTGTCTTTAACAAGCATGTAAATGCTGTGTTTGCACACTACACTTACTGTGCACACATGGAACAGGACAAAACTATTAGAGGGCCATGAATCTCAAAAAACAGGGGCAAAGGGACCTTGAATGATTACAATATATTATTTTGCCTGCAACTACGCACTTGTAATACTAAATACATTTGATGAGTTCGATTTGATGAATCAAATAAATCAAGCTGAATGAAGTTAAAGCTGTTTTCCTTTGGCCTCTGAAAAATAACAGCATTCAAAGGAAACATGCATTATAAATGTATAACAATAAAAAGTAACCTTTATTTAGACATGAACACAAAACGCTTTCCATGGCTTCCCTGCACAGCTTATAACATCCATTGCAACATCAAGCTGTATTTTCAGCAAATATGACCAACATGTACAAAAATATAACCACTCTAAGAAGTTCTTTTAAACGAAATATTTTTCCTTCCTCACAAACTAAATAAACATCAAGTCTGCAACTGTTGGAAGCATAAAATCTATTTAATCTTTTTTTGCTTCATCAGCTTACATTTACAAGCTGTACAAAACACTGGCAACATCCAGTCAAACTAACGAGAAACTCGTTTTTTTTTTAACCTAACATCCAGTATTCAGGTTAAAATGCAATACTATCACGCTAAATTGTGGCTAATCAAACTAGGCAGCTTAAAAATGACCTCTATGAAGATGCTATCAAGCTAAAAAAAACTTTCATTACTGTGCAAACCATGAAATCGCTTGTCATATTCATAATGTTACTTTCTATACAATAATACAGAGTAATAGAGAATAATTTGGAATCGTGTAGACACTGAAAGGTATTTATGTTTTATTTTTGGTTATCATACAGTGTATTATGTATTATTAATATTTGTCAAGTTATATCACTTTTCAAATACAAGTCACTCTACATGTCAGATTTAGGGTTAAGGTCAGTAGATACATTGTAGATACATTATAATGCAAAACTTAGGGCCACAGGAAAGTAAAGCAGAAAGTTACCATTTCTCATACATGAACACACATCATAAATACAGAGGATTCTGATCCAAGATCAGTCTCTATAAGATTTTTCTGAATACCAGCCCTGGTGTTGTCTACATAATTTATCTACACATCCCTTTTATCTGTGGTCAGTTTATAAACACAAAGTCCTGGATATCATGGATATTCTTTTTGGGTGGTGGACCACTCTGTAACATTCTCAGAAAAGCAGATTTCTTTGATAATTTTCATTTTTACTAGAATCCCTGGGATTCTAGTTGTATGTTAGCACTAAGCTAATGAAAATGGGCACAAAGGTTTTTGTTATTTTTTTGCCATTCCAGTGTAAACACCAACATTCCTGCAGAGTGACTGATAGAAACCCACTGGTTTGGTTGGCCATGTATTCACAGTAAGTGACGTATCCAGAACTCTCTTAGATATTCTACCTAGTAATGATGCCACTATTAGTGGTGGTCAGGGCTTTTATGACCCACACCTGCTTGACGTATAAGAGCCAACATGCCCTACTCGAGCCACAAAAATATTTCTTAATCAGTGAACCAAACCCAGTCCGCATTGTTCCTGAAAGAATGTTGCTTTGGCATTTATCCCCCAGTCCGCACCCAAGCAATAAACTGACCTGAACCCACTCAACAGCAGGTTATGGGTCAATCCCTGCATCACTACTAACTAGATACCACAGAGAAAAAAAGTTTAGCTAATTGTTTCCACCCTAAACTCAAAACTAGACGTACCACATTATGGTGTGTAGGATGACCATCGAAGAGAGAATGAGAGAATGAGTAGTTGAGAAAGTTTAATGATCTAATGTAAAGCACACAGTGAGAACATTGTGAAATTCTGTCTCTGCATTAAACCTATTCACCAAGTGAAGCAGTGGGCAGCCAGGAACACTACTTGGGGAGCAGTGTGTGGGGACAGTACTTTGCTCAAGGGTACCTTAGTGGTGCCACTAGCAGTCTTGGGATTCAAACCCACAACCTTCTGATTGCAGGGACAACTCCCTAACCACTCCCAAATTTTTTGCTTCTTACTAATTGCTTGAATTATTTTATTTATTTAATTGCAAAGGAACATATTTTATACGCTTCTTGGTTTTAATGCTTTGATTTCAAACTTCTGAATATTAGATAAATAGATAGCGAGATAGCGAGATAGATAGATAGATCGATTAAAACTTTATTAATCCTTCGGGAAGATTCCTCTGGAATCTTTCACAAGCTTTCACAAGCACGCAAGCTAATATAATCTGAAATACCAAACAGAATTTAGGTATTTTGAAAAAAACAAACAGTCTGAACGGGATTTTTATCATCACTCTGTAAAGCCAGTCCTGGTCTTTAAACGTCTGCGGTACAACAAAACGTTTCTGGATGAGTTAATTTGTATCAAACCCAAAACCTTCAACTTCCAGTGAAGTTCTCCTCGCATTCAGGGCGTTTCCACCTAACCCTTCTTCGCTCTTCCTCGCTCTCCCTGTACCTTCAGAATCCAGGCTAATTACAGTGAGCTCAGGCTGCTGCACTGGTGGCCATGGTTTCCCGTCCTCCATCTACACATTATTCCAACAACAGCCTGAAGTCTGCTCGGCCTCTGAAGTGTTGTCATGGCCACTGGAGCTCGAACTGTCAGCTGTCCTGCCTCAACCCGCCCATTTAACGACCAGGAAATGAGGGAACAATGGCGCCGCGCGTCTCAGATTATTCAAGGAGAACGGCAAGTAGACAGTCGGAGGGGGAGCGTTTCAAAGCACTCATTTGAGAATGCTTCATCACAGCCCCTCTGTTTGAGCGCTTTATTACTCAATATGGGTGCCATTAGGAGCAAGACGTTGTTCTCCATTAGAGGAGAGCAGGTGGGTGGAAATGATCGATGTTCTTTGAAACAGATCTCGCACCCTGAGAGGAGAGCGTTTAATAGGGAAGTCTAAACTGAAGGCTGAAGGTGGGAGAGAGTGAGGGATCTGGGAATCTTTTATTAGCAGATATGATTATGTAACAGACATTCATGGATGTATTCACAAAAGAGAATACATATAAAAACACACACACACACACAAACACACATACACACATACACACATACACACACAAACACACAAACACACAGCCATGGAAAAAAAACAAAAAAACACGCGCGCACATGCACGCGCACACACAAACAAATAAGAGACCACTTTTCCCTTTTTTTGTTCACTGTTCATACAATTTGCGGCAATTTGTGTGTGTGTGTGTGTGTGTGTAAAATGCAGAGGTCTCTATTCTTTTCTGAACTATTGCAGTGTGAGCTGTGTAAAAAATAAGAAATGCCTCCATGTGTTGTGAGTGCAGTAGTGTTTGTGTGTGTGTGTGTGTGTGTGTGTGTGTGTGTGTGTGTGTGTGTTGTGAGTGCAGTAGTGTGTGTAGAGCAGTTTTTCTATGTGCTGTATTCCGGCAGCTTCAATCCTGATTCAGTTTCTGATGGATGAAACTGAGTCACACACACACACACACACACACACTCTGCTCTTAACATCACTGTTTTAATTGTTGCAGTGTTGTGTAGTTCAACTTTTCCAAGGTATAATAAATTATTTATATGTAAACAGTATTTATTCATATTAGGCAGTACTGCATAACAACCCTTAAGATGAATAACTGAAAACTACATGTTATGTCAAGTGTAAAACTGAACCCT
Organism: Brachyalestes nurse; assembly: GCA_037974405.1. Classification (NCBI taxonomy): domain Eukaryota; kingdom Metazoa; phylum Chordata; class Actinopteri; order Characiformes; family Alestidae; genus Brachyalestes; species Brachyalestes nurse. The sequence goes on along the minus strand of JBBPCY010000039.1, from coordinate 7,468,624 downwards.
GGGTCATATTAAATCAGATGATGGTTTTTAATTGTATCGACAGGTTCCATGTGAATTTGCAATGTGGCACCATGGGGTCGTCGGACATAGCCCTCCACTTCAACCCGCGCTACAGTGGAAACTCTGGAGTCGTGGTGTGCAACACCCTGCAGAACTCGTCCTGGGGCTCAGAGGAGCGGAGCCGCAAGATGGCACTGCCCAGAGGGTCTAACTTCATCCTCACTTTCCTGGTCAATCGGGACTCCTACACGGTGAGGAACAGGATTATACCTTCAGACAGACTTGTAGTTATTGTTATTATAATTATAATGATAATAATAATAATTATGATTATTATTATTCTTGTTGCTGTGGTATTTAGAGCATATAGTTTTCTCCCCTGTTCCAAGAGCACCCGCCAATAGTGAAAATAGTGAAAATAGTATAGTGAATATGTGATGCCTAAAAACGCCTGTTTTTATAGTGTAAACCCTAAATATGCCACCAAATATAAAATATATACTTTTAAACTCAACTTAATACGTTACCCTGACAGAAAATGTAAAGGTAACCCTATATTCACGTTGTACAGTTTACACTGAACTCCTGCAGTGCTAGAATGTAAATACCGATGTTACCCCCATATAGACTGTACTGTAATTCATGCACAGGTGTTTTCTTTGGTATGCGCTGTTGTTTTCTTTGGTACAAGCAGGTAAATACACTAATAAGTGAATTAACTGTACAGTAATAAAAATACAGGGCTTTAAGAAGAACAAAACGAAAAACACACGAACATTCGAGACGTTCCACGGGGGAAATTCTGGACTGCAGCGTCACAGGGCAGGAGCCAATCAGCAGCAAGGAGAAATAAATAACGTTCTTGGATTGGCTACTTTCAAACCTCCTGCCTCTGAGTACAGCTGTCTGTAATGAAAATTTAGGGATAAATATATTGTTTAACACAAATGAATTAGCCTCTACTATCAAATATTAAATATTCTACTTTGGATTTTTCTGGATATGCTATAAATTAAGTGGTAACTATTATTCTATGTGTAATATTAAGTATCCAGTGTCCATACTTGTCATAATGTGTACTAAGCATAAAATGAGAGACCATAGGAGATCTATGGTCACACATTTAAAAACTTCTTGAGTTCTTCGTGAAATACTTTTGAGACCAAATTAGCCAAGCATAGTGAAGCATATTATATTACACAGGTTATACTTATGCTTAAGAAAGCAGATTTGTACTAAGGGTATTAGAATCAATTTGCTCATTAGATGTCTTTTAAAAAGAGCTCTCTCCTGGACCCATGAGACTGCTTTGTTCTTCAATAAAGTGGCAAGCTGCATTTACTCTGACTGCATTTGATTTTTGAATTAGAAAACCGTGTTAGATTTGCATTCCTGCTTCTACATCTGTGAGGTCTGGGCCTCGTGCACCATGCCCCCTTGTCCTCATGCTGGTTGTTTATGTTTGGGCGCTGAGCAGCGGAGGCTCATTCCGTTCAGGTGTCCGATTGCCTTGCTAACCGCCGCCCAAACATAAACAACCAGCACGAGGATGAGTGGGCGTGGCGGACAAGGCCTGGACGTCACAAAAACAAATAAAAAATGTGGCGGATATCTGCAGTTTCCGCGTAGGTGATGGACATCTATGTTTTTAAAATTATACTCAAGCATGATTTTAAAGGAAACTGCTTTTTTGCCTTTAGTCCTTCACATTTAGCTCCTAAGATCCTCGTCTGGTCAAACTCCTGTACTGTTATATTGCTGTTCACATCACTTACCATGAAGTTTCACTCCAGACTGATGGAACCCAAACTAGAGGGTACACTCCAGTATGCTCATAGATGTTTAATGTCCGAAGGCAGGGGTGGGCAACTTCCCCTGTCCAAAGATGTTCCACTGCAGGTTTATGAAGATCTCGAGAAGTTTTGGACAAAATCCTGTTTTGTAAAAGTGATTGTCAGGACAGGTTGGGCTTAGATGACTTTGAATCTTTTCATTTGTGCCACTCTGTTGCAGGTCACAGTAAATGGGGCCCATTTCTTGGAATACCTGCACCGTCTCTCTGTGTCCCGCGTAAACACGATCTCTGTGGACGGGGGTGTGGAGATCGAGTCTATCTCTTTCCAAAACCCAGCGGTGAGAATTCTCAAAGCAACTTCAACATTTGCTTTCCTGAAGAATCCCAGCCATGGCACTATAAACACGGTGTTCTTTTCTTTTAGACCCCTGCAGTTCTATGGCCTTGTTCTCAACAACAGGTAGGCTTTTTTTTTCATCACGCACATTTCATGTTACTTACAGTACTGTGCAAAAGTCTTAGGCACTTGCGCAAATTGTTTGAAGCCTGGATTTATTTATGCTAGCAAAGCCACAAGTGAACATATGAAGTGAAGAATAAATGCAAACAAATAAGAAAGCAGTAAAAGACAAACACCTGCTTGGTTTCAGATTTCTGCCCGATGCCTCCAGTCATTTCATGGATTTATCAAATTTCATGAACAAAACATGTAATTTAAAGAAATAACAAGAACCAACCCAGATATTTGATGGAAGCTATAAGAAATACTGGGCCTCCACGAAGAAAGAGGTCTGGAGATGGTTAAGAGGACACTTTGCTGTACATAAGACCACAATTTACTGAATTAATGATATTGTAATATTAGTGTTTTAGCACTAATTTAACACGACTGCCCAGGAGTAAACAGCTTACAAGTAGAATTTCCTATAAGAATAAAAACATGAAGGTAAAAATGTTTTCTAGTTTTGAGTGTTTCTCGATCGTGCTCCAGTTTCACATAGCCCTCGACACCACAGTCCATCAACCAGTTCTGGGGTCCTTGAAGAGCTCAGATGAAGGGAATGAGTGAAAAAGCAATCCTGTGGGTTGTCAGAGCTTAATTATGAATCAATAGCATCAGGAGATTCCATATTGTAAGTCTGAATTTCAGGGATTTCAGGAATCCAAAGCATAATTCACTGGAAAGTTAGTTTAGGTCACCAAAGTCACAATGCGTAAAACTAACTGGTATTAGCTAAGTCACAATACAGATGTTTAGCTTAATTTATCACCAGTACAGAATGTTATCTGAAGTTTTCTGAGTCAATGATTTGAAAAGTTAGCTTAAGCTAACTTAAGCTAAGTATTTAGCTTAAGCTAACTTTTCAGCTTTGAAACACGAAAATTTAGCTAAATATGGAAAAATGGAAAATTAGATGAAGTGTCCTGAGTGACTAATATGAAAAATTAGTCTGAGGTAGCTAAGTCAACAAAACAGAAATTTAGATTACTTTCATCTTAACTTTCAGCTGCGCTTTACGATGCACGAGTAGCAGTTCAGAATGAAATGATGTTGTTATATGATCTGCAGCATGGGAAGACCTAGCCAACTAAACTGGGAGAAAGAAAAAAATGATAGAATAATTAAATAAAACGATCAGTTTGGTTTTTTTTACACAAGAACTATTTCGCTTGCAGGTGCAGTGGGGCCAAGGCAATCGGCAGAACCGCCGACAGCGGAGCCTACAAAAGCAACTCTATGTAGGCCAGTCCCAAGTGAGCAAACACTTTAATATGGCCAGCAGAAGGGAGTTCCACTGATTTTTCTGGATTCCCACCTAAATAAATGTCTGATCGGATGTGAAATGCTCAGCTCTAGAGAAACTTACAGGGTCAGAATTGTTCCCAGTGGTGGTGAATGGAACCAGACGTCTGAAGAGTTTAATGACTCTAAAATAATTTTGAAAAATGGGTGGAGTCCTCTTTTTAGTGGATGTCATATTTTGCAAAAAAAATTGACTTAAGTAATTTATACAGTTCTATTTAAATTCTATATTCCTGCACTACTGCACTCATTGTTGGGCCACCTATAGACCCTTAGCATTTAATGGTCTAGAACAAGTTAGAAGCTCCTTTAGGACATTTTGATGAAATATATCCTCTTTTTTTCTCACAGGCACCTCCTCCGTACAGTCCTCCACAAGCCTATGTAAGAACTACATGTCCCACAATCCACTGCAATATCTGAATATGTGAGCTGTGTTTAAAGACCTAGAGCTCTAACAGCTGTTCCAGATGTAGCCTTTCTTGGATTGAGCAAGTATTGGATTGTCAGTATGTGAATAGTAGGCAGACTTAGAAATGCACGATGTTCATGGATAATGTGGCAAAAAAAAATCATGTGAACTCAGCGTTGCAAACTAAACAGTGTGGAGTGAGACAAGCTGCATGTTTGCATGTTGTTTTTCTTGTCTCCACAGGTAATGCCATACAAAACAATTATCCAGGGTGGACTTTACCCTGGCAGAGCCATCAGCGTGCAGGGTTTTGTCAACCATGATGCAGACAGGTGCTTACAGCAGATTCCATTTACAATCCGCATAAAAACTACAGTGGTGACAAAAACTTATGACTTACTTCACCAATGTATTGTACTACATGCTTTGAGTCATGCTGGCTAATAATCTTCATTCAGATTCATATTTTCCATGAAAATGGAAAGGCCGTGGTCTCTAGACTGGTCCTTATGCCGCCACCCCCTTAACATATTTGCTCCATCCTAACACTGAATGCATTAGACTGTTTTCTTCAAGATTCAAAATAATAATTAGCCTTACAACTGAGAATTCAAGTGATACTCATAGTAATTATTGAAAATGGTCAATAACAATTAATTGAAAATGTCTAATGATTCCAAACGGTGGAAAGATTTTGAGCCACATCACTCGACTCTAGTTCTGAATGTATTCCCTCTTGATAGACTGAAGCTGCTTCTGCTTTCTTTCCAGGTTTTGCATCAACCTGCGCTTTAACTCTGGTCTTGCCTTCCACTTCAACCCACGGTTCAATGAAAATGTGGTGGTGCGCAACAGCCTGCTTCAGGATAGGTGGGGATCTGAGGAGAGGACAGGGGGCATGCCCTTCTACAGAGGCCAGCCCTTTTTGGTACTGAAAACAAATGATAATTTATGCATATAAATAATAGTGCTAGGCATGTTAACGTTTTATGATCACATTAACACATTATTTACTTAATGGCAATGATTGTTTTATTGCACATAAACACAGTTTTTTTTATATACTTTTATTTTGAAATTTCGTTTTTGTGTTCATGGATGCGGGGAGCACGGAGCTCCACGTCTCGGCTGGTTTTCGGGGGGGGTCAGTTGTCCCATTACTTTTGTCCGTATTTGCAGCTGCTGTAATGCTCTGAACTCTGAGGGGAACTTGTTTTTCTATAACAAACTAAATAAAACGCGCGTCTTGGCTTTTGTCCAGGAAACAAGAAGTGGGGGGGACGAAACAAATGATTTTGAAAGGGGGGGGTGTCTAACCCCTGCTATAGTGGTTCCGGCGCCCATGCCAGGTGGTGATCAGTATACTGGTGGAGCTGAATGTTGAGTGGTTGGCACTTTGCAACCTGTCACATTAAAACATTTGTTCCCATTTCTTTAATATAATCTAGACTTGTAGTCACGACCGCTTAAACCAAGACAAAGTTGAGACGATACTGAGACCGAGACCAAAAAAAAAAAGACTCCCTTAACTTCTTGAGGACTGACATGATGGGTACTGACTCGTCCCAAAGTCATCTGATAAAACAGCTAACACCTTCTTATGGGTCAGCAGCCACATAAATATGCCCATTAAAGTCGATAACAAACCACACCATACCAGCACTTAAAGTGCTCACTGAAATGGTTTTGGTACATTTCTGCTCAATGGATTCGCCAAAATATTTAAAGTTTGTGAAAATTGTTAATGTTTAAGTAGCCGATAGCCACTGATAGAGCTAGCTATCTGTACTTAGCATGTAGTTACACTCTTCACCAGAAAAGTTAAGTCTGCGGAGAAGCTTGCAAAAAAAATCTGTCCCTAAATCATTTATACTGCATGTGTGAGAAGAACACATGATAAATAACAATAATACATATACATTATCTGGTCATTGGAAACGTAGGTAAAAGAGTTTGAAGATGGGCAGATGGCTACTGGTGTTTACACTCCAGGTGCCTGGTGAAGGTTGCGGTAGTCCCGGCTGTCTCGGTCAAGGAGACTTTGCAAAATCTGCATTTTGCCGAATGCTTCTTTTTTTTAACCTGTGCTGCTCTTGTGTTCTACGAATGCAGACTTCATGACTGAAGAATGCGCTGACATTATTTCTATAACTTACTGACTAGCCTACTACTGCTGACATTACTGTAACTGACTGACTAGGCTTACTGCTCACTGTGATGCTGGATCTAATGTTTAACTAGCACTACATCTGCGTATTATGTTTGGATGAGTGCCAGTCTCTAAATCAGAACAAAATACATGTATGTCATTGACTGGTTTCGTTTGAAGGGTGCAAAAGGCGAAATAATAATAATGTTGCATTATCGAATGTTATGTTGTGTGTCATGTATACTGTTGGCTCCAAATCTCCGGACCACTATGTTGATCTGAGACAGCAAGACCAAGACAAGGCTGAGGGATCCGAGACCAAGACAAGACCAAGACAGAGAGAACAAGACAAGACCGAGGGATCCGAGACCAAGACAAGACCAAGACGGAGAGACCAAGACAAGACCGAGGGATCCGAGACCGAGACAAGACCAAGAAAGAGAGACCAAGACAAGACAGAGGGATCCGAGACCAAGACCAAGACAGAGAGACCAAGACAAGACCGAGGGATCCGAGACCAAGACCAAGACAGAGAGACCAAGACAAGACCGAGGGATCCGAGACCGAGACAAGACCAAGACCGCCAAGACTGTGACACGTAAAAGTGGTCTCGAGACATCCGACTCTAATATAATCTACTCAGTATTCCAAAGCTGAGACAGTTTGACAGGCAGCAAACATTTCTGCATTAACAAGGTGATTCAAAGCAAAATAGAAAGATATGAAGGGTGTCTGTTGCACCAATATATATACATACACATTTATGAATTGCATTGGTGTCTTTTTACCCATGTAATACATAATTCATATCCTTTGCTCTGTGAGTGTGATGTATTCATTAATGATAATAAGCCCACTAATGTTTATTAGCAGTCTAAGATCAAAGGTTTGTTGTGATACAGCCTACATATGTGACCTAGATTACATGTCATTAATCATTAATCATTAATCATACGGTATCTGTGCTTCGTGTAAATATTTGTCTTTGACTTTCATTTACATTTGGATGTGTGTTTCAGGTGACCGTCGTCTGCGACACCCAGTGCTACAAAATCATGATCAACGGCGTCCAAATGTTCACCTACAACCACCGTTTTTACCTGCTGCAGCAGATCGACGTCCTGGAGGTCGAAGGCAATGTTACTCTCAGCTCTGTGTCAGTTTAAGGCCCAATTGCTTACACTTCGAATAAAAAGCTAATATTTAAATTTCCACCACTACAGTAAGAAATATTCTATATTGTTTTATACAGTACTGTGCAAAAGTATTAGGCATCAACTATTTTTCTCAGTGTGTGATAATAAAGTGTCTTTCTGCCAGCAAAGTTAACATTAGAATAAACACAAACAAACAAGAAAGCAGTGAAAAGTATCAGGATTTGTTCTGTTTGTAAAAAGTAGTTGTGTGAGCTGGTGAGGAGAACACAGGTTGGGTTCCAGATTCCTCCTCGGTTCCTCCAGCCGTTGTT
>JBBPCY010000039.1:7445201-7460896 GCA_037974405.1 Brachyalestes nurse | reverse complement strand
TATCTATCTATCTATATCTATCTATATCTATATCTATATCTATATCTATATCTATATCTATCTATCTATCTATCTATATATATATAGACTCAAAGCAGCCATCACACCTGCAGCACCACATTTTGAAATATTACTCAGTTCTTTTATCCTGATTTTTATTTGCCAGAGTTTATTCATCAGTCAAAACATGACTTAGAAACGCTATTTTTCCATAAACATAATTTGTTATTGATCTGTCTCACTTAGCTAAGACCATGTAAACCGCATGGTTCAATTGTTACGGTCTGACCAAGGTCTTGATCAAGCTACTTACTAAAACAAATTAAAACATGGTCTAGGCCAAAACTGGCAGGACTATTTTAAACTGTATTTAAGCACAAACATGCTTAAATCACTTGTATTGCCTACACAGAACTTTTGTGATGTTTTACAACTTTTTCGGTAATGGTACCAAAAGCTTATTGTCTCCAAATACTGTATTAATATATCTTTTAATACATATTAGTGCATTTTTCAGACCTAACTCAGGGTGGAGTTTTATTTAGTATTACTATGTTTAAAACATAGGCAAATTCTTTTTAACTTAATAAATACTTTTATTTTTATAAAATATTTTTTAATTGGCCTGATTAAGCAATGGGTTCTCACCTGGAGCTCAGTGTCATTGGGCACATACTGGTCCTGCTCGCCCATCAGCATGTCGATAACAGGGTGTCTGCCCTCCCTGATCACTATGTGACGCTCCTGCTCCAGAATCTCTGGTCTGCGTCGAAAAATAGAAGATAGTTAAAGATGAAAAACTGTAAATGCACAATAGATCTCCACACCTCATAATCAAAAACAAGGACAAGCTTGTGCTCAGAACGTTTCTTTTAAAATGTGCTTAATCTTACATTTCTTAAAGTTTACTGAATGCCATGAGGGACAGGTTTGGAGTTATTGCTATTTTAAAAAGGCTAATATATAATCACTCTTAAAACAAAACCTGGTATTTCCCAAATAATAATGAATGAAAGAGAAAACCTTGTAAACCATGTATTGGAACTGAATGTAAAAAGGTTGTTCAAGTAATTTAACATATTTTTAATTGGTTATCAACCCATTCACTGTCAAATTTCAACACAAGTATTTTAATTTGCAATCTCTTTAAATGTAACTTTGCTATTTCATATTTAATAATAAAAAAAAAAACCACACACACATACATATAAATATACATTTTATATATCGTCACCTTACTAAAATAATTGCCTGTCATTTTTTGGCTAAATTGACTTTGGCTAAATCATCTCCTCATGATGTTGGCCACCTATGGCAAAACTGCCTACACCGTCAGATTCTACCAGTTTAGGACAAGGTCCTGCCCATTGAAATCAACAGGCGCCGATTTTTTATTTTTTGTGTGTGTTTCCTGTGGGCATTAACGAATCTAGATTTTTTTCAAGTCGACTAGTCGGTCAGCCAAGTTGAAGTCAAGTCGACTAGTCGTTTGATGACGTCATCACACGCAGTGGAGGAACACAGGTGTGCAACACTGAGCAACTTTTATTAAAAGTTATCTGTAACATTAACAGTCAACACGACAATTAAACAAAACAAAACAAAGACTGAGACCTTGAATTTTCTGGTAAATTTAAGTGTCCAACTGAGAGTGGGAACAGTTTAAGCTGCGGCAGGACGACTCTGCAGTGTTAGCATTAGCCATGTTAGCTAGCCTAGGCCGTGCAGAACGCCGGTACTGTTACCAGGGTTCCCACACTTTGGTTAACATCAAATTCAAGGACCTTTCAAGGACTTTCCAGGACCAATATCCTCAAATTCAAGGGCCACACGCGGCGGCACTGACCTACTGCTACCGCTGAATATGTTCTCAATAAACAAATTTAGATGCAAATGCAATGAGCGAAAGACGAGGAAAAGACGAGTGCAGGTCATCGCCGACAACGTTTGTGTGTCGGGAAAGTTGGCCTGAGGTATCACATGAAGTTTGGTGGGTTTCGGACAAAGCATGTCCAAGCAGGACAATCTGAAAGCTGAGCATAAAAATGAGAATAACGAATGAACGACAAGACATAGCAAACAGCTGTGAACAAGCCCGCTATTCCAGATCGGTCCCGACGTGTCAGAGTTGGAATGGTGTCCATCTCAAAAGCCCTGGGAGGAGTAGCAGGCCAAAAAATGGGTGAACGGAACAAAAATAAAGATAAAACTTAGGAAGAACAATAATATACTTGCTCCGAAAGCGGCTACGCACACGTTACATTGACTACATACAGGAAACAAGAATGTAGTGCTGAAAATCTACAGAAGAAGAACAAATGAGCTTTCGCAAATTAAAAGTCGGCATAGGCATAATTTTAAACAGACCTGTAGTGGCAAAATAATAACACGTTGACAGCGGTCGTCATCCATGAAATTTAAATTCCCAAAAAATATTTAAGGACTTTCAAGGACAGTGTCTCTTTATGCCTGTTTTCAAAAACGTTCCAGGGCCCTGAACTTATTTGTTCAGATTCACAAACTTTCAAGGACCCGTGGGAACCCTGCGTTACTGTACTTTAACACTGACTTGCAGGTTGTGCAGGTCTTCGTGCTGTTTGTGCGTCTAGAGTGAAGTATCTCCACACAGTGATGTGTCTGTGCTCTCTGCTGCATGTCTCTCGTCTCGTGTTTACATTCCCCTCACGGCAATGGTACCACCCTTTTTATGAAGGGACTATAATAATTGATTAAGTCACGGAACGCGTGTCAGAGTCAGCCAATTAGAGGCAGAGATTGCATTGTGTACACAAACGAGGGCATACACACACACGTATGCATAACTATTTACGTTTATCGCAAATTATGGCAAATTCCTGGTGAAATAACTATAGTGGAAAAACAAACATGACCTTAAATTTCATTACTTGCAGGTAAAAGTTTTGTTATTTAAGTTTACGTCTTGTGCATGCATGTGCACAAATGCTAAGACTCCATCCACAAAACGCACCCTTATGAAACACACTGTAACAAGGAAATCAAAGCAGAGCAGTATAGGAGAGCAGATTCGTGTCTCCGCTGGCTAAATATATATAGGTTTGGAAGTGTAGTATGAGGAGCGTCTCTGGCGCACAGTGGAACAGGAGGGAGGGGGTGGAGGAGCGGAGTGGAGGGGGTGTAGTTGGCGTAAACCTCGGCCTTCAAAGTCAAATCCACTCCCCCACACAGCCTGTGAGCAGCAGAGGGAGTGGGTTCCGTGCGCTCCGGGGGCGGGCTGGAGCCTACTGCTGGCCAGGGAGAGCCGGAGCGAGGGCCCTCTGGGGTCCCCCCACTCTCAATCCTTCATCAGAGCTTATGTAAGGAGCTTCAAACACCTCCCGCAAAACACAACAGACAAAAGCAGCCCCGACCGGAGGTGCGAAAATGCGCTTTTTACGGCACTACAAGCTGCAAGGACACCGTCCTAACGTTCTCTGTATCTTTTCTAAGAACACTGACTAGAGATTCAACCCAAGTACCAAATATCAGTATCAGACTGAGGTGAAAAAAAAAATCTCATTGTGTAACAAAAACTATCTAAAATATCCCAGAAAAACAAGTTTTGTTGAATGCACAAGTGAAAATAAGTACACTAAGTTCTACAGAACACATTTTTTGCTCATTTTATGCAAAATTATTGTATTTGCTCAATTTAACATATGCATGAAAATAAAATATAAAACTAGTTCGGGACAAGAGTTTTGGCACATGCTTTTCATTTTTTCCAACACATTCAACAGCAATGAAATCAAAAATATAGAACAAAAAAAACTGCAGCAAACTTTGCTGAAAATGCTGTGTCTAAATTTGTTCCCTACAGCTCCTATGTGCTTATTTTCACTTAATAATGCACAAAACATAATAATGTAATTTGACCAGGGGCATTCAAACAGTATAGATGTTTAGTATAGAGGTTTGCAGACGTTTGACTCGTTAATACTTTTTATTTTGTTTACCGGGAGAAAACAGGATATAAACAAGATATAAAGACTTAAGCTAAATTTACTGATATCATTTCTTGGAATAAAGTAATTCTTCACATCACCCCAACTATCCTAAACATCAAAATATTATAATTAATAATTGAGTGTCACAGTACCAGTAATAAAGACTCAGCAAGAAGATGAGTGAAGTAAACGTACATTTAATCCTGAAAATCGTATTATTGTACAAGGAAACAGACCCTTTGATTCTTACATAACACTAGTTTTAAGGGGGATTTGAAGACCTAGATACTAATGCTGGGTTTAATAAATCTTAATAGAATTTTTCCTTACTACATTGTTCTTTTTTTGTTTAATGTAAGCATTTACACCTCATTTTCAGTACTAGGTTAAATGAATGGCTTTGTATTGTCTCCCCAAAAACCCTGACCTTGTCAGAGGAGGCTACATCTCAAAAACTGACTTTGTCACAAATTATTTTAAATAGGGTGAAAATTTAGACAAATTAAAGTAACTGTTCTTGAAACAAACACAATAATTCTACAATAATTCTTGAAACAAACACAATAATTCTACACTGACAGAGCTTTTTAAGAATCATAGAAAATAAACATACATTGCCTTACAATAATTTTACTTGGTAAGATTTTGATCCTGTGGAAGATAACATGGATCTCCAGTATCATCATCACCCAAGAACCAGTTTCTATATGGATACTGGTAATGAAAAAGGTAGCATTGTATTTTCAACAACACTGAGCTCAAAGACACGGCAAAGACCTTTAATGGCCTCACCTTCACTGATGATGCACTGGCACATCACTAATGAATATGCGGGAATGATCACAGCATGATACAAAAGTTGATGCGTTTCATTATCATACCTGCAGTAATTGCTCTCTTTAGCAACCCGTGCCAATGAGAAGAGACAGTCCACGGTTGCTAGGTGACCCACTGCTTTCCTCAGGATGTAGTAATGCTCCCCGAACAGCCTACGAGAAAAGGGAGCAGAAGGTGAAACGGCACTGGACAAAGTCTCTCCACAGAGGCCTCATGAATGCGAGGTGACATTTATAGTTATTGCAAAATCCTGCAGGCAAACAATAGCAGAGCAAGCAGAAAGCCTGCAGTATGAATGACAAAGCTGATCATTAAGACTGTGCATAGCGTAACATGGACGAGGACTCCTGATTTAAAGCAACCAGGAGGTCATAAAGTACGCACTGGAGGAAGTTGAGCCACTCTAAGCCGCAGTCGATGACCAGCTGTTCTCGCAGCTGCAGCAGACGACGGTGTTTCTCCACAATGAAAGGGGAGTGATAGCGGCCCACAGCTTTAGTGCTGGAGTGAAACAGGGAAATAACAACAGTAGAGAAATACAAGAAAGGGTGAAACTCCAGGTGCACCATCAGTGGGAGAATATGGACTATAAATATTACTTATTTAGAAACAACAGTTTTCAAAGAACACAATCAAAAAACAGAACTAACTCACCCTGAACTCCTAGAGTGAACATTTTATTTTCAAATTTGGCTAACTGGTTATAATTATGGTATTTCATTCAGCTTCAACATGAAACGAATAAATGCAGCAGTGTCTGGTTTGGGGATTGTTTAATAGGTCTAATGTATTTAGGTGATAAAGTTACTGGATTCTGGTAAACCTTTACTAATTGAAAACCACAGTGATTGGTTAGTGGTCATTATCTAAAAAAATGGTGAATAAGCCCACATTATACTAGAATCCAAACAACGCAATTTACTCCATTATTTTGTCCTGAAGGACTAGAGAGGGGGTGTGGAATTATACAACAATGATAAAATGTATATTTAAATGAAATGTATTAATATTTCTGTACAAAACAAACTAAAGGAAATTTATTGTTTAACATTTCCGTACAAAACAAATGAATTGCTCCTAATCTCTAGTTCTATAAATCTACAATTATAGTCATTAACTGGTTAATAACACTAAATTATTTAGCAGTCACTACCATTCAGGATACTGACTTACATGTTATAATAGAGTGTGAATAAAAATCCAATTAAAATAAAGAGAAAATCCATGGATGTGCACCAACAGATGTCACATGACATGGTCTCAGTGTGACTGAGGTGATTGCATGTTGTGGATCAGTAGATCAGATTCTCACCTGCTGATTTTAACCCAGTCTGGTGGGACGACTGAAGACATGTTATTCTTCACCTCAATGAGGAACTGGACAGAAAGAGAGAGAGAAAGAAAGAAAGAGATAAAGAAAGAGACATTGGTCTCCATGTGCCTGATTGGGTTCTGTAGTCTTTAACGCTTTGAAGAGTGAGCGTCTATAATCACATCTACTGTTCTGTTCCTCTCTCTATCTACTGGGACAGATGAATGACTGCAGACACATAAAAGACCGCTGGTTCACAGCATGCAGGCATCTTTTACCCATCTTTAATAGCAAAGCAAACACACAGACTCAGAGCCTCAGTAAATGCTAAATGACTGTGCTTTAGTCTGCTAATGGAACCTGTGGATGCATTTACATCCCAAACACAAAAACAAGGGTTTGCATGTAACTGATGCCATCTGTTTTGTGTTGAGTCATTGTATGGTACATCCTTCACCGTCTGCTTGTATCTAAAATCTATGTGGACACTCTAAATCCTGTCTGTCAGGTCAATCGTCCAGTGTAAGTCCTAGACGCCCCCTGCCCTACACATTAAAGCATTTTCCCAGCTCTAACACACCCACTTCAGCCCAGAAAGGCTTGTTAATCAAGTGTGTTGGGAGTAGAGAAACCACTGCTCTATTTTATAGTACTGTTCTACTTTATTCACCAGAAGTTTGGGCCCACTCTTTAGATTACAAATAAATAAACGATACACTGCTGTTTCACAACTGCAACTGGATTAGATGTGTAACGTACCTATACACTGTAAGGGCAATTTAATGGATGCAAAAGCTTATGTTCGAGTTTCATAAAAATAATCTTGCTCTTATCACAGCAGCACAGATTTGCTGCATCCACTCCATCAATTTATGGAAGTAACTTGTGCCCATACACTCCCAGCACCTTTTCAAGCATGCAAGCTGTTATGTCTCACTTGCTAGATGCTCATTTGAAACTTGTGAGTTCAGCTTCTCCCATGCCATCTCAATGGGAGAAAGATCTGGAGATTGGGGAGGTCAAGACATAATTCTCAAAACTTTTAGCTTTTCTTTGGACTCCATGTAATTTGGCACAATTGGGAAGAATGTCTGGAATCATTATACTGTTAAAGAAATTTTGTCCAAGTGATATGTGGAATAGACGGAATTGTGTGATGTTGAAGAACTGGGTGATATGTCAGCTCGCAACCAATAGTTAGAGCCTTTGTGGCTAAATAATGCGTTATGTGTAATATATATATATATACACACATACTTTTACACATTTTTTATGTAAAGTACTGACAAAAACATGGGCTACTGCACTACATGTCTTTAGAGAACATTTTTTTCATGTTTCATGTTTTAAGTAATGCTTATGCCAATATACCTAGAAGTTTTTAATAGCACTGAACATTCTTCTTAGTTCAAATCAAATGCCCTCCTCTATGTGCCAACCCAACACAAATGTGGTTTCAATTGAAGAGTAAAGTCTATGTTTATGATAGAATTCTCCATTTCTGCCAGTGAGCTTGGAGTGAGAAACACTTAAAAATAAAAAATTATAAAAAGAGGCATTTCAAGGCGCTTACCACTGCAACCTTAGAAAGTTAAACAAATAATTTTAATATAACTGTATGCTGACCCAACAAAACCATTTAATACTCAAACTACAACATAACTAGTTATATAACAAAACACAATTGCACATCTGGCTTAAAAAAAACATCACCTGGCAGCTTTGCAAAGCAAGAAGCTTCAGCCACTGTCAAATGTGACAATAATATGAAGTTAAATAAACGATGTTTGCTTGCACCAAAAGCAGTCACTGCAGTATAAACACAAAGCAAGATTGTATGTGGCTGTAAATGTATCAGAGAACTCAGATTTCACCGCAAATGAAGAGCATCCAGTGTTTCAGCACACAGTGGAAAAGTTCAATGTGAATGCGCCTTTACTCCTGGCTCAGACAGTCTGATTGCTGATTGCTGTCACAATGCAAACCCCTTCACTGAAGCACAGCATCTGATTAGGAAAGCGAGGGTCGCAGCTCTTAAGTCGCAGCCACTGACGCAAACATACAGGCACCAAACCGGGATTAAAGTGGTCAAAAAGAAAAATGGGCAATCGGGCACGAGTGAATGATTTAGACTGGTGAGAGACGGTGATGACAAAGGGCCAGTGACGGCACACCACAAGAACCCACTGTTTATGCATGAGTGGTAAGAAGACGGAACAGATGGAGAAGCAGGCTTGGGACTGCATGCAAACCGTGACATTTCAGAGACTGACTTTTTACCTTCTGCACTGTAGTTTAATACTAATTATTTCTCACTCATAGCTTTCTCAAACAAGCGGTGAAAACTGGGTTGAAAGTCTGGATCCTAAGCTGTCAATTAATGCCACATTTGTGCTTTTAAGCAGCTGAGGAGATATTTTATTAAAAACTCAAATTGGTCAAATTACACATTTTGTTGATTTAATTAAAGAAGAAGCCAACATTGTAGGTTATTTAACGTTTCTGTAAAACACACTGACATTCAGTTATTTGCTGAATTAAATATACTGGAACATAAACATTAAATGTGCCCTGTGCATAAGTTTGGGCACCCTTTTAGTAAGCGCTTCGTCTCCTGGTTAAAATCACCACCTCCAATAGGTTTCTTGTATGCAGCTTCTTGATTAAGGAACCCCCTACTTCTTTTCTTCTTTAGTTTCTTCACTGACTGTGGGACATTAGCGTCCAGGATATTAAGTCCAATCCCCTCAACACTTCCTGTACTACTGGCTGCATACAGCCCCAAAGCTTAATAGATTCCCCCTCAGGCTTGAGAGCTGACAAGCTGTTTATTTATTAAAATGGTTCATCTTTCTCTCCCCCCCCATTCATTCCTTTGTTGATGGGAGGCGAAGAGTTTCATTCTTGATTTATCAGACTACAGGACTTGATTCCACAATGTCTGTGATTTGTTCTCTTGCTTATGACTTCTGTGATGAGACCATGTAGATCATGAGATCCATGTAGATGATGTTTCCAACAACACTCCCTCTATCACTATTCCTGTCCTGAAATGTAATTTCACTTTGCTGACCAAGCCAGTATTCCCCCAGTTAGTCAAATATGTTATTATAAAAACACTAGTGGATCAACTGTGCATTTGCCATTTGTTTAAAAAAAATTAATATTATATTGTCATGCTGTTATTAAGAATTGCCATGTTTTCTTCCCCAGCCATGTCTGCAGACATTAAAAAAAAAAAGAGAACACTGATTCGCTCTTTTCACATTTTTAAGTCTTCTGTGCTCATAAAGCTTTGACTTTTATTTTCAGGGAGAGAGAAGACAGAGAGAGGGGACACAGAAAGGAGATAAAAGGAAGAAGATCTCTCTGACGGCCTTCTTCCTGTACCTCTTGTCCGGACACAGTGGTGTAGTCCAGAGATGGGTTTCGGAGGATAAGACGAAGCTCTCGTCGGTGCGCCATAATTTCCGAGAGAACGGCCTGAATCTCATCTTTCCTCTCTCGGATTATGCGAAAATCAGTCAGGTCTGAAAACAGCTCCGTCTTATTCCCAGTCCTAAAAATGATATTTGACAGATAGTAAAATAGCAACAAAGTAAATTGTGAAATGCTCAACAACAGAATGATTATTAGATAATTAGATATTAGATTGTATTGTTGAACTATAGTATATATACCGGATAATTTGATTATTATTGATGAAAGGCTTCTTTTCAGTATCAAAGATCCGGTCTTGGATATATACAAGAGAATTTTGCCAAAGTTTTGGTGCATTTGCAAAGGAATATATGAACTTATTTTAAAGATAATCAAACAATCATTTTGACAAATTTCACTTTCAAAAGAACAGAAAATACATTCATCAGTCAAGACACTGGGCAGCTGAATGGAGTCTAATGAGCCTAATTTTGCAGAGGGAAGAATTGGAGGTGTTTTTTACAAACATCCTGATTGATGGCCTACACCACAAAACCTTAGAGAAAGAATTCAGAACTACTTTTATCGTGTTGCTCCAGTATTCAAAGATTGGATAAAAACTTCACAAGAACAACCTTGGTAAGATATTCTCTTACGTCGGTCTCGTCCCAAAACCACAGTGTAACAGCTTTTGTCAAACATTTATTCATGGAATTCAGGAACTGCCCAGTGGATTACATTATTAGAAGTGTGTTTCTGGTCAGTGGGTTTTCAGTTCCTTTCCAAGCACAGAGAAATTAACTGAAATCGTCTGTCGTATCTGATGTGCCAGATAAGGATTAGGTTGAAAGGGCTAGAGTATTCCTTTTAACCAGTCTTCATCCAAATTACACTATTAATAGGCATTCCCCACAGATGATGTTCAGGATTAGGCTCAGTGCTTGCAGCTAACGCGTACTCACTTGGCAGCCTTTTCATTCAGAACTTTGAGGAAATTGTGGGCAGGGCTCAGGAGCTGGGGAGTGTCAAGAAGCAGACTCTTCAAAAGAGCGGAGCTGAGCTCTGACTGGACTGCAGGAATGAGGGCTTGAAGCTCCGTACTCAGGCGGGACAGCGTGCTGCTGATGAGGTAAAACTCCTGAGTGGAACACTGATACACAAAAACAAAACAATAAACATGAAAACAGCAGCTCCCTCCTCTGAGCCCTAGAAAATGTATGTGCACATTTCTAAACATGTTTACTCCCAGCATGCTCTTATTAATCAAACCTAATGAAGCACAAACTCTTTACAATAAAGATGCAAACCACTCTTCTCCATGTTTCGATGCTAGCCAGCTACGTCAAGAGCCAATTAAAGCCTCGCTTGAACTCTGCAGCTGTTTATACACATGTAGCCCATTTCCCAAAGGCATATCTAGCTCACAACCAGTCATCGCAACTAATCATAATGATGTGGGAGAAACACTCCCTCCCTGTGTTCATTAAAATTCAAGAGTGTGGTAGCTTCACGTAGGCTGCAGGAAAACATCTCGATGGCATACCCAATGGAATGACTATATGAGTCTAATATACTGGATTACAGAGCAGCGGGACTATTTTGTTCCCTTCTTTATATACTATCTCTGAAGTTATATTGTTTCAATAAGAATATGACGAGGCCAATAGAACAGGGACCAAAGCTCTAAAAGGATTTTAGCAATGCAAAATCGTTATTTCTCATGTTGTTGTCTAATGGTGTAATGATTTCAGTGCAGTATCAAAAATACCGAAAATATCATTTGGGTTTACATTTACGGCATTTAGCAGACGTCTTGCTCAGGAACCCAGTGGTGGTATGCTGAAGGTAGGATTCGAACCCATGACTTATTGGTCCAGAGGCAACCCACTAGGCCACCACCATATCAAACACTCAAAGAACTAAATTAACCTTAAAGCTGTATCACTCATTTTTATCCCCCAAGGGTTTTTACATTTGATGTCTTTCAGGGAAAGCATGACATGCATCCTATCAGAGTAAAGCAAGCAGAGAGAGGTTATGCATGAACAACAGGCAATGAAAAAGTTGAGAAATAAAATCAGAAATAATGCGAATCCATCAGTGATATAATGATTCTGAACTGAAAACAAAATCTACAGTTCACTGACTGACTGTGTGACCACACATTGGATATGAATGTATTTTTTGTTTTCCCTTTTGTCTTGACTTCAAGAGTAGAAAGCATGCAGGCTACACAGCTATATGCGGTTTCAAATTGTGGATTCCAATCACTGACAAACTTGCAGGAGCCACAGGATCCGAATCATGGTATGAAATTCCAGCCAGTGTGCAGTTCAGTACATATGTGGGGTAAAAGATGAATGAAGAAACAAAGATCAAATTTTGAAGAGCTGGGTTTAGCACAACTCATTGCAATTCTGACCGCTGGACATTCTGAGCAACAGAGGGGTCTGTTACAGTCTACGTCACTTTACATGATGGATACATCAGGGGGAAAGTTCTCCAAGCATGAAAAATTTATGAACTGCATGAGTGATCAGCTGGGTGAGATGATGAAAGGAAATGATAAATGATAATGCAAGAGATCCATATGACTGGATTTGCACCTCACATCATTTTCAAAGAGAGTGCTTTTTAAAAGTAATGTATTTCATTTGCTTTCTGAAAATATTTCTGGTCTGTGGTTTACATATTTCGATTTTAATAAAAACATCTTTCCAAGCTGTGGCTCAGAAACAGGACCAAAATAAACCATGGAAAGGGTGAAGGTTTAAAACTCTAATTTATAATCAATAAAAGATCAAATAAAGAGAAAAGCTTGTGGGTAAAAGAACGAACTGGACATTGGCTACAGTGGGGTAAAAGGAAAATTCAGTAACAAAATACTTAGACCAAAAAAGAAGGGTTGAGATTTTAGGTCATTGAGAGTATGCTTGGAATGTTTTCTAAACGAAGGAAATAATTATAATCTTTTACCAGCTGGTAGCCCAGTGGTTAGGGCATTCACCCTGTGATCAGGAAGTCGTGGGTTTGATTCCCAAGACTGCTAAGCACCTCTGAGGTACACTGAGCAAAGTACCATCCCCACACACTGCTCTCTGGGCGCTGTGTTCCTGGCTGCCAGTTGCTTCACTTGGTGAATGGGTTAAATACACAGGAAGAATTTCATGCTGTTCACACTGTGGTGTGTTCACATATGACAGAATGATCACTTTCACTTCATATGAGGGATAAAGATGATGTGAGGATAATATTAATGGCAGATAGAAATAAGCTAATAAGATAAAGAATTCGAAAGGAATACCCAGAACCCGGGCCAAACAAAAAAAATAAATCTTTCACCAATAGTCTGTGTTTAGTCCAGCAGACATGGAAAACACAACTCAAAAATAGCAAAAATTAAACCAAATACTTAGAATGATAAACTGCATCACACCAAACACGTGTATTGTTACAACCCTGTTGTTCCACTGTAGCCTGGTTTTCTTAGCGCTCAATCCTCAACCACTTGAGGTGCAATACCGAGATGAAAATCTGTCTACAAATTTGCCTTTGAAAGTTCGATTTAGTACCAACACAAGGCCTTGCTGTTCTGTTGATTTGATTTCTTTCACGTAGATATATAAAATGGTATTTGGTCCCATGGCGCTGAAATAGCCAGGTGATGGCAGGTTGACGAAGACAACCTTTCTCATAACTGCTCTTCCAGCATCCACACACCTCCAAACAATGACCATCCGTTTCACCCTCTTTTCATTCTGCTAATGGAGCAATTCAAAGGAAACACACCATTGAGCACCGGCCCCTTAGCCTACCCGACTGATTCTGAAAATGAATGCATCCAAGGAAACATTCAAAAGGAAAAGAAATTAAGCTTTCTAATTATGAGGGCAAAGGGTGGGCAACGAGTCTTTGAAAGGCTAGCGGAAGTTAGATGTGAAAACAAAACATCAAACAGATTTTCATTTCTTAAGCTTCTGAAACAGATAAGGTAAAGCCAGCACTCAGTGTGTGCATTAATTAAAGCCAAGGATATTATTCTTCAAGTCTGTTTGACATACATGTTTACATACGCAAGTTATTAGGCTTGGTCAATGGCTGGAATTCTTTGATCAATAAACTGCAGCTTCAAGTATGGATTCAATTCTATGCATTGACCCTTGGTAATATGATTTCAACAAATAAAACCTGTGTTGAAACAGTCTAAAACCAGTGTTTACTCTCCTACACACTCAGTATTTGCTGCTCTTTCACCTGGCTCTCCGCCACTCGGCCGCTCTCAGGACCCCCTCCCTCTGCGGGTTTTCCCCACCCACTTGTGGGCAGAGACTATCCTGAAAGCTCTCCTGGGTTCAAAGATCTTGTGTTTTTTCCTGTTCGGAAAGACCTAAAGTAAAAGAAATGTGCTCATTTTTGTTCCTTATGAACATTTGCGTGTGACGCCATTTTAAAAAAAACAGTAGTGGTTATGCTACATTACATGTTTTTTTTACAATAACTTTGGTTCTATGTTACATAGATACACCAAACAAAGTTCAACGTCACGTCCGACCCCTCGAGCAACAACACAAACCATGGGAACTTCCATTTAAGGAGCGGTTTTGCCATATGACAATAATTTACCATTTGTTGCACAGATTTGTCCTGCTCATGTTCTAAGGGTTAATGGACTACAGAGTGCAAAACCAGCATATTGGCATAGAACTGATCATAAACATATCATATTATGGATATATCCATGGAAATAAGCGTCTCATATGCTCAATCAAGGGATGAATGTATGTTCGAATAGCAGCAAGAAACCAAACTACAAACTTGACACGGTCCAAGCTGTCCCAAAGACACTCTTCCAGAGCTTCGAACAGACATTATAACAAATTACATACTATTTACATTCAGTACATTTTCAAGATCTTAGCAAATTGCTGTCTGATCTTATTCAATAAGTCTTTTTAGTGCAGGGGAAATGATTTGGCGTGAATGGTGAATTTGGAACAGGTCCCTGATGCTGTCTGCATTGGAACTGGCTGTTTCTTACAAAGGAAAAGAATAACTTCCTAAGTTTAGAGCTGGTTTAGCTGCTCTGTGGTGGCATTCTCCTTGGCTCCATGCTGGCATGTTCCAGTCAGATGCCCCAGGCAAATCAAGTGCCCTGGGCAAAAGGCAGATTCTGCTCTTCAACATTTTACCAAAGCACAGGAAATGTGTTTCTCCCAACTATTTCATCTGAGACCACACTAAGACCAGTTTCCTAACACAATTGCTGCCCGTTTCAGTTTATTTATTCCAGTTGAAGTTTATTTATTTCTCCATAAATGTGATGGTCGAGCTCCACCTAATTTTGAAAACTTTATCTTAGCAGCAGATTTTCTTTAACAGGTTAGGTCTCTGCTCTTTTACAGTATTTATAGGGTACAGACAGATGAGACATCATAAAGCGTTCTGCTTTGCCAACACACTGGTCCTGCTTGGTCTGCAGTGTTTTGATATTGACATGCTACATCTAGCCAATACCTTTTTGTGGTAGATGCTGCAGAGGCCCCTCTCCAGGTCTGGCAGGCGAGTGAGGAGGGTCTGGATGGAGGGTAAAACGCTGGAGTCTGAGGACAGGATCTCAGCCACTGCATCCTGACGAGAGTGGATCTCGCTGAGAAGGAGTGGGAGAGAGCCGGGTCACGACAAGGCAGGACACAGATTTCCACGTAGATTGATTGATTGTTTTCAATGTTTGCACATTTGTGATATATATCAGTTTCAGATCTTCAAACTAAGTTTAATACAAGACAAAGACAATATAAAATGTGTGAATATCAAGTATATCAATCAGTTAAAGAAATTTAGTGATTAATCACCCAGGTCTGACAACTGCCAACCCTGTCAACTTAAATAGATCCTTTTTAGCTGTGTGAAATACACCAGAAGGTCTCAACAAGATGAAATAAGATGAGAAAGAATGAGATGAGAAACAAGGTTATGAAAACATGAGTCTGGAAGAGGGTTTAAGGCCCTCGGACTACAGTAATAAACCTTTAATAGTGGAGAATCTTCCCAGGAGGGGACAGCCTACCAAAATACCTTCTGATCAGGTCAGTGTTTATGATTCCACCATTAGAAGAGACTGGACACAATTGTTATCCATGGGAATGGATAACACCGTCACT
>JBBPCY010000039.1:7423031-7436734 GCA_037974405.1 Brachyalestes nurse | reverse complement strand
ATATTACCATCTTACATAAAAAATTATGAAAAAGGCTTTATTGATATATCAGAACTTGTAGAAATCATGTAGAAAATCAGTTCATTTTTATTTATGAAAATTTCATTAACAAGTTAGAACCAAATTAATTCTGGTAAAAATGTTAAAGTAACATTTTGACATTAGAATTCACATTCGTGCATGTTGCATTTTTCTTTTAATGATTTTAGTCATAAAAACGTTTTTGTAAAAACGATGGCTACACTATTTGGACAAAAGTATAAAGATACCTGATCATTACACTTGCGACTTTAATGACATTGTTTTTTTTTTTTTTTACTTAGTCCACAAATTTAGAAGCATAGCATTGTCCAAAATGTCTTTGTATGCTGAAGCATTGCCCGAGATTGCCCTTCACTGGAAGTATGGAGCTGGAAAACAGACCCTGGAAACCAAACCCTGGAAAACAGATGTGTCCCAATACTTTTGTCCATGTCGTGTATCTAAAGGCCTCAGAGGTTGTTTTGTTTCTTTGGTCGCATGATTTCTGCGTCAGAAGAACGTCTGGTTGGGCGGAATGACTGTGATGCTAATAACAATCTGTTAAAAAAAAAATCAAAAGTCTGCAAACATGTGAAGCCCTGTGATCGGTGTAATGATGTCTACACCTTAAGGTGAGATGTTTCTTCATGTTGGAATGAGTTTTAAGTGCTCAGAAATTGTTTAAAATGTGAAATTCGAAGCTGTGTTAGCATTTTAGCTCGTTGATGTTCTGTGTGGGTCTGTGGAGCAGCTGTTTACTCGACTAACATTTTGGCATTTTGGATCGTTTTTTGTCATTATAAATTCGCCCAAAAGAGAAATGAGGAGAACAGAAGGATCTGGTCCTCTGTTTAGAAACATTTATCAGCGTTTTCTGTCTGTTTCGAAGACTGAAAAATTATGATGTTAACCTTAAAAAACATGAAAATGACTGAAAAAAACTGCACAGCTCAAACATGTGACTTAAAGCTTTCAAACCTATAAACAAGTGTCATTCGTAGATACACCAAATGTCATGTTTGTAGACATCTGAATTTGTCCTCCTTTTGCTGCAATAATAGCCTTTACTCTTCTAAGAAGACCTTGCAGTACATGCTTTTGGGGCATTGCACTAAGGATTTGATTGCATTGGATAATAGTTCTGGATCACAACGTCACTCCAGCTCTTCCCAGACATACTGAAGATACTCCATCACTTCAGAAATTGCAGCTCAAAGCTGTGGTACTTTATATTCTATGGCATAGTGGCTGGATATGGACAGAATATCAGTATCTTTATTTTACTGCTACATATCGTAACTGTGATGTCATCATATCACTTTTCTTTATTTCAAAAGACTTAGTCTGTAAATATTGTTCCAAATTGGATGTTTAGTCCCCAATCCATGTAGTCTATATATGGAAAATAAGGTATGAAAACAGTCCGCATTTAAATTATAGTTTTTTTGTGATGTCACACAGCCAACACATTTAAATATCTCTGTATTCTGGCTACAGCACCATACATGGATTACATGAAGGACACCCAGTAACTCACCCGGAGCTGTGATTAGTCACCTTATCAGAAGCACAGTGATTGCTTAGAGACGTATTTGCATGTTGCAGCCTTCAGCAATATCAGCATTGCAGAGAAAATATAGTTAGCGGATGGTATATTGTGTAGCCTTAGGTTCATGTGTTCTGCTCCAAAGCATCCAGTCCTATTGATTTCATTTCTTTGCACCATAAAGTGACTAAATTCTCTTAACAGGATTTCATGTGATATAATACTGGCAGGGATTGCCAGTTAAAATCCCTGTTAAAATCCTACAACATGGACCGTTTAGGGCTCCTTGCGATCCAGTTTAGGAAATGTTTGCAGCCGCCTAGCAAAAGCAGCAGAGCAAATCCACTAAAATATCTAAACGCATCTTTCATTGTAGATGTGTTCATGTTGCTGATTTTTCCATCCACAGTGCTCCTCTATGCCAACCGCACCCAGATAAAACCAAGATGCCTCAAAAGATTCTGAAGAGTGCCCATTACATTGAGCTGGGCAGCTACCAGTACTGGCCAGTTCTTGTGCCAAGAGGGATCCGTTTGTACACTTACGAACAGATCCCTGTGTTTCTGAAAGAGAACCCGTACATCACGGATGGGTACCGAGCACACCTTCCCTCTAAACTGTGTTTGAAAAGGTAAGTTCCTTCCTCTTGCTGATTGTATGGAGGTATGTCCCTATAATTAGAATCAATAAACTTTATTGATCACTGAGGAAATTGCTTATGTTATAACTACACAGAGACAGGAACAATATAAAATATAAAATCAAATAAAAAAATCTGCAGAAAATAACTTAATATGAAAAAACTCTGCTATATACACAAATGCTGGGGTATAAATAGTAAAGATAAATAACACAAATATTGACTTAACTGGTGATATTTCACATGGTGAGACTATTGCACACAATCATAATAAAATATTGCACATAAAGATAATGTTTTAGCATCCATTAGGAAAACTTCACATGGAAAGACTATTGCAGAGGATAGTAAGATAATAGTGTGTTAGCACCTGATAAGAACATTAAAACATTAAAAACACAAACACACAAGTCTTTTTCATTTTTGTAGCATCTTTGTTCTGTCCAATGAGACGGTGAACATCTGGAGTCATCTGCTGGGCTTTCTGCTATTCTTCTTGCTGGGTATCAACGACATGTCCTCAGTGCTGCCGGCAGCAGGGGCTTCCAGAGAGGACTATGTCATCTACTCCATTGGACTGTTTTGCTTTCAGGTTAGTGTTCACACACTGGTTTTGCTTGTAAAGGCAAGCACAATCTGCCTTTAGAATGCAGTCTGCCTATATCATGACATGTTCAAGTTTGCTTTTTTAATTTTGCTTTGGAGCTGTGAGGCTAATGTAGCTAACAAGTAATAAAGGCCTACACTCCATCAGTCAGCGCTGTGCAAACTGCAAGACCAATTCAACATACACCTGCTTCAGGCCGTGTCAAATGAGGTGATCTCAAATAGACTTGCTTATTGACTTTGACAACCTATATGTCATCAAAGACACCCTGTTATTTATACAAATTGAAGAAGAATAAAACACCATATATATAGCCTTGTTAAAAACTATAGTAGCAGCATGCCTAAAGCTTGAATTGTGTCTGCACTTTTTTAAAAACACATAACAGTATGTGCTTGTGTCAGAAGTATCAAAAGGTCAGTATATTTTACTACAAAATGGTAAATAATTCAGCACTTTCAGTGCTTACAGTTAATTTAAAGGGCCTGTGTCATGGAAAACCCTGTTTCCACATGTTTTAAGTTATGTAGTATGTAAACATTGCTGAAGTATCACAGCACATCCTTCACACACAGTCTGAATACAATGTAATTTGCAAAACAGCTCATTTTGAAGCAATTGTTTTCGCAATATCCTTGAAACCAACACATTCCTCATGTCTAAAAATGCTTAGCCCCACCTCTGTATGATGAAGTTATAAGGAGTGTTTCAGACCAAATCGCTTTTGAAAGAGGCATAATCAGAACAGAAATCATTTACTTCATTTGGGTACATAAAATCACACAAACATGCAAATTGAATACTTTTCAATTTGCTTCTTTTTTTATCCAGAAAACCTGTATATGTGTATTTGTGTGAATAAGGTATATAAAAGAAGCTTGTTGCTAAACCGGTGATTTATGGTTCTCATGTTCAGGTGTGCATGTTGTGCTCCGTGGGCTATCACCTCTTCTGCTGCCATCGCTCGGAGAAGACCAGCCGCCGCTGGCTGGCGCTGGACTATGCTGGGATCTCTGTGGGCATTCTGGGTTGCTACGTGCCCGGAGTCTTCTACGCCTTCTACTGCAACAGTGTATGACACATTTTGTCGATATTTAACAATTTCTAGCTTTGCTGAATTTTGCTTTTACAAAACAGTGAATGATGTGAGTGAATTTGAAAGGCTAGAAAATTAAAATGATACTGATAAACAAGTGAAGAATTAGTTATGGGATACTGTATTTATGCAATAAACTTGTTTAAAGGAACCGGAACTCCCAGACAAACGCTGAATCTCTTAAACCTTAAGTATTGTGCAAGCACTGAGGAACTGTTTTTCAGCCATTTACAGTGACACACTTTCACATGCTACTCTGTGCCCAGTACTGACCAAATGTTTGGAATCAGTATTTTCTTCAGTGCACTTAGAGGTTCTAATTGGCTGTACATAGAAGTACAGAATATATTCATAAAATGATTAGAACTTGGTAGGCGAGTGTGACTTGACATGCCTCAGATAGGACGCTGTAAAGTAAAATTTATTTTAAATGTGTTAGATTGTTGTGCTGTACATTTAAGATAAGATAAACCTTTATTTGTCCCACAAGTGGGAAATTATTCTCATCATGCTCTCTCTCATTGCCCTCTGGTTTCTCCTCAGTTGTGGCGCCAGGTGTACCTGGTAACTGTTCTGGCTCTGATTCTGGCTGTGTTCTCAGCCCAGATCCACCCTCTCTACCACACGCAGGAGTGGAAGACGCTGCGCTCAGTCATCTTTTGCTCTGTGGCTGGTTATGGCATCGTCCCCGCCTGCCACTGGGTCTGGCTGAATGGAGGTTTCCACACTGAGATTGTGCAGGTAAGCATGGCCTTTATACAGACTTAAGCTGTGTCCGAAAAGTGCACTCGTTCACTAGGTAGGGCACTATGTAGTAAATCAGAAGCACTAATCAAAGCACCAGATTATACACAATATAACGGCAGATAGAATTCCGCACTGGCCCAAAATTACCTGGCCGGCCAGAAATTGACATCTGCCCACCGGCCCGGTATACCCGACGGCCAGTCCAGCTCTGGTAGTACCCCCCAGACGGATCTATCTGTCACTGTGCCCACCAGACCCCGCCTCATGTGCGGGCTGTGTCTGAACTAGAGAGACGAGACGTGTGTTTAGGCGACAGAGATAACCTGCCAAGATCCGGGGCACTACTTAAGCAACAGTTAGTAAAAAACATCCCGAGTGTCCAAAATTAATGAAACGTCACCTCCCCTTGTTCACTAGTTAGCCTCCTATATAGCCAACACTATGTAGTGAACGAGTGAACAAGTGCACTTTTTTTGGACACAGCTTTAGTATTTATGAAGAAACGTGGGACCAAGACCAACTTGATTCATTCATTTCAACTGTTTGTTAGCATTCTTTGATAAATGTTTAAGCAAGTTTTGCTTTTTGACACCCTGCATATAAAAAATGTATACAATCCATTACTAGGTGATATCAATTTATAATGTTGCCAAATGTCTAATTATTCAGCCATTGCAATGTAACAGAATGATAAATATGGAGACATAAGGATATGAATCTTTTTACCAGGTTTTTTTCCCACGAGTCATGGTCATGTATCTGATTGCTGCCTCTGCTTTCCTGTTTTACATCAGTAAAGTCCCCGAACGGTACTTTCCAGGTAAGTTCTCAGTTCTCCATCTTTATAAAAACACACTGTGAAACATTATAAACAAAGCTGCAAGAAGCAAATCTGTTGTGAACATTATTAAGATAACATTTAAAGTAAACCTGAAATCATAATTCATTTTGTTCCCCGTCTGGGTATAATAAGCATATTTCGCTGTAATAAGTCAATCGTCATGTCATATTTAAAAGACAGTTCGTGTTTTCTTGTGATCTTCTGTCACACTTAGCAGATGGGGAAAATAATATTGACCAGTATCGTGTTTCACCTCCCCCTCCTACCGCCCCCAATTGTCATCAGCAGAACACACTCAACTAGATCAGATCAGATCCATCCCCCTCACTTGGAAACATGTCCTGGTACAGAAGGAAATCCATTATGTGTGTTGAATCACACTGACTTTAAATGAGCCCATATTAACATAATTCCAAGCAGTTAGTCATGAAATGTGTACAGCAACATGGGCAGCTGGTGTTCTTCAGTTATGTAATAAAAAGAGTGTTTGAAACATCAGCAATGCCACTATAACTCCTCCCTCTGTCACATCCACACAATAATCTGTGCAATAACCTGATGCTACTTTGTTGTGCAATTTCTTATCTGGGTTTAATTCATCATTATGTGCATTATTATCTTATTATGTGCAATTGTCTACCATGTGCAACACTGTACAGTTATCTTTATGGGTTCTAAATCATTTAATTATCAGAAAATGTATTATGCGCAATAGTCTTATTACCACGTGAAATATCACTACTTATGTCAATATTAGTTATATACTACTGATCTACTAAACTTAATATTTCATATTGTTTTTGTCTCTTTGTATCTGTGCAGTCAAAACATAAGCAATTTCCTCCGGGATCAGTAAAGGTCTCCGATTCTAATTCATAAATGTAATAGAGATAGTAACACCCATTTAAATGTTTTTGTTACAGGGCAGCTGAACTACCTAGGTGCCAGTCACCAGCTGTGGCATGTGTTGGTGGTACTGATGTTCTACTGGTGGCACCAGACTGCAGTTTACATCATGCACTACAGACGCAGTCAGCCATGCCAGGAGCACAGTGGCAGCGTGGGCTAGTGCTGCTTTAAGGGGGCTCTAGCCACAATCTGGCTGCACCCCAGCATTTCTGAATGACCAGTGGTTCTCACTTCTGTTCTCGAAGTACCACTGGCTATTTATTGTATCCCCTGCTCCCAACACAACTAATGAAAGTCATGAACTAATTAACAAAGCCTACTTGAGTTGAAGGGGCATTCTAGAACCAGGATTTTGAACCACTGAGCTCATCTGGTTCATAGTCCTGAAGTTCTCAAGAACTGCATGTTTTTGTCTTTCCTACTCAGAAATAGCACTTCAGCTAATTATAAATCATTTCATGAGCAAAGTTAGGGATGTTGGAGCAGTGAAGACACTGATAATATAATATTAATAATAATGTTGTCCTTTATATATTGAACTGTACATCACAGTGGTACTTGGACACAGTTTTCTGCCTCCTCTCTGAATGCTGTAACATTTGAATGAGGTTTGGAGCTGGAATATTGGATTTTCTGTTACAAACACGCTCTGCTGCTTTTAAGAGGTCAGTACTGTTGGAATATTGGACGTGCACAATCTGAATGATTATTAAGGAGTAATCGTATAGCTATTATGAGCGTATCAGTTTAAAACTGCCTGTATAACTTGTATACTTTCCTTTTTTTAAGGCACTGACATGAGTGTGTAGGGAGAGGAAATAAGATTGTTTGTATGCACTTTTTTTTAAAAAAATGATGACTATCTGAACTGTAATTTCATGTCATGCTCTGGTATAATAGCATTAGTATAATCTTTTTGGTACGCCCTCAAACCTCAATCATACTGGAAATGTCAGGGCAATAGATTAGATGTGAAGCATTACACTGTCAATGGGAATTTGCTATTGGAAGACCTTATTTTAGTCATATCTGGAATGTTGGTGGTAATAGGGCACTTATGACAGTATGACACATACATTTTCCTTTGTTCAGTTAATATTTCTGTGAATCAAGCAAGTTTTTAGTGAGTCAAGATGTTACATACCTCTTATTTGCCTTCAAACATAAATATGTGAAGGTCCTGTGCAATGAATATCTCAAATAGGTCGATCAAACTCAACTGTCTGAACAAAATGAGTTACCTTTCCATTTACTCTGCCATTTGTGCCCATGGATTTAAGCATGAACTGTACTAAACTGAGCCTTTTACACATTTATTATTGTCAGAGCTGTACATGGTGGTGTACATGCTGTTCTTTTCTCTCCTCTGTTGCTCGTTCTGTCATTCTTATGGTGATACAAATCACGAAACTGATTGGTTTAGAATATTGCTAATGATTTTTGATGTTTTTTTAACTGCTGTATGTGGGCATTTTGTAACTTTGTTGGTGGGGGCAGTTTAGGTTGAGGAAATTGTGTGGAAAAAAAACTTGGATCAAAGTTACTTGAACAAATGTGAAGAATTTTAGTGTTGGTCTCCTGTTGAAACTGGTCTAGGTGTTAGTTTTGGAGGTTTTCTGTTGGAGTGGGACCCAGGGGGCTATCACAGGTCAGTAGAGTGGTTGGGGTCAAGACCACTTGTCCTTTCCCTGAGCTGATGAACATAATGTACATTCGGACAGTCACAGCCAAGACTGTACACTTGGCTGTTCTGTTCTGTTGCCTTTTGATTTCTCTATTTTTTTGCTGTATGCCTTATTTTCTTTGTTGGATGTCGTTTTGGAATGAACTTGAACTGTATATGTCTGAATGCTGTTACTGAATAAAAAAGTATTTTCTACCCAGATATTCTGCTTTTTTCCCCTCAGCCTCCTTTATTGTGCCTTTCACACTGCGGTGGTCGAAGCCTCTTGAACAAAAGGTGTCGAGCTCCATGCATGCTAACCTTCATCTCATTCATTTATAATATCCATACTGTGAAGTGGCCTTCATGATGCCGGTCTGACAGATGATTATATTACTACTAATCCTGATCTAAAAGCTGTTGTAATCTGTTGCCTTTTGTCTAGTTAGACTAGCAGAAGGGATTAGCATAGAGCGTTGGCCTTTTCTTGTCTGATTGCTAATCGGAATCAACGAGAATGGGGTTTGGAGGTCAAAATTTTCTTTGTGGATCTAATCAAAGCACCAGATTATACACAACATAACGGTAACCCAGGTTTCACTTTTGTGACTCCAGATTTATTTGCATCATATTGGAAATCAATCTGGATTTGAGTTATGACAGTGTAACATATTTGATCATTGTAATTATTTTGGTCACATTCCTATGTGGCCATTTTATTTAGTACTTTATTCCCGACTTGTGGGGGAAAACAATGTAATCTTAGTTGATACAATACCACTTCTGATCAGATTTTCAGGAATGCAGCTGTTGCTTTGATCCCACAGATGCTCCAGAAGAAATGAAAAGGTCTTTCTGGTAGAAAAGCAGTTGGATCTACAACAGAAACTGGGCTAAGAACCTTCGTAGGATTTACCAGCAGCTGTGACTTAATGACAATCCCCATTGTCTATGGGATTAGACATTTCATTAAAGGTAAATCTCCACTGGCTGGTCACTTTCTTCTGTTTCTGGTCATTCATCCCGACTGAGTGTGTAATCCTATTCCAGTTTAATGTCTTTGAGTGAAAGGAAACATGCATTTGAATGTTCCTCTACTATGGATACAAAACTGATATGCTCACTTCCAAGAAATCTGTCTAACTTTTGAGAGACTTGCTCCATCACAAATCAAAACTTTAATATGTACATTACCAGTCAAAAGTTTGGACACACCTCTCATTCAATGTTTTTTCTTTGGTTTTATTATTTTCTACATTGTAGATTAATACTGAAAACAAATAAAATGATAAACACATGGAATTATGTAGTAAACAAAAAAAGGTAAACAAACCAGAATATGTTCTTTAATAAGGTAATGATGGACTGTTTCTTTTTACTTAGTTAAGTGGTTCTTGCCATAATGTGGAATAGAACTGTAGTTGAATAGGATTACTGTGTACCAACCCCACCATCACAACTGATGATCCCAAACACATTAAGAATGCAAGAAATTCCACTAATGAACTCTTGACGAAGAACTCCTGAACTCCATGAATCTGATTGAAAAAATGCCAAGAGTGTGCAAAGCTGTCATCAGAGCAAAAGGTGGTTTTTAATATTAATCTACAATGTAGCCAATAATAAAAACATAGGAATTCGTTGACTGAGGTGTGTCCAAACTTTTGACTGGTAGTGTACATCGTCAGCCTCTAGTGGACGAAGGACTCAACAAACTTAACACCAGATGTTTTTTTTATGAAAGGACTTTTATTTCTCAAAATCAAGTTAAATGAGGTGCGAGATACTGTTATGCTTCAGCAAATTACATTCACATTTCGGCGAAACATCTGTGAGCACTCAGCCAATACATGGACATACATGAGTTGTGCACTGCTCGCTTTTACCAAATATTTTCTTTGGTACACTAGAAATATATTATGAAGAATATAATCAGCAGCACATTTAGGACACGTTGCATCACTTCTGTTGGGCCTTTCCATGATATCAGGCCGAATTTGATGAATTTTATCTCAGGCTTAATCATCCGCTCCACAAAGCTTCAGCAGCGTTTTCCGATAGTCCCCTGCAGTCTCAGACTGGGGAAGAGGTCATAATTTTATTTAGAAATGAATCCGACATGAGTAGTAATGTCTCATCATATGCAGTCAACCACTTTTACATTTGTTCAATCCTCCCACTTGCAAAGTCACAAATTAATTAGTCTGTATGATATTTGAAAATTCCTGAATATTCTTCAGTATAATTTGTTGCAAATATATGAAATGTTTTCTAGAAATGCCCATGGTGGTAAAGTTGACCAGACTGGAAAGATTGATAGCAGCCAAGAAATCCACTGGGTAGTTCCAGCTTAATAGATAAGCTGTTAAGTGCAGCCCCTACCATTAGATCAATTCAGAGGTTAAGAAAGTTCTTTGATCAGAGAAAAGGAGAAGTTAAACGAACTCCTGTGCCTGTCTTGTGTACAAGCCCCTGCCGGTGATGTCCCTTCTTAATAAAAATAAGGTGTGGTCACAACTTAATTATCTTTTTTACATGCCTTACTATTACTTTAGTCAATTATTTTTATTAAGGAAAGAGGTCACCAGCAGGGCTCTGTACGTTACTAGTGTGGTCAAAATGATTTGACTGTAATCAAATAAAGACAGATAAACTGGCCTAGTGATTACTTTGCAATTTGATTGATACACAATGTCATTATAAAACCACATTCAGCAATCTGGACTTTCTCCACAAGAGGGAGCAATTGAGTCACTATGCGCATCACTCAAAAAGAGGAAACCCACACCAGCAGGATCTCACTACTATGCTGAGTTTGTAGCTAGAAATGACATATTTATAAAGTAAAATTAAATGTCTGATCCTATAAATTGCATGTATAAAAAGCAATTCAGAGCATCAAACATTTAACCACTAGTGGTGGTTAATCCCTTAAATGCTGGGCTCATCGTTCACTTATTAGCATTAAGGCTTTTTTATTCAAGCAACAGCTGTAAATGTCGAACTACTGTTAACTAATATGCAAAGTATAAAGTAATGAAGATGAATTGTAGTTGTGTATGGGCCCTTAGGATTTAAGGGGTTAAGTTAAAATACAAACTGAATGCACACACAGGTACTGAATAAGAAAAGCACACAAATAAAGTGCTTAATTTTCAGTGAATAAGGCGTGGAAAAGTTTAGTCATGGGCAAGCCAAGGCTGATCTTTGGGTGGAGCTGATCTTTGGCCCCTCCCACTCAGTCATCTCCTCCACAAACAATCTGCAGACATTGGCCGAAGTCGCCGCCCGTGTCCGACTAGAATCAGCAAAGATCAAAAGATTCAGAATCAAGTTTCATAAGAACAGGATCATCAAGAATTTGATTAAGGAGAGCAAGGAGGGACCAATAGGAGAAGCCACCAACACACACACACACACACACACACACACACGAACACGCACATAAGTAAAGAATATATTTAAAAATCTGTCATTTTCCTGGGGGTTTAGATAGATACTCTAGCATTGTTTTCATTAATTTTAATAAAATGTTTAAAAGGTTCACAACAGTTCTGGTTAATCAGTTGAAAAAATGAGCTTCCCCATTACATACTGATGAGGATATTTTATTTCATCTGAACCGTTCTGTAAGAGATCATGTCTCTCTAATGTAGAGCTGCATGAGCACTTTCCATTTAGAAAGGCTGCAGCCTATTCTGGACATCTTCCTCTGGAAGCACTTTAGAGATGCACTAGATGTACTAAAGAGCCTTTTAAATCACTCTCAGGTCCTCAGTGCTGCTGCAGCTGTCCACCATGCTGCCTGTGTTTGTTGTACAAGGGAAGGAAAAGCGGTCACAGTATTGTATGGGGAAAAAGGAAATCCACAAACCTTTATCTGCTAAAACTGACTGGGAAAATAGTTTTGTCAGGAATCGTAAAATATTTGACCATTTCATTTTCATATCCTACACTTTTTGAAGAGTTAAAATATTTTCGAGTAAAATAGTTGCAGTGAATGACAATAACCAGAATGCATATTTAATTGATTGAAAACCTTACCTTAAGTGCAGAGTATAAGGAGCGGCCATAGAGCTTTTTATATTCTGCCCTGATGTCCAGCAGGTCAATCTCTGCCCGGCTCACCATGATCCTCGTCAGCACTGATTCAGTGGTTCCTATACCCTGCAAATATCAAACACTGTGTTTGAGTGAATGTTTGAGTGTGTGTGTTGTGTAAGAGAGAGAGAGGGGGGGGGGACGACTGTCCAAAGGAAGGCCAGTATTTACAGCTCCTAGTTTATCTAATCAGTTCATTAAATCAGGAGTCACTGATGGATCTAAACAAAGCAGTGCTTGGAGAGAAATGAGATGTAACTGTATCATTTAAAACATTTAGTGATTTTACAAAAGAAAATTGACATTTTCAGGTCTGTCCGTGTGACTTTTGAAACAGCACTGTGGGTGTAGTTTCGAGATACACACACACACACACACACACATCTGTGCTGCTCTCTACTGTATAAAGCACTCAGTCTCATTCCAAAGGATAGCTTGCCAGTATCATTGCGGTTTCGTTTAATCAGGCTTTATCACACTGTTTTTACTGCTGGTCTCAGATCAGTTCAACACACCTGCCATAGCTCATCAGTGTTTTCCCGGTAAAGCAATAAGAGATAAGAAAACCATCCCCCAAGTCAATAGAAAATGTCAATACAATCACACATTGAAACCCTTTCCCTGCTACACTTATCTTGACATACAGTGCTGACATTTATTGCTCTGCTCAATATATTGTTCTTTTCAGTTCTGTGAGTTTTTTTTCCTTGTGCCTTCCATTCTTGTATTGTTTCTTCAGTTCCAGTAAGACCCCTAGTTCCCATTGGAACCCTAAGGACTCATATTACTTTCTTCATGCATTTTATTTTTCCCACCTATAAAATTTCTGTGGTGTAAGATATTAAAACAGTGATGATTCATTTGTACACAACAGTTTTTTCCAGTCTTTCTATCACAATTCAGTATGTTGGTTTTGGCTATTATGCCTTTACGATTGATATGTAAATGATGTCTGTTGTGATTGGCATCCTGGCATAGTGCTTTGTTCAGCTGTATGGGTGGAAATGTAGGGAAAAAAAGGTTTCAGACAGAGTTCTGCGTTGAAAATAAAGAAATTAAACTTAAACCACACTTTTAGGTCGTCATTACTCTTTGCGTTGTTGCTGAAGCAAATGGATTATCACGGCTTTCCAATGTTCAATCGTTTCTTCCACTCTGTTTACATTTTTACATTTCACACACAGTAGCTGAATGAATGATTGTCATGCTGGCTCAATCCAACACTCCTACGCCATCAAAAACATTCTTTTCTTTCCTAATTATCATTTGATGTGTAGTTGTCACAAGATCTTTTTGCAGCAAGGGGTGTCACGATATACTGCTACTGGCGATAATCGTAATATATTTCAAAAATGAAATACGGACATCGTATTATCCCTGCAATGAGCTGGCATTTGTGAAGGGTGTTTCTCCACCTTTTACCCTGTAAGCACTGGGACAGGCTTCAGCATCACCTCACCTCCACTGTGGCTCCCTAAGCACCTCAGTGTGTGTGTGTGTGTGTGTGTGTGTGTGTGTGTGTGTGTGTGTGT
>JBBPCY010000039.1:7391668-7416594 GCA_037974405.1 Brachyalestes nurse | reverse complement strand
TTAAGCCACAAGCTTTTGAAATATTGATGTCAAAATCCAGTATTTACAAAAAAAAACCCCGGCGCTTAAAGGGTTAATTACTTATTGATAAATATTTTCCATGCTTTAGCAGTACAAATGTTTCTTTGAAGATAAGTAGTG
This sequence comes from Brachyalestes nurse, assembly GCA_037974405.1. Lineage (NCBI taxonomy): Eukaryota > Metazoa > Chordata > Actinopteri > Characiformes > Alestidae > Brachyalestes > Brachyalestes nurse. Next base: position 7,416,453 of record JBBPCY010000039.1, on the reverse strand, counting down.
AATTTAACAGTAAATAATATATATTCTATATATTCTGGTTCAGAGTTAAATTTCTTTTATTTCCTCTCTCACAGAAGAGAGACAGATTGAAATATAAGCAATAAAACATATGTATGGGATTACAGGCTCCATTAATAGATGTTCCAGTTAAAGAAGTGATTTTCTGATTTTCTGAAGTTGTGGACATGTGGAATAGTTCACATATCAGTGAATGAGTTACTTAAAAACTGTTACAGTAAACCATCACTTTATTCAGTTCAGTTTACTGCTCAGATCAGAAACAGTGTATTTCATGACAGCATTAAAACATGCATGGGCACAGATGGGGGTGGGGACAGGGGTGTAGCATTCCCAGCTGAACAGGTTAACTTTACTCTCTGATGACTGATGTTTATAAGTTCGCAGGCACATAGCCGTGGGGTATATAAATCCTCCCCAAGTTCACAAGATCAGCTTTCCAATGCTCCCACCTTGGCTGCAATTCTTTAGGAAGGGGGTCGTCCCAGCCTGTTCTATTTCTGCACATTTCCTGAAGCAAAAATTTTCCACTGAGCAGGAAAGGAGCAATAAAGCCCAGAGGATCATACAGTGACACAACTGTGGATAGTAGTTTTGTCAAAAGACCCGGTACTTTGGTACCAAGTCAGTATTAAAAAAATTATAACATTATGGTACCAGGTTTTCTGAAGTACCAGTGGTACCGAGCACCAGATCAACCCGGTTCTTGCTGCGCTATCTGTGCATATTGAGCAGTTGCGTCTTCTTCGTAAAAGCAAAGAAACATAGCGACCGGCGATGCTTCTGATGAGGAGGCTCTGAATCCGCTTGTTGAAAAGAAAGGAGGAAAGTGCCCTGTGTGGAAGTATTTTGTTTTTGCAGCTGATAACAAGAGCAACATAATTGATCACCAGAAAGCCGTTTGCAAGCGGTTTCATCGAAGTTTTATGTCAAAAGGAGGAAATACATCGAACCTTGTAAAACACCTCAAAGACCGTCACCCAGATTTAATGAAATTATTCAAGCAGGCAAGTTTTAATTTTATTTTATATTTAGAGCTTTTGTTATAAAAAATATACCTTATATTAATTGAATGTCGGATTGAAATTAACATTGCCATTTGTGTAGTTAATCATTAGCATAAGCGCGGCTAATGCTAATGCGCATATCAGAATAAAGTTTGTGTAGCCAAAATATGTGTGTTAGAGACCAAATTTATGGTTAATGTTTGTATCTTTAAAATCGGTCCATCAGAAAAGCAGTTTTAGGTTATGAAATATGGTTTGCACAGTTTGATTAAATAAAAGTCCAGTCAAATACAGTCCTGTAGTTTGGTAAGGCTTTACAATAAGATACCATTCATTTACATTAGAGCTTAGATCGGGCCAAAAAAAATGAAAGCCGACCATACCCGAGCACCTTGTGTCCGAGCCCAGCCCGGCCCGACACATTAACTGTGATTATCGGCCCGAGCCTGATTTAAACCCGACAATTTTTTTAATACGTGGGCCGTTATAACACACGTTCTCAACTGTGGGTGCATTCGTAAACTGACACTCCGAGCTTGATCACGGCCCAGCCCGGCCAGGTTCGAGTCCGGGCAGAGAATCTAAACTCTAATTTACATGACATCATATGTTATCTAACAAACACATATGTTGTTATACAAACACTTGATCGTTCATGTTTGTTCATTATGCATTAAGTAATGTCAACAGGTCCAACTTTTAATTTAACAGAAATGTATTAATACATTTTTAAATTAAGAAGAATAGTTGCTGTTCAATTCATGTTTTTGTGTTTTGCTTTGGTACCAAAATTGGTACCGAGAACCGTGGATTTTCACTGGTATTGGTACCGAATACTGAAATTTTGATACCGTGACAACACTAATAATAATAATAATAATAATAATAATAATGGGGGCGAAGTGTGATGACAGGGTCAGAACATCTTCAAAATGACAGGTTTAATGAGCTCCTGGTGTGCAGTGGTTAATACCTATGCAAAGTGGCCCAAGAAAGGACCAGCATTAACACCAGCAACAGGGACATGGGTACCCAAAGCTGATTAATACATGTGATGGGAGTGAAGGGTAGCCCATCTGATCTGATCCCACAGACGAGCACAAATCCCTGAAAAAGGTGCTGGCTATGATGGAAATGTTGTCTGATATATTCAAGTGGAGGGCATAATTATTATTTTTACAAAGAATGGCTTGTCAGGGCCATAAAAGCATCCTCTTGAACAGCCTTGTTCATCACAGTCAGTTCTTAAAAGCTGTCAGTGAAAATCCATTAAATAAATTAAAAAAAAAAAAACATTTTGTGCGTGTTGTAGTCTGAACATATGATTCAGCATGAGAGCTCCACCACTGCACTGCTCTAGCTTAAGTGTTTTTCAAGCACTGACTACTGCTTGTACATTTCTTTAATCCCATCCGTGACAGAGAACTGCTCTGCTCCCCTACATAAAGCTTTGTAATTGTTTATTTACAAAAAAACAAGTTTGCTGATCAGTTTAACCTTTGTCTTTGTTAAAGTCAGTGCAGCTGAATGTGCTGTATTACACCTACAGCTCTACAGTTTGTTAATGGTTATCAAGTAGCTAACAGATGCTGACCTTGTAGTTTACCTGTCATATGTTGAGGAAGATTTATGCATTTTTCAGTTTGAGGCTGTTTTTATGGATATGGAAATGTTCTCTTCCAAATTAATACAAACATTAAGGTGTGGGTATTTTGGGTATTGCTTCTTCAGTATGTATTCTAAACTCTTGGCCCTGTTTGATATTGAGAGTAGCAGTCATCCTCCTGTTATGTTGCGGGTCAAATTAACCCATTTTAAATTAAAAAAATCTAAAACAAATTCTTTAAAGTATTTTTTCAGAATGAAATATCTTGTGCTTGGCTTAAAAGGGTAATCAACATATAAAATAAAAATGGTTCACATATGTGCAACCTCTGTCAGAGCGTAACAAAATGAGCTGCATAAATAATCAGCTGACAGCTCAGGAGGCTCTGGAGCTCATCTTTGATCATGACAATAAAATAGAGGAGGATGTATGAAGATGAAGACCATCTTGCGGTCTGATTATGAACCAAATGAGCTGCTATTCATATTCCTCCAAGCAAGGCACTTACATCAGAAAACTGTGAAATACAGTGTTCTTCATCCCCAAATATGCGTCAGCAGAAAACATAATAAAGACCAGAATAAAACGCCAGGGCCCACTACGACGGCACTGACTCGTGTGACAGACATCAAGTCAGCTTTTGAGCTTGTCATGCCAAACTCAGAAAATCATTCTTGAAATGACAAATTTAGAAGGAAGGCGTGTTTTGGGGGAGAAGTGGAAAGTCCTGGATAAAATGCGTTTACATGCATATTTGGGGGTCCTCATTCTCAAGTGAATTATTCTCACTGAACCATGATCTGTGAGAGGTAAAGAACACCATTACACCAAATATTTGTAATGTTTGTAATGGAGTTAATAATGAGATATAAACAATGTTTTGAGATATAAACAGCAATTGGGATTTTTTGGTTTCTGACACTTTTGGATAATTAAACATGCCCCAGGTCAATTTGGATCAGGATCATCATTAGTGTTCCTGAGAAATGAGCATAATAGGAGGGTTAAGACATTTTGGCAAAATTCTGGTTAAAATAATAATGAAATTAGAGCTATGCCATTCTGTATAGTTCGACTGTAAATATTTACAAAATGACAAATAGTAATAATACATTTTATTTGAAAAGCGCCTTTCAAAACACTCAAGGACACTGTACACAACAAAATAATAAAAGAACAAGCATAAGTGCAGACAAATTTCAAAATCTACAAAAAAAAATCTTAAAGAAAATGGCAGAGTGGAGAAATAGTTTGTGCGCTCTCCACAGATACGGCGGGCCAGCTACATATCTTTAGGCATGATGGTGACTCTCTTGGCGTGGATGGCGCACAGGTTCCTGTCGTCGAACAGATCCACGAGGTTAAGCCTTGCTGGCTTCCTGCAGGGCCATGACAGTGGAGCTCTGGAAGTGGAGGTCGGTTTTGAAATCCTGAGTGACCTCACTCACCAGGCGCTGAAAGGGCAGCTTGCGGATCAGCAGCGCTGTGGATTTTTGGTAACGGCGGATCTCTCTCAGAACCACCGTGCCGAGCCTGTAACGGTGAGGTTTCTTCACGCCTCCAGTTGCCGGTGCGCTCTTACAAACCGCCTTTGTGGCTCTTTGTGGCTGTGATGAACAAATAGTCCAGAGAGGCGTAGTGGCCTTGATTTGCTGAAAATGAGACAATTGTCTTTTGGGAGAAAGCCTTGCCCCCTGACGTAATGTAGTTTAAACACACTCCCAGATTTTTCAGATTAGTGCATGCAGCCAGGTCTTACAGCAGACATGCTCCAAATTGGAGTTCCTAACTGCTCCTGATGAGTTTACAGAGTGCTGTATCCAGGCACACTTTTTGAAAAAATATTTGTCAAGGAACTGAAACACTGAAAAGAAGGCATCACTGTTGTTATGGGGCATCCAAGAAACATGTAAGCCAAAATTGACCATGTTATGTAACTATTTGGGTATAAACCTGTGCATTAAAAGCATCACGTTTTTTATAATCACAAAATAAATAATTTCTTGTCTCTCTGAGTAAATGTTTAGCATGTTCATTATTGTAATAGTTACAGTTATTGGAATAATTAACTGAATATTGTAACATCCCCGGTCAGCAGCCACCAGAGGCCGCTGTGGTTTACGTTTTGGACTTAAGGACTTTTATGTTGATATTTGGGTTATTGCCTCCTTATTTTCTCACCTGTTTTGTTTTTTAGTTAATTCAAAACGGCGAATGCCCCTGATGAGTGATGAGTGTATTTATGTTTCACTGTTTCACAGTTTAGTTGTTCGTTCACCCTCACTTTATCCTGGTTTTGTGGTCATGCGGGTTTATCTTTGTTGTGGGTTTTCTGGCCACCGTGCCTTTTACTTTGTTTTCAGAAATAAATGGACCCGGCGGTGTTCGTGGACCACCTCGTGCTTAATCCGACCGCGATAGAGCGCTTGCATAAAGTCGCCTATGGGCGAGAATGAGCTCCCGTGGCTCAGAGGCGAAAAAGATGGGGTGGTCCACGACGACCCTGTCTCCAGTCACTTGTTAATAAAGGCTTTGGGGCTACAGGGCCCTGCATAAACGACGACCACCGCCCCCCGCCCCTCCCCATGCGTAATACAAATTTTAGACTTTTATACATAAATTAAATTACAGGTCTAGTAACCCAAAATGGCACCAAAAAATTTAAATCAATGTTGTGATGTGATTTGGTGTGCCTGCTTTCTTGCCACTAACTGGTCGAAACGAGGAAGGCATGCTGACAGAGCCGCTTTCTGAGCGAGTTTCCTTTGTTTTCATGGCTGTCAGTTGAGAAAAAGCAGTCTGGCACAGATACGTGGAGTGGAAGGGCATCATTTGATGGACGCTTCCGAAAGAAAGAATCCAGACTTGCTTTGAACACACCAAGATTTATTGATAGCTCTCGCAACGCGTGTGTGTTCGTGAAAAGTTTGGAGCGTATGAGACAAAGAGCGGGAACGCTGAACATTCTGAAACAAGGGGCGGGACGTGAAGTCGGGGGGTGGGTGGCCCATAGTTTGAGAAACGCTGGCTTAAGGGTACCTCAGTAGGGCCACTGGCAGTCCTGGGATTCAAAATCACTGCTTTCTGATCTCAGGGGCAACTCCCTAACCAGCAGACCACCAGCCAACATGGCAGGTTCAACATGGAAAATGTAATTTTGCCAGGTATCTGCAAAGTCATGTTTTGTGTGCTGGTTTAACTCATTTAACCACATTTTGGTGAAAGACACAGCTTTAATATAATTCACATGTGTCTGTGGTTTTCATTTTTCAGTTTCACAGGGCAGACACATTGATTTCTGAAACCCTGACTGTCTCAAGTCAGGCAAATCCCTGTTTTCATCCTGTTACTCTTATGTTACAAAGGTGGTACAAACATTGGTCTTAAACATTCAGAAGTGGATCAGTATCACTATACATGAAACTTACCAACTGAATGACTTTCATTAAATTCATGTAAATGTATGGATGCCTCACCAGGAGAGAGCGATGGTGCGGAGTAGGCGCTCGGTAGGCTCAGACAGGTCAGAGGGCACCAGAATCTCAACAGGCTGGACCTTGAGGACCCTGGCCTCCAGCTCAGAACGTGACTCGCTGTCCTTAAAGTAGTCGACCATCACATCTCCTGTGCTGGGCTGTACCACCTGCACTCAGTATAAAACAGAAAACCGCAGTCACAACCAACCCACTTTGACCAGGTCAAACCAATCAGCGCTGGATTATGAAAGACCAATGCAGAACTTAATTTGTTCTCATTTAAAAGTGTCCCGCTGGACACAATTCCATTAAATAAGGAAAGATAATTTTCTAATTACAGCAAAACACCTGAATGCATAACCTGGCATTCTATACCCTTGAAAATAAAGTTGCCAAAAAGGGGTCTTCAGAGTGAGGTCACCGAATCACTACTTCTGGTTCCCTGGAGAACCTTTAACTGGAAGGTTCTTCAAAGAATCATTTTTGTACATAGGAGACATAGGAGCGTGAAGAATTTTTTGAACATTTAAAGAAATCCACACATTAAATAAAAGCTCTAAAGCGATTAAAGAGTTTTCATAGCATCATATGTTCAAGCCAAGCACCTTTTTTTTGTTAAAGAATGTATTTTAAGAGTCCAGAAGAAACTGTATTTACCACCAAGCCAATGGTCAGCTCCTTGCTTTGCTTGTCCCAGTTTTCACTCACACACATCAAGTAGCTGTTGGGTGTGTCTTGCACAACGTCTTCAGCCTCCTCCAAATCCCCCAAAGACAACAAGGGGTTCACATCTGAAACCAAGTAAAACATTCCATTAGAAATAGACCCGATTCGATATGATATCGGTATCGGGTCCGATATAGCCGTAAATCCGATATTGGATATCGGTCGGACAGCCCCGGCTACTTAGAATGTGTGCAAAGCCAGCGTGCCGAGGGGTGAAAGTCAAAACACGACGAGGCTAAAGTGTGGCATCTCGTAACTCAGCCGGTCCACCTTAAATACAGAAGTGTTTAGATTACACTCTGCCCATGTCGTGTCTCTCAAAATTCACGTAATGTAAAACCTATTAGTTTTGCACTTTATTTTTTTTACACAGTTGTTGCTGCTAAAATGGACATAATACATGAACTATTTAGATGATTCTGGCAATATTGTTGTGTTTTAGATATTTACAAAATTTTACAGCTGTTGCTGCTACCTTTTTGTGAAATGTGACATATATAAATTCCTTTGGAATGCCTTCAAATTCAATGTAGTTGTGCATATTTTTTGCTCTTCTAACAAGTGCTTAGTAGTTTATTTATTCTGTGATGTAACCTTACTAACAAACAACGCAGATTCAACAAAAATAATGCTAATATTAAAGTAAAAAAGATCGGCAGTCGTGTATCACTACATTCCATGTGTAGCTCTCTATAAAACCTCCAAATGAGCTACAAGAGTATAAAGTAGAAATAAAGTAAACAAAGCATGCTGTAGAACAAGGTTTAAATGCAATACTGGCTTATTGACTATAGTGTCAAAAACGTAGAGTTTTTTTTCTTTAAAAAAATGAGAACTTGAAAAAGTTGCCTGCACACCTTCCCCAACCAGTGTAGACTTGGTGTAAAGTGCGCTTAGTTGCCGAGTGAAGAGGGAGCTCTTATTGGCACTAGAAGCTTTAATCGCTGATGTTTCTGTCTGCTTCACAACTCCCACCTATAAAAACAAACAGAAAAAGCTTTCCCTTGAGAAGTTTTTGGGCAAAATTAAAGCAGAAACTTATATTACTGCAATAAAGCATTGCTTACAAATAATGTATTGCTTATCCTATGTTTGTTTGCATCAAATTTATAGTACAACAGAAGTTGAAGGGTACCCACTGACTTTGTGGCCCTGAGAGACGAGGCGGCGAACATGGACAAACAGGCGGTGAGTAGGGATGCTGGCTGTCATGAAGTTATGATCCAGGTGGCAAAAAATGTTCAGCTCCTTTGCTGCAATCTGTTTTCACAAGCACAGGAAGCCACACTGTGACAGCATTCATGCACTCATAAAAAACGGAATATTAATTTTTACTGCTTATGTCTTATATCCAAATACTTGTACACGAGATAAGCTGGTTCTCAACCTTGGTCCTGGAGGCCTCCCTACCCTGTACAATCTAATGCCGACTTAGCTGATAAGTTTGTTCAAGTGGGTTAGGAGAACAGAAAACTCTACCATGTGCAGAGCAGGGGGACTGCAGGAATAAGGTTGGGAACAACTGAACCACAAGGAACGCTGCAATGAGAATTTGATTGCATCCAGACAGAAGAGTAGTAATGATGCCAGGTACTGATCACGTGATTTGATCTGAAGTATTTTCCCAGACCTAGATTAAGCTCATGCCCGTCCTCTAGCTGTGTCTCTACGCACAAGGCAAACCCAGTCCAGACTGGTCTCATTCCTGGTTTCCTGCTGATGGAATGAACTGCCAAAGGTGACCAGAGCAGCAGAATCCCTCTCTATCTTCAAACACACCCTGCAGGCTCATCTGTTCAGAGAACATCTCCTCTCCTGATGCACTATCCATCTTCTTGCTCTACTCCTACATAAAGATTTTAGCACTCTTCCTCAAACTGTAACTCGCTTTGGATAAATAACATGGCCTAAAAAGATTTTCCAATAATGATGCACCACCACAATCTCCAAAATCAGTCCCAATCCATGACTGGGAAACAAACTCTCTAAAAACTATAATAATTATAGAATGGTTTCCAAATCAGTGCAGCAGAATTGCCACATTCAGACAAATACAACATGACGGACCAATTTTTAAATCTTACCTCTGCATCCTCTCCAAAGAACCTGTACTTGTAGCCACACTCCACACAGAGGATTGTGTCTTTGTATTGCTCCTTGATCTCCATGTACTGTTGCTCTAGGGGAGTGTAAATGCTTTTGGTTCTCCTGTTAGGACCTGCAGGTTCTGGGGGGGGTTTCTTAGTAACACTGCCACCACCTCCAGCTTTTGCAAATTTAGTGAAGTTAAACCCCTGAAAACATAAAAAAAAAAAAAAAAACCACACAAATCAATAAATAGAACTATAAATTTTCCAAAAACCATTATTAAACATCAAAATCCTTCAAACGGCTGATGACTGGGTTTTGGATATTTCTATACTCTATACTTAAAAATATGCGTCCCTGAAAGTGTTATTTGGAGTGATGTTGGTTCCCTAAAGAAACTTTTTTCAATGAACTGTTTTCAATGAACAGTTCTTTGTATAATTCAGGAAAAATTATTTTCCATTTAGGAATATATTTTTAAAAGTGCAGAAGCTGACATTTCTTCTCATACTTGAGTAAAGAAGAAGATAAGAAAGATAAGAAGATAAGAAAGAATATCCTGAGGGAAATTCTAGTGTCGTAAACATGCTTATTGCAACAAAAAAAGAATAAAAGGTAATAAGACAATAAAAACAAAAAGACAGACGATAAACAACAGTGCAACACAAGAACATTAGTGTAAGAAATAACAATGCAACACTGACATTGCTCTGTGTTAAGATCTGTTCGCTGTACCAACAAAACATTACAGTGAAATGGTTTACAAACGTGGCTTAGTGTTAAAGCAATAAAAATAAAAACAATAAGATAGCAGCAGGTGATAAGGTGATTAAACAGTCGAGTATCCGATTCAGAACAGAAAACTGTTTAAACATAAAACTACTCCACAGACTGGCATCAAACCTCTTTATCTGGCCTTGACTCTTCTTCGGAGTCCTTCTCCATCTTGACTTGCAGGCCTCCCATGTCTGATGCCTCTGTCTCCATCCTCACACTCTGCTCTGGAGCTCCACTCTCAGTGTCTCCTTGGCAGCTAAAGCTTCGCAACTTCTCCAGAGTGGAGCAAGACAGACTGCCTTTAGAAGTTGATGCCTTTTCATCTACAACAAGAAACATACTGAATTAAAGTCACATTTCGTGGGGCGGCTGGTGGCCTAGTGGTTAGAGTTGCCCCTGCAAACAGAAGGCTGTGGGTTTGAATCCCAAAACTGCTGGCAGCACCTCTGGGCTACTTTTGAGCAAGACACCGTCCTCACACACTGCTCCCTCTCCGCCCCTTATTGGTGGCAGCCCACTGCTTCACTTGGTGAATGGGTTAAACGCAGAAAAAATATTTCACATTGTTCACACTGTGTGCTGTGCTGTGGTGTAGCCACTTCACTTTATTATACTTTTTAAAAATTGTACATGTTTTATATGGTGTGTAGAGAAGTCCAAACCATTATAGTAAAGGTAATTTTACTTGAATGTAAGCTGTGTGTATATACAGTATATACTTCACTATAATGAAGTATATACTAAAATAAAGTAAATGTAAAAGTGCCAAAATGTAACTAATGAAAAAAATGATCAGGTTAAAAAGAGTGCAGAGACTCCTGACTATATTTTTAAAGCACAGACTGGTGCAGCATTTTTAAAGCACAGACAGGTGCAAATTTGGCCTAATAATAAAGGGAAAGTGACATCAAGTTATCATACTGTCTAGTGTTTTACAGGTCAATATTTAAATACACACGCAGTATGATTAAAAGGACTTGTAAAGTTATGTCATTTGTAAATTTAGTACAAATACATTTTCATTATTGCTTTTTTTCTGGGTCACTGAATTATGCTGTATGCTGCACTAAATATTTTACCAAAATCTCTCTATAATGTTGAACGGGATAATTAAGCAGAAATTACAAGGACAGTAAGCACATGTTAAAATCTTTTCTATTTGTAACATATAGACAAAGCAGGCAGATATTTTATTCTATTTTTGTCCTTACTAACAGTAGTTAAATGAAACAAAAATCAAAAATGTTCTATGTTTAATTCCAGTTTTAAAATGTATTTGCAAATATACAAAACATGAAAACATTTGTAGCTCTTTCGCAACTCTGCCTTTCTAAATGAAGTGATATGGCTAGTAACTAAATAATTATAATAAACCAAAAATAATTCTCTTCTCCAGATGCAACTTAGCTTTCAGTGGCACGATCAGTGGTAAGGAAGATTTTATAAAAATGTGACTCTCAAAGATGTTATAAGTAATATATATAATATAAATGATGTGCTTTTTTGCCAGTAGGCAGTTAGGTGCTGTTCTCCTCAACTGTTGCTATCTTTGTGTAAAAGATGTGAGCTCATGGAAGTAAAAAGATCTGATAAAATGTGATTAGTTTCTACCCACCTCTGCTCTTACATGTGATGCTGAAATTCTCCAAGCCCACTTCATCCTGCTCTTTCCTGACCTTTTCCCCATCATGAGAGAGTTTAGCCCGTTTTTCCAAGGGTTCGCTTCTATCAGGCAGCGTTAGTCTTTTCTAGATGAAGAAAAAAAAAAACATGAGACATTTGTTCATTTATTCTCCTTGCTACCACTATTCCACACCCAGACTACAGTATGTGAACAAATGCAAAGTGTTTAATATACATGCTAATGCTAATTTGCAAGTTATGAACCATTTGACAAACCCTCCAGATTCTTTATGTTCAGTGAAGTCAGTCAAAGCCAATAAAATATGGCAATTAACTTGCTTGGTGCTCGGTTTTATTTAGATGAGGACTGTTACTTCGACAGATAAAACCATGCTTTGGAAGCTGGAGGATCGAAAACACAAGCCACCTCAACCAGCATGCTCAACATTCTTATGATTTTCATACACAGCACTATTTAAATGTTTCTGTTGGTGGACCAACAAGCCCTCACTGGCTTGTTTGGGTTTGTAAAATCAGTCTTTCCCGGGGGGTCATTTTACAAAGAAGGATTTCTCAGTATTCTTAGGAGTGTTCATAAACTTCTATAGCAGAATATTTTCAGCAAATTAAGGGAATCCTGAGTGTTGATTATATATAATAAAAGAATGTCTTTGGTATTCTTGTAACTGTTTTGTTTCTCTTAAAACTATACGAAGGGAAGAAGTACACAGTAGTGTAATCCTATACTGATTATACGCTATCAGTAACACTGTACTGATTACACAATACAGTGTAAAGTCACGCGTAAACACGGCACAGCACGGCACACAGTGTGAACTGCAATATTGTATTGTACTGTGCAGATAACACGGTCCTGTGATACTGTACTGATTACACATTACTGTAAAGTAGTATATAAATAAGTACAGTAATCATACATTATGTAATATTGTACTATACTGACCTCACAGTACTGTCCTGTGCTGATTACACAATACTGTAATACAGTAATCACACATAATGTAATATTGTACTGTACTGACTTCGCAGTGCTGTCCTTTACTGAGTACACAGTACTGTAATACAGTAATCACACCATACCATCCTGTACTGATACACAATACTGTAATAATGCCCTGTGCTAATAACACAGTACTGTAACACTATTCAGAAGACACAGTACTGAATTACTGTCCTGTGCTGATTATACAGTACTGTAATACTGTTCAGTGATGCACTGCAATAAAGCATATTTTTACATTTACTTGTATTTTGAAATGTTGTTTTAAATGCACCCAGGATATATAAAATGCAGCTGGCTCCCACAAATAAGATCCAATATCTCGGTGACACCAACGGCATAAGATAACACATTTTACCAAGACATTTTACCAATTCTTAAATTGTAAACTAGGTAATTGAAGCCCAAAGTGAATACAGTGGTCCTCAAAAACAGTGGGGTCGTGAATAAACACACCAATGAGGGTGTTGTTTACTAGCAGCCCTGTTTCCAAACTTGCGACTGAGATGTACACTATATGGTCAAAAGTATTGGGACACACCTGTTTTTCAGGGTCTGTGCTAGATCCTTTACATCCTGTGAATGTCAATCTTAATGCTTCAGCATACCAAGACATTTCGGACAATGCTATGCTTCCAACTTTATGGACAGAGTTTGGGGAAGAACCTTTTCTGTTCCAGCATGACTGCGTCCCACAAAGCAAGCTCCATAAAGACATGGCTGGATAAGTTCAGTGTGGAAGAACTTGACTGGCCCACACAGAGTCCTGACCTCAACCCCATCCAACACCTTTCGGATGAACTGGAACGGAGATTGTGAGCCAGGCCTTCTCATCCAACACCAGTTCCTGATCTCATTAAAGCTCTACAGAATGAATGGGCACAAATTCCCACAGAAACATTTCAAAATCTTGTGGAAACCCTTCCAAGAAGAGTGGAAGCTGTTAGCTGCAATGGGGGGACCAACTATTGAAGGCTATGCTTTTGAATGCAATGTCATTAAAATCACTGTTGGTGAAATTGTCAGGCGTCCCAATACTTTTGTCCATATAGTGTCTGTTCAGGGTAGATCTGAGAAACACTCACCTTTCCTTTGCCCTCCTGATCACTGGTAATCCTGGACTGACCCTCGTCTGCAGTTTTACTGACGAAGAACCGGCTGATAGTCGTCTGTGCGCTGGACTTCTTAGAAGTCTTTGCTGCTGATATCCTTTTAAAATTGGAATGCATCATTCATAACTCAGAATGGATGTTTAAAAGTGACTACATAGTTCATAGGTTACCCAAACTGCTTTAATATCTGATCAGAAACTCAGCACCATAAAAACCAGTCCATTTTTGGAGCTGCACACGCGTTGGCGCGTAAATGACGTACCCGCGGCGTGCACATGTGACAACTCCAGCCTCATAAAGACAGTCTGGGTTGCGCTGGAGCTGCGCAGAAGCCTCTCTCTGTCATCATACACTACATGGACAAAGGTATTGGGACATCTGTTTTTCAGGGTTTGGGTTAGGCCCCTTATTTCCATTGGAGGTCAGTCATAATGCTTCATTATACCAAGACATTATGGACACCACCATCTGTAATTATCTCTGTAATTAGTTCCAGTATGATAACTGCACTTTAACATCTGCAACATCTGGAACTGTGACTCTATCCATATTATATTCATATCCACATTAGTACTCCACTTCATATAGTTCTTATATGTACATCATACATTCATATAACACCTAAACAAACAAGGAGCTTTTTAACACCTTTAACATGGTTGCACACCTGCAGTTCAATTATTTCCTGTAAATCTCAACTTAAACATTAATGTGATCAAATCAAATATAAAACCAAAGCTATTTGCCACTGCAGGGCATTCACGTTTTATCTAGCTTGTTATAGAAAAACAAGGTACCCTCAGAGTCCAAAGCATTATAGCAGCTGCAAAGGGGGACCAAATCAATACAAAAGTCTATGCATCTGAATGCAGTGTCATTAAAGTGAAATGGTCATTCGTTCCAATACTTTTGTCCATATTGTGTATTTTATCACTGTTAATGCGCGATAAAATAAGGCGATAATGTGCTAATGTGCCCAGCCCTAATAGCCACATATTCAGCATGCAGTCATTTAGCCCACTAATTGATGGTGATGTCATAAAGACAGTCTCTATATTTGCTTTTTGAAATGCAAGAGCGATACAGGGCCGCCAATCACTTATTTACATAGGTCTAATAGGCCACTTCACAAAATAGGGATAAAATAGGGATAAAACATGCATGAAGATGTCCATGGGTCAATGAATTCTGTTTCTCTTAAATAAAACCACAGAACGATAGACCGCAAAAATTGAGCTTTTTTGTCGTCGCATTTTGTCTTGGGCTTGGTTCATGAGTCTGATTTTTTAGAATATTTGATTTGAGCAGGAAAGATTTTCTTCACTCTAAAAGGCAAAAAGCAGCAAACCTGACATTTTCCAATCAGATTCAAGTAGATTTATGTGCGATTTTCCTTTTTTGGGTCATCATTTTTGGGCTTTTTGGGGTTTTTTTGGGGGAGAAGAACAGCAGTGTTGCACATCTCATATGATAGCTTGAGAATTCAACCTAATACCTGCTTTAGAATATTAATGCTGGAGCCCATTCGTTTTCCAGTTAACCTTCTTGTTCATGTCATCTATGGGTGCCGGAACCATTATAGCCCCACATTTCCCCTCCCAGTCAACAGTCAAGGCGTAGACAGTCGCACCCTTCTATATTTTTTTATAGCTGCTTATGCTTTAATGTTCCTTTGGCAATGCTGCAGTTTGGGCTACTTTATTGTGAAACCGGTAGGTTTAATATCATTATTGAGCTTGAAACTCACCAAGCTGGCTCCCTGGAATGTTGTACTTTGAGCTTTTGCCATTAAATAAAAAAAAAAAACATCAAAAACGTCACATTATCCAACTGCTTTCTCCGGTTGATTTATTTCACCATAGAAAATAAACAACATGACACAAGTGTATGATAAATTCCAAACCTTTTTTTTTTATTTGTAATATTACAAAAACAAGGCTTTTCACTTCTATATAGGTGAAGAGTGAACACACTGAGGGAAAAGCTATGATATTGTTTTTCCACATTTCTGGAGGTCAGGACAGTGTGGTAAGAGAATCCAATCAACAGAAATCCCTTCATTATTAGAACATTTCATCTCTTTGTCTGCGACATGATTCTTAGACAGAACATTGAGACTCTGATCAATGAGGATCAATTTAAACTAACTGCCTCTACCAAGATGCAAACGTCCAAACCCAGAGTGTTCCTGCTTCAGCCAAGTAAACCAGAATAAACGTCAACGGCTCATTTGAGCATGAGGCAGCACTAATGTTACACGTAGCTGTCACATTACCTTATTAGACCTAGTGGGAGGAACACACACATCACAGAGAAATATGCGATATATTATTTCTGATGACGGTGAAGAATGGTGAAACCTGTTCTGCTGACGTGAGGGAGAACGTGAGGGGATTATTGCATATAAATCGGTTATTGACAGGTCTATGAAAACAACTTGCATCTTCGAACTTTCAGTAAAAAAAACGACCCACGTTTGCCCTTGAAAGCAGCTGCGGCCGCATTCAGACACATTATTTGCAAAACATCATGCTTGAAATAAACCTGAAGCCACAGTTTTACTGAGTAATGGGAAAATGCATGACTCGACAAAGAAGTGGTTTAGTTGCATTACTAAGACATGAGGACAGTAACGGCAGTCTTGAATGCCAAGCAGGACTCGGATGTGTGGATGTTTTTTTTTTTTTGTATGTTTGTTTTTTTTAGACACAACAGAATGTATTTGGTTTAAGAATAAATAGGACACAAAGGTAATTAAGAGCATTTAAATAAATTCACTTATTACAATCTCTAAGCTATTGTTATCTCACTAAGCGCACACTGCCAACATTTTGCTCCTTGAATATATTCCAGAGCTACTGCAACAGTAGCTTTAGCCCTGCGGTATACAAGCCCCCTGAGCGTACACATCACAACCATTTCCAATACTGAATGAAAAACCCATAGGTTTGCAAAAAGGGGGAGGAAGCAAAGCCATACTCTTTTTTAAATACACACATACACATCACAACCAACCTTAAGAAAAAAAAAAATCATAATTACTTTGGTATAAGAGTTCCAAGGTAAGATTTCTGTTCTAACTTTCCAAAGCCAGTCACAAAGGATGCCATCGTTTCCCCCTCGGATTAAATGTTACTCCCAATTCCCAGGTGTACTTGACAGATGGTTTGAGTTTGACAAACAAATGTAAGTTTCACTCATAAACTGCATGGCAATTTGAAAGGAAGTCAGAAATCAAGCATATTGTACCAACACAAACATATCTACTTTCCAAAGTGCCAACAAATATTGAAGATACTGAACTTTGCATTGCATAGCTTTAGAGCTAGACTGTACTAGAGAATTTATTGTAGCAGGATTGTGATATGATTTTTCTGTGCAATTGTAATGCCTTTAAACGTGCTATGAACAGAGCTCAAACAAGACATGTGACATGACATTCGCAGCAAAAATAATGTATACTTCTCATTCATGACAGACCTTTATGACCTGCATCAAGAAACAAGAAATGAGTGTCGTGGTACCAATTCATAAAAGCACCAACTGTGTAAAAGTGAATATGAACTTCATGAAGAAAAAAAAAACTAATTTATACCATTAAATCAGAAAGATCAGTCTAAAACACACCAAGTCAGGGGCTATCATGATCAGTCTGGGTCAACATCCATACATACAGCACACATTTTTCAGCGTTCTTCTATGTATGGCTATAAAGACTCCAACACCAATACTAAAATTGAAGCAGCTGTGTTTTTAAAAAGGGGTTCAGCATGGGAAAGGACAAAGCTAGTCTCAGTTTTCAGGTAATAGTATTGTCTGGGCAGCTAATGTCACTGCGAAGCTATCAATCCATCCAGGTGGGCTCAATCATTTTCTTCAAACATCTGCAGATACAGTACAAGGCGGGATTTACTGCCTTCTCCTTTGCATACGGTGCACACAAACAAGAGCACTTTCTTCTCACAGTTCTGAACAGAAACTGACCCGTCCATGCTCTGCCCACACATAATGATCATATAAGGATTATATAGTGTTTGTGAAGCTATCAGATAACATGACTGTCATTCTGTCCCATAAACACGTTCTTTCATATTAACTGTTACCAGGTTGGATAAACTCTTGCAGAACATTGAAAATTATACATACATACATATATATTTATATTTATATATATATTTTTGTACTGTAATCAAGTGAAGGTTATCATGGTGGAAAATTGTCAAATATTGCATCATCACTCCCACCCTTCTTACTTCTGATTAGATACGGTCCAGATCAGTGGAAAAGCTTTTTAAACTTGAAACATTGCAGTAGCTGTACTTACGAATACGATATTCTAACAAAATTTGCGCTGTGTACTGCAAGTTCTTATCGAGTTCAATGGGACTTGTGTGGAAACAGTCGCTATGAAAGAACACATTTGTTGGCGAGGCATGGATGGATCATTTGTTCTAGGTCCGCCCCAAAACTCATGAGCAGAAGAACGCGTCCTCAAAGAGCACCAGATATGGGCCATAAGCTGTGCATGGCAACTTCACAAATGCCTAGTGCCTACAAAGTAAAGACTTAAAATAGCCATTGCATTATTTCTGATGGCACACCACCTTATAAAGATTGTAAAGTGTTTGTGATGCTGTCAGATAATGTAGTTGTAATAGTCTTCAAATGAAGTACTTGAGTAATGCTTGCATTTCCCACAGGAAAGTAGGTTCAGCAGAAAAACAAAACTGTTATTTCACATACTGTTCTCTAAACCAATGTAAAGCTGATATAGGTTATTCATCTCTTGCTAGAAACATTCACTTTGATGAGATGTAACCATTACAGAGACAAATCCCTTTGTTAGCTTGATATTTGAACATCATGGAACAAACAAAAGTCTTTCTTTAAGTGTAAACATTTTTTTTCCGGATGCCCAATGTTCATTTACATAAGGACAAAGTATATAAAATAAAATATGTACTTAATATAATTAAAAACAGATCTTCTTAAAATGTAAAAAAAAAAAAATAATGAAGCTAGCTTTTATCTGTTATTTTTTTAAGTTACTGTTTACATATGATTTTTACAAGTGTTCTGTTGTGTTATAAATAGATATCTTTCTCTGTATAGTATTTAAAACGGAAATGTTCATCCTGTTGTTACTGTTACATTCATTGCTTTCTGTGACACCAACGTAAACTAGACCAGTCATTCACATACACACATACGCACATCCACACACACGGACACACACACTTCCCTTATAAATGAATAACCTTGTCCTCTTTGCAGCAGCTCTGGTGATGAGGTGTGCTCTATGTGCGGTTGAGTGTCTGGAAGATTCTGGAGATTTGGAGCATGACAGGGCCAGTCTCAGGGTCATTCATCCACTGCGTGCTGTTCAAAGGGTTTTCTAGCATGTCCTCAAAAGCTGCAGGGCGAAACACATAAAACACCAGCATTACATTAATGACAATCAAGCCAACAGTACTCTTTTATCATCACCATCATCACATTTTTATCCAACACTACAGTGTGAATGTGTCCAGGCATTGCTACAACAAACACCAAAAGTAAAGAAGTATATTACCATGTAAGAGTACAGGTTTAACAACATCAAGTAGGTGGGAAAGGTGGATTGAAAGCTCACTATTCCAAATAAATGTTTACTAATATAAATGAGCACAAATACAGATATTATTATTACTATTATGATGGTGACAGAGGTGTTGTTAAAGTATTCTATTGAAAAACAGCAACTTGCTTGAATTTTACCTGTATATTACACTATATCAACCATCCTGCAAACATTACTATAAACCCCATGTTGATTAATTTTGTAAAAATGTAATTTATTGTATTTTTGACCAGATTCCTAAGGCATGCTGATCATATGTAGCAGCATGTGCTTGCAGACCACTCCTGTAATTACAAATACACTGCAAACTGCTTTTTAACTTCAATTCAAGCATATATTGCAGATTGTTAGCAAACAGCCCTGTGAGGGTTAAGGGCCCAGAGACAGTAACAAAGCAGCGGAACTGAGCCAACAATACAGCAAACTGAGCACACACATATCTGCAGAGAACAGCAAATTACATGTGGGCAACACTAACAAAGGCTGACACCTTTGACTGAAAGGCACTGGCATCAAAATATGAGGTAACGGACTCACCTAGGAGTGTTTTAGGGTTAGTGAGGCCCAACTGTACCACAGGGTTCTCTAAAATGGCCTGGAAGAGAGGGCTGTTGGTGTCGATACCCTTATCCAGCTCCTCAGGGGAGGGCTTCCTGTCCCCCAGCAACCATTCACACTGCACAAAACACCCACAAACTCCAAATGATGACATAAAGCAACATTTTTCATATGTATCCTGCGTAGCATTAATGCATTATCCTAAGTAGCATTAATGTTCATAAGGTACAGTTCAACCCACATTTGCGTTAATAAGTGAGAACACATTTTATTATGATTTGCATTTGATGAAAATGTATTGTTGTGTATAAAAAAAATATCCTTAACACACATCATTGCCTCATTTATGTCATTCTTGACATCTAAACAAGTCCAAAAAAACACCTGTGGTCTGTAGACACAGTATGTAAATGAAATGTATTTTATACCGTAAATTCAAATTGTAAAATGTAATGTCAACGTAAATTACTAAAATTACTGTAATTCTAATTGCATATTTCTAACAGTTCACTATTTAGTCACTTACAGCAGCATCCTGTTGGTTATTGTTGACACGAAGTGCATCTATCACTTCTTTTTCATCGAAGCCCATCTCCATCAGTGCAATTACTGCCTGCACATAACCACATAGGTAAAAGTTTGATTATATTTCCAACGAAACACCGAAGTACAAAACGTTGCCTTCAATTTCAATCACGCTTATGGACTCAGCATGACTGGAAGGCAAATTAAACGGTTTACAAGCTATTCAAGTCATTCATTGAGCCTGAAGATAAACGCCTCAGCCTCATGTCAAACACATGACACAAACCCGTGAGTCTGGCCTGAATTCTCTTTTCCTACGGATCCTCTTGAAGATCTCGGTCAGCTCATCCTGCTTGGCTTCCTCAGAGTTAGACTGGGAGGGGGTGCGTACTAGAGCCCCTAAGGCAGCCGGAGAGGGGCCTGCAGATGCAGAAGCCGTTGCTGCTGCCGCTGCAACACCAGCTGCTCCTTGTGCTTCCTGACCTGGCAGGGGCATATCCACTGTGGGGTCATCCACATGCTCGATCAGCCATTCCATCGCCTGTGTCACAGACATGCTGCAAAGGAAGTGGTTTCAATCAGTTCACAAAACACACAGCAAAAACACTGATAGTGGGTTTCAAAACAAGAGTTTGATGTTGTATTTGAACATCAGTCCACAGTCCATACAAGAAACTAAGCTGCAAAAACAGCCTGTTTTGAATTCACTATTTTTGTGATTTCATGAAAACGAAGGCATTTATATATATCTAACCAACTTGTCCCCTCACAATGATTCACTCATGTACACTGAAGTTATACGGAATGTTAGTGCTTCTTGAATGAAGAACACCACAGGATAGCCAGTGAGAACAGAGAGCATTAACATATACCAGTGTTAAAGGCATAGTCGCAGAAACAGGCTGTTTCATTTTAATGGATAAAGAGAAATTGGCCAGACTCTTTCTGGTACACAAATATCACAGGTGTTTGTTTCCTTGGTGAGGGGAGGAATAAAATAGAAGAAAAATGCAGTATCAACTACTTTTCCTCTTCAATTCTGTTTCATGTGTTAAAACCGTGTTGTGAGCTAATAGTTCTACTGTATTCCCCTTACGGAACAAAAGAGCTTCGTAATGAGTTACCATTTACTGGTGTTTAAACTGAGTGAACGTACTCACTGGTTTAAACGTAGTGCCTTGATAGCACGGCTCTCTGGGAAACCCATCTCTGTCAGCTGTTGTAGTGCAGTCTCATCCACCCGCTCCTCTTCATCCTCATCCAGCATGGCTTCAAAACAAGGTATGAAAAAGAGACGGAGAAAAACAATACTTTAATGTTGTATGTGGTTTATACACATTATATGGTTTATAAATTAATACAATTGGGATTTTATGAGTCTGTTCATATGCACTCACCATTGGCCTTTTTGAAGAGCTCAACAGCATCTGGATTCAAAGCGAGAATTTTCTGGGCTACTTCAATCAGCGACACTAAAATTTTCCTCAGTTCTGTCTGAAACTGGTGATAATTTTTTTTTTTTAAATGTAAAAAACACCAACAAAGATATGTCAACAAAATACACTAACATATCCAAATGCAGTTTTTGTGTACATTTGTGTAAATAGTTTTGTGGATGCACATTTTCTCATCAAACTCTCATAGTGCTTTAAAGACCTAGTGCTTTAAAGTGACTGTTTCAATGCCAGGCCAGGTCTAACAATGGCAGCTATTACTCACGTCTCGGATGTTATGTTGAGTGACAGTGCGATCAGAGTGGCGAGTAGACAAATTTGCTGTGGCTTTGAGAATAGCATCCTTATCAGGAGCCTTGGCTTCCTGCTTCTTCTGTCACGATATGAAAGAAAACAGACTGAATAATTAATCTTATTAATCAGTGTTTGCAATGTCCAGCACTTGATATACGTCTTTATGGCACAATAAAGTGTGGCTAATTTCAGAGATGGCAGTGAATTACCTTCTCGTCAGAAGATATATCAGCCATTTTTGGACGTGGTGGCACTGGCCTCTTCTTTATCAATAACAAGCAATCTGGAACGAAAGGAAACATTCATAAATGGAAACAGTTTTAAAGAGATACAACACTGAAGATGTGAAAACAATAGAAAGTGTTCAGGAACAGACCAGTACCTTTATCTTTAAGATTTTCGTCTGCAACAGTTTTGGCTTCTGTGAGAACCCTTTCTGTAGCTGCATGAATGAGTTTGTGGTGTGTCAGCGTTTTAGGATCTTCTAAACTCCCATGGGCACACTGTCGATAAAAAAAAAAAAACAGTTTAGAATGCCATAATCGCCATGTCATCCTGCACCTTTTTGGAGAAAGACTTAACCCATTTGCATCCAGGAGATGAAAGTGACCACAGAACTTCTGGCCTAAGTTTCACAAATGCATCTTAATGTTAAGAATGTCCTAACTGACTGAATTCAGTGTGACACCTATTGTACTAAACAGCCACCTTTGTGATAAAATGCTTTTGGGAACCCAGTACTGATAGGTCTAAAATGATAACATTTTGAAATTTGAATTGTTTGGACTGTATGTAATGTTTACTTTTATTCTTTATCAAATTAGGTTTTTAAATCATGCCATTAATCAGTTTGACCAAAAGACTACAGTTATGCGATAAAAACGTTTGGCCATGTGATTTGATCAGCTTGAAAAACGTGCTGACACAAGTTTCAGATCTGGACACTGATGAGTTAATAAACACGAATGACTGTAAGCATATCCACAGTCCAATAAACTCAGCAGAAAACTGGATTAAAGCAAACCATTTAATGTAGCATCACAATGTAAATTTCAGAATCAGAGTCAGAAAACTTCATTGATCCCGGGGGAAACTGCTTATGTTATGGCTGCATAGACACACAGAGACAAGAACAATATAAAATATAAAGTTTAAATAATTGTAATAAAATATCTGTACAAAAAACTATATGGAGCACACTAGGCTTTATACACAAATTCTGGCTGTAATTACTACAGATAAGTAGCATATGGTTAAATTAATTACTAACAAGACAGATGGTAGGTAAGAGTAAGTTATTGCACGTGGTACAGATAAGTTAAGTGATACAGACAGTGATACTCACATGGTGAGACAACTGCACATAATAAGATATTGCAGATAATAACCATGTCTGAGCACCTGATAAGAACACGGCACACTTTTGCACATCATAACAAGCTGAGTTGTATATATGTAATATTGACAGTGACATTCACATGCTAAGACTATTGCACCTAGTAAGAAATTACATTTACATTACAATTACATTACATTTAGAAAACTTCACATGCTAGTTTCTATTTTCAGATGTTTTATGTTTCGATCCCACTCAGAGGTATTTCGCTTTAAACATTTATTGCTTATACTTTGCACCAGCTGGTAAAATCATTACGGAAAGATGCAGACACCAGAGGTCATCAAGATATGAGTATCAAATGTTCCGTACAGCCCTAATAGTACATATGCAGTCTGTGTGCAGCTGCAGGCTGAAAACTGCCCATGGAAGGACACTTTTCAGCTCATTTCATTTCAGCAACAAAATAACACCCTCAAAGCTTTAGTCAGGCTGTGTCTGGCTGTAGCTAACCACAAAACCCCAGCCTCAGCTAGGTGACAGCCCAAGTTGTTGAATTATAAATAGCCATGTCTACTAGCCTGCTGGTTTCTAAAAATACTTGGTAATGGCAGTGAGGATCCCACTGGGCCTGCAGGAGAGCTTAGGTTGGAGTCTGTATATTTTAAAGCTTTAAAAACAGCCCTAAAACACATGAGAAGGAGTGTTAGACCCTGACAGGCAGACAGATACCTACATGCTTCAAGCATTTCTCCTTGAGCTTCTCTATGGTGGTGTCTTCGGTCACTTCCTCCAGCCACTCCGCGCCCTCCATGGTGCAGATGTGGATCTTCAGCACTTTCCCAGCGAATATCTTCTCCTCTTGTACGAACATGGCTCCTTAAAAGAGACTCCACAGCCCAAAACGTGCATAAATGTGCCTGAATGTGCCTCCGACGCTGCCTGTGTCTTCAGACCCCCTCCAACAACCAAAACACACTGTAACTCACACAGCAAGCTCCAGCTTTTTAACCTTATTCCATCACTTTCACTTTCTTAGCTCGCCCCGAGCTACAGCCAGCAACCCGAGCTCTATATGTA
Organism: Brachyalestes nurse; assembly: GCA_037974405.1. Taxonomy (NCBI): domain Eukaryota; kingdom Metazoa; phylum Chordata; class Actinopteri; order Characiformes; family Alestidae; genus Brachyalestes; species Brachyalestes nurse. The sequence goes on along the minus strand of JBBPCY010000039.1, from coordinate 7,392,132 downwards.
CTTCAGTTTGGTGTGAATTCTGTTTGAAGAAATATGTGACTTTCCTCTATTTTCCCAGCCTGTTTTTGTTGACACCTGTGATGCAGGAGACGACTGCACACGGAAAAGAGGGGCGCTCCAACTGCGCATGCGCGGAACCCGCCGTCTGATTGGGACAGACTTTTTTGTCATAGCCATCTATAATATAATGTATTTATATATTAAAAAGGTTTAAATGATTAAAAAATACGATAATATTTCTCAATATTTTTTTTGTGGCAGTAATTATTTTTAGATTTTTTAATATTTAAATATTTTCAATAATAAACATTTCAACAATGAAAAATAATTGTGGAGACATAAACATACAGTTTATTACAACATTAGTCCTTTTTTTTCAACATCACCTTCTGGTAAAAACATAGACAAACTTTTTTTCATCTGTAAAATATGTGTGAATTAAAAATAAATAAATAAATAATACA
>JBBPCY010000039.1:7349872-7391568 GCA_037974405.1 Brachyalestes nurse | reverse complement strand
TATATATTATTTTTGGTTTGTGACTGTTTGGTGCTGCCACTATTGTCTTAAAGGGGAATTCCCCTGTACATGTCTGATTTATTAAGTTATTAAGGTCTAAACAAAGTCATTCGAAAAGGCTTGTTGTAAAACGCCCTGTTATGGAAAAAAACTGCAGTGAATGGAACTAGACGTCTGAAGTAGTAATTTCTGAACGTAAATTAAATGACTATACTTGCATTCTAGACATTGCATCGTCACCACAGTAAAATAAACATGAGTCAGAAAGCTCTCCTCATGGTGGTATCTTCTGGTGTACAGAGGAGATCAATACAGGTGTAACAGATGTGAATGAAGTTTATGAAATGGCGAAGCTCAGGTTCCACAATGTGCACAAGACGTTGTGTAACATACAAAACAGTGCAAATAAACAGGTATATATATACCTACATATATATGTATGTATGTATGTATGTATGTATGTCTATGTATATATAACTAGGGGTGTGGAATTATGGTTAATTTCTATCAACTGATGACAGAAAAAATGAGGCGTTAAAACGCTGAATCGCACCACGTGACTTTAACCGTGTTCTGTCGAAACATGCTTCCCATCCAGATGTGCTACTGTGCCCTTCTGCGCATGTGCAGTTCCACAGTCTTGGGACGCTCTGTTACCTTGCGCTAAGGAAGCTGGTTTGTGTGTGTTATCTTGTAATACGGGTTTAATCTTGCGTTCGGGTCAATGGTTTACGGGGATTCATTTCTTAAAAGCTCTTTTAATTGTTAATGTACTTGTTTGCTCCTATATCCTGTCTTCAGTGCACAGTTCAAGGACATATGAGTGTATGTGGCTACTTTGGTGCGATTCACACACTGCTCCCTGGGCACTGCGTTCCTGGCTGCCTTCTGCTTCACTTGGTGAATGGGTTAAATGCTGAGGAAGAATTTCGTGCTGTTCACACTGTGTGCTGTGGTGTGTTCACGTATGACAGAATAAGCAATTTCTACTAGAATCAATAAAGTTTTCTGATTCTGATTCTAAAATGCCATTTTCTAAAGTTTGCAGAATGCTATCTGAAGCTAGGAAACGGCACTGTCCAGAATCAATACAAGCTGGAAGCATGGCACGATTTGAAGTAGCCTGTGCCCTGCTTCACGGTAGCATTTCTCAGTGTTAGAACCTGACTGTATAAATTGACTCTATACATCTCTAAGTACCTATCTAGGCTCTTGAAGTAAATATATATTTTTTTCTCTGATTACGCATATTATTTGTCTACTTCTCATCATTATCAGTCTTATAAACTGATTATAAACTGTATAAACTTAAAGGGAACATTTTTGACAGGGTAGCATAATTCAGCAAAGCACCGGAACTATTATATTAGGGAGTGCCATTTGAGTGAAACAGCATATTTGGTCATATTTTTGATTCCTGTGACCATTACTGCATATGAACAGTGCAGAAACAGTTATTAATTAAAAGAGAAGTTGAAAGTCTGTAGTTTTGATTATTCATCCACTCATACCTTTACAGCAAAAATCTGTGTGATTAATCTAGATTCATTCATCACAGAGCTTGTTATTAGATTTTTTTAAAATCACTAATAAAAATAAAAGCGGGATCTTATATATGGATTTAAACACAGATTTTATTACTAACCTTTCAGAACTGAAAAACAAACACACACACATACACGTGAATTGCACTTTTTCTTTCTTCTAACAATTCATAAATACACTGAAAGGTTCTGATATTCTGCCAGCAAACGTACACCTCAGCTGCTACTGTAAAGATCTCTTATTTATGTATTCTCTATTATGTACTTTGTATATATATATATATATGTGTGTGTGTGTGTGTGTGTGTGTGTGTGTGTGTACTATCAGACTAAAAAACTTCCCCAACCAAGCCACTACGCGGCGGCACCAGCCTCCTCTTTGAAAATCACCCGCTTCTCAAAGTCAGAGAAGAAGAAGAGCATCTGAAAATTGGAATGTTTTCAATCCGTAGAATTTGAAATAATTAGATTTTAATTCAGTCAGGGTCCGATACAGGATCCTGATATTTATACAGCAGACAGATAATGAGGTTTATTTGAGTCGAAAGCCCTCGACACTTGTCTGTAGTTTGCACTGAGCAGTGCTGGAGCTGGGACCTTTCTGAAAGAGCTGGTCTGACTGTGGAGCACTAATGTGTTAAAAGTGCTTGTTTTCTTTATTTTCAGTTAGTTTTCCAAACCAAATATGTCCAAAACCAAAACGTCCAAGAAAATACTTATTATTGAGGATGATGGTACGTATTCTTTCTCTTTCTCTGATTCATAAAGTTGGTTTGTAAAGTTGACAACTTATTTTAATACAGTACATTGATGTATTTATTATATATAGTATGTAATGATATTATAAATAATAAATACAACATCTTCATATGTTGTCTCATATGTGCTTGTCTAAACATAACAGAAACAGCTGGATAATCTGTCAAAAAGCTGTTTATTTTTATTAAATGTGTTCTACTAATATGCCTTTACAACTGTTTGTAAAAGGGAATCAATAGAAAATGCTAGGTTGTGAGTTTGAATCACAGGACTGCTAGGGGCACCACTGAGGTACCGTCCCCATCCATTGCTTCCTGGGCGCTGTTTTGGTGGCTGCCCACTGCTTCACTTGGTGACCGGGTTAAATGCAGAGAAAGAATTTCACACTTTACACTGTGTGCTGTGGTGTGTTCGTGTGTGATTATAAGGGGCCACTATACTTCACTTTACTTCAGATAACAGTAACTAGTATGTTCATTTTGTGATCTTTTTTTAGATGAGCCAGAAGAGTCAAAAGAGAGTGGGGACGAACTGAACCCCTTCTCTTTTAAAGAGTTCGTCCGAAGCAAAAATCAACAGTTCAGCACCACTGATGGCCTTGAGGTGAACTACAGTATGAATTGCCTGTTTTTTGTTGAGACAGCTGGTGTCCCAAATGTGCGTGTTTTGTAACAGATCTTGTCAGAGTAAAATATTTTAAGGGGGAGTGGTTGGTTCAAACAACAAAATAGAACTGTTGGTATGAACTATATTTTCAAAGCAAAAAAAAACATCTATAGATATCAAAAGTAAGAGCAGCAAAAAACAGTATAATATAGAATAATACACTTTACAAATAATGCAAAAATATAAATAAAGAAGTGTGTGTGTGTTTATATGTGTGTGTGTATGTATGAACCCTTTGGACATATAAATAGGAACATATTGGAGCATTCTCAGTTGTTTGGTAGCAGCAGACCAAAACAGTAATAATGCACCAGATAAATTGCAAGTTGCACGAAGTAATATTTTACCTGTAATCCTAATGAGTATTATACGCTGGGGTTGACCTAATTTTTTTCCTCTAGTACTACATGCATGAATTGGTACGCACCAAAAGTAAACGGTTTCCACCATGGGTGCTGGAAACATTACATCACTTTTATTTTAATTTCTATACAGTAAACCACAAAATTTATGGGGTTTACGTTCTGAGACCATTTGTGATGCGGTAAAAATTTCTATAAATGCCTATTTTTTTTTTGTTTAAACCATAAATATGCCCCCAAATATGCTCCCAAACCACAATACATAACTCTTAAAAAAATGTAAAGGTAAACCCGTGTCCGTACTGTACAGCAGCATACATCAAACTTGTTTGTCCTGGGGACCAGTCATGTCAGGGTTTGGGCTGCAGGGCCCTGCATAAACGACCAAGCATGAGGAAGGGTGTTTTTTTATTAGCTGTCAAGTGAGAAAAAGCGGTTTTGCACAGATCCATGGAACGAAAAGGCGAGATAGTTTTAACTGCGTCTCACTCAGCTGGGGATTTTCCTCACAGCATGACAGACAAGAACTCGGACAATCAGCCGTCCAAATCGAGTGAACCCCAGCATCATTGCACGGGAGCTCCAAAAGTTTATTCTGGACCCCAGAGGCAGATCACTGAACGGGTCTAGTACAGGGGTGGGCTGTGAAGTCGAGGGGGAGGGGAGGGGCATGCAGTGACAGAAACGCTGATATCAGCCCTGATCTGACTGAATTTTGATTGGTGCAGAAGTGAGGCTGTGCAGACTGGCGGAACCTTATTTTAAAACATTATTATTTTTCCTTTCCTGAGTGGTGGTACTTAGAGATCCAGTATGAAGTTACTCAAATTAGGTACACATTTGCGCAGTGAAGACTGAAACCACAGACCACCACCGTACCACAGACGCCAATTCTCGCTTGCGGTACCACTTATGTCAATCCCTGATTATGTGGTTACAGAAAGAGAGCGAGTGAGCCTTGGATAAAAGGATAAGAGGATAATATGAATTAAGATCTACATTTTCTCCAGTAATCCTTTTTGTTTGTTTTTATATTCTTCTCAGGAAACATACGCTGGTGCATGTCAAGCTGGGGAAGATTATAACTATCCCAGTGACTTCAGCCACAGCCGTGAGGGTCAGTTTTTCACAGATCACTCACTGCTTGGTCAGTCGTTTGAAAACGAACTTGAGGACGAATGGACTGAAAGTTACCAGCCGTCTGCCATTGAAGAGGCACATGACTTAGGACTGCGTGGGACTTTGAAAAGTGGTGCTTACTTGGATCACTCATTACTGTCCAGTGAAGACAAGGATGACACAGCGAATGAGTGGGAACTAGAAGAGGACTTCTCTCCAGAGACTCATTTCTCAAGAAGAAGCACAGGCAGCTATGAAGGAGATGAGGAGACATCAGTCATTGATATCTCCTACCACACTAAGAAGATCAGTACAGAGAGTGGGATTAGGGACCAGCAAAAGGTATTGGAAACCTCTATTATTAACTGGTTCATCTTTTTTATTACTACAACTAAAAATGTGAGGAGTTTCATTTCATTTATCTTTTGCAGCTAAGAGAAGAAAATTCTCAACTTAGGAAACAAATCAAAGAGCTGGTAAAAAAGTCAGAGGCTGACTCCACAAAGTAAGAGTGAATAAAGAAAGTAATATTGGTAGGACTTGGAACCAAAGAGGTGTGACATTTGACATATTTTAAAGGAAAGCAAAAATGAATTCAGCCATACTTTGGCCTGTTTGTTTATTAACATTCCATTAAAACTGCATTCATATTTTAATGAAAAATGTTTTATTGCCATTAGATAGCTTCATTTAAGCTTAAATTTGATACGCATAACTATGCACAAGACCTCACTTATGTCCTTTTGGTTCCAAGCTCTCAAATTGTGATTTTTAAAATATCTAAATGATTACCTTAAGATATTTATCTGAGGTTTAACTACACAAAATGTGATGAAATCAATGATAATCTCTCAAAGTTAACTGTCTGTAATCTTATGTCATAGGTGGCATAACCCAAGTCGGAGTATTTTGTGTGTCTGGTTTTCAATATATGTACACCTAATTAGAACATCTATGCCCTGCAGGATCAGACAACTCACAGATGAGTTGCGGAACCGAAACCTGCAGGAAGAGAGAGAAGCGAAGGCCTTAGAGACGATGGTGCAGTCTGTGGAACAGAATCTTCAGCTAATGACGGTATGAAACTGTTTGCATTTATTGTAACAACATGATTTAAGGAGACTTTCAGCATCATAATTATTCGTCAAGATGGGTAAGATGGGAATAATGAGAATAGATTTATTCATCTATCATCTAAGCTGCTTATGTTTAGTCACAGGGTGAAATTTAGAGAAACACCCTGGACTGGCCAGTTCATCACAGGGCAGACACACAGACAATCACATTCACACCTAGGGCCAATTTAGTGTCTCCTATTTGCTTGACATGCATGTCTTTGGAAATTGGAGTACAATGCAGAAACGGGAAGAACATGGAAACTCCACACAGAAAGGACCCTCAGCCTCCTGGCCAGGACCTTCTTGGTGTAAAGCGATGGCACTACCCACTGCCAAACAAAGCAAACAATTTTTTGTTTTTGTTTTTCATTTATTATTTTTATTTATTTATTTTTGCTAATCTCCAACCATGAAATTTTTACCTGTGTACATATCTTCCTAATTGTACAGTACTGTGCAAACGTCTTAGACACCGGCAAAAAAAAAAAAAAGACGTAGTAGTTCTCACATTTTTTTTATTGTGAGCTTTAGTTAAATAACAAATAAAGACATTTATATGACATTTTATCCCCGTCTTTACCAAGGGTATCGGTAAAATTTGATGCACATATAATTTAAGCAGTGTTTTTATTTCTCATACAGAAACGGGCTATTAAAGCTGAAAACAATTTATCTAAATTGAAACAAGAAGTCCAACAATTACAGGTTTGACTTTTTCCCTTTGTCCTATGTTTAGACCTGCCTTATAAGCTGAATGCTGTCATATTCAAAATTAAAATTAATAATATTTTATACCTTAAAAATTTTCTTAGAGCCAGCTGGAGGGATACAAATGTGAAAACGAGCGACTTCGAGTGGGAGAAACCACTGCTTTGACCACTATGAAACACAACGCCCAAGTGGCTTCAGAATACCTTAACAAAGCAGCCAAAGATGCTGAAGCTTCTCTAAAGTATGTAAAAAATATATATATAGTAAATCTATTAGAATTGTATACACTAAATACACTAAATGGACAAATGTATTCGGACCTGCCTGTTTTTCAGGGTTTGGGCTTGGCCCCTAACTTCCAGTGAATGTCAGTTTTAATGCTTCCGAGGCATTTTGAACAAATGTCCAAATTTGTAGACACGGTTTGAGGAAGACCCTTTTCTATTCCAGCATGACTGTGTCCCATAAAGACATGGCTGGAGATATTCAGTGTAGAACAAACCTGTCCAGAAAGGGCTGCTGTGGGTGCAGGTTTTCATTCCAACCAAGAAGAAGCCACACTCCTGAGTAACTGAAAACCAAGACCAACTGATTACAGAGGTGGAATCAGGTGTGCCTCCTGCTTGGTTAGAATGAAAACCTGCACTCACAGCGGCCCTTTCTGGACAGGTTTGAGACCCCTGGTGTAGAAGAACCTGACTGTTCCACACAGAGCCCTGACCTCAACCCCATCCAACACCTTTGGGATGAACTAGACTGGAGATTGTGAGCCATGTCTTCTTGTCCTACATCAGAGCCTGCCCTGCTGTTATAGCTCCATATTAAAGTCTGTGTATTTGACTGCAGTGTCATCAAAGTCCCTGTTGGTTGAATGATCAGGTGTCCCAATACTTTTGTCCATGCAGTGTATCTGATGACTACTCTCAATGGGCATTAATTACATTTCATTTTGTACAAAACATTAATATGTGCAGCATATGTTTAATTAGAGTGGGTTTTCTTCTGTTCACAGGCAATTGCTGACTGGAAGGGAGACTTTGTGTCTTGTATCACAACTGCTGGGCTCCATTGACAAGATAACAGAGATCCCAAAATAACCACAATTATTTTTCTTCAGTGTGTAGTGCCTTTGCACATCTCATGTTTTGTACACAATCATGCCTCATAAATTGATGAATCTGTAGTTATCATACTATTGTATTACATTGTGTTTTAAAGAATTTTTTTCTTTTGCAAATTTTCTCTCCATTTTAAGATATGGAGCTTGCAGTTTTCTAATCTGTTGGTCCACAGCACCACTAGTAGATTGAGGTGAGAGTTCATGCAGCACTGTTAAATGGGTCAGTTCCCCTTGGAGAGAACACTAACTGCTTACATTAATACAGGAGAGTGGAAATTTGTTGAAATTTGCTATTCTTAAACAAAAGCAAAAACTTTTGCTCTGTGGGAAACCACACAGATATGGGATGCATATATGATACTGGGATTGTAACCCCGGTGGAAGAGAATGTTAAGGTGCACTTTTTCACCACAGAGGTGAATAAAAAATTCACTTGGCCTTTAATTTAGCCTCAGATTATCTTTTGAAAATGCGTCATCCTGAGCACACATATCAAATATGTGATTTATTCAGATTCAGATTTTATTTTTCTCTGAAAGCACTTAGACAAACTTTAATTACTGAACGTGGACATATTGTTATTGAAAAAGGTATTGCACTCCAAAAATTATATAGACAATCATATACATTTTCCCATGTTATGATTTTATTTTACCTTCATGTACCCATTTACACTTTGTAATACTATTTCATAACATCGTGGAATTAACTTTGTTGCTAATCTGATATTTAGGTATTTTATATTTGAATGAAGTGACTTTGTAAATGATAAATAAGTATTTAACATTGAAATGTTGTCCAGTTCGTCATTGCTGAGTTTAGTACCTATTCAGGGGCAGCTGGTGGCCTAGTGGTTGGGGCATTCGCCCTGCGACCAGAAAGTCGTGGGTTCGAATTCCAAGACTCCTAATGGCACCTCTGAGGTACCCTTATGCAATGGTGCGCCTAACCATTACACCAACAGGGACTCTAATGACATTGCATTCAAACACATAGACTTTAAAATGGAGTTTGTCCTCCCTTTGCAACTATAACATCTTCCACTCTTCTTGGAAGGCTTTCCACAAGATTTTGGAGTTTATTTAGGAGGTTGCCCATTCATTCTGCAGAACATTTATGAGGTCAGGCACAGGTCTCTGTTCCAGTTCATCCCAAAGGTGTTGGATGGGGTTGTGGCCCTTAGCAAAAAGTAGTACAGTATACTTGAAGTTAATTTTATTAAGTTTGCGTGCATATAAGTATAGCAAGTATATGGACCATGTACTTATAGTGTACTAGAAAGTATATTAAGTTAATACTTCTTCGGATTAAATTGGAACATTTTTAAGTTTACAAAAGTATACTTTATATGCTTTGTTTATACTTATCAGTATAAGTCAAGTATACTTCACTATACTATTCTTAAGTATATAAAATATAGTATATAAAAAGTAAACTTCAAGTATACTGCCTCAGTTTTAGTATAAAATAAGTATACTCGTAATACACTTACTACTTTTTGCTAAGGGGGGCCAGTCAATTTCTTACACATGGAACTCATTCAGTGAGCTGGCATCAACAAGGGCCATCCCGGGAGCAGTGTGTGGGGATGGTACCTTGCTTAAGGGAATCTACAACCTTATGATTGCAGGGGCAACTCCCTAACCACTAGACCAGCAGCTGCCGCCACACCATATATATACTTCTTGCACATTGTACACTGCCTCAGTATAAATATGCTGCTTCATTCCTTTATTTGTTTGCCCCTACATATTTGTTGCATTGTTTACTTTTACACGGTTAGGTGTCCTATGTTTCAAGATTCAAGATTCTTTACTTGTCACCTGCATAGTCATACAGTTGTGTGGAACAGTCGTTTTTATGCTGTCTGTGCACCTTGGACTACTCAATAATTAAGAGGTGAGGTCCAGTACCGTAGGACATATTGAGCATAGGAAATCTAAGGGCCTGTAGTCGCTGCACGAATTAAATCAAAAATGTATATCGACACTTTTATTTTGAAATACGTGTACGTATCCAAGCGTTGCTCACTTCACTGCATAAAGGACGTTTCATGAACGTAATGCGAGAAATGGAGATGGTAACTGAGATGGGTATATGAAATTAGGTTCCAGAAAAATGTCTTAGCATCGTTGAACCAGAATCTGCTTTTGAAGCAGTAAAATAATCCAGTTATGGACTTCATTTCCATCGTTTATGCCTGAGTGTGCGCGCTGTAGAGTTGCACTGTGGGTAATATGCTAACTAGCTGTTACATGCAGGGAAGTAAAGATGCTCCATGTAAACAATTCATAAACTAACCTGAATTTCTTTAAGCTTTTGATTAATCGTTCATTTGCGGATTAGATGCGAAAGTTTAGGACGATATAATTCACGTAGAATTGGATGAGTAACTTAGTTGCAATAAGGATTAACACAAAACACTTTTCTTTATTATTAGCTTCATATTAGGATTTTCGGTTGAATTACGTTTAGTTAAGTTGCTAAATAATTACCCTGGTATGTGTATATCTGCAGTATTGAACACTGACATTTTTCTAGAACATTTTGTTTACTTTTTATTAGTATGGGATTGGGTATTAAAATTTAGGGCGATATAATATATGCAACATTGGACCAGTAATTTTATTGCATGTCCTGCTTGTTAAGAGTTAACGCAGTTTCTTTGTTTTTAATTTGCTTCATATTTTTCATTTTGGTTTTAGTTGGTTAAGTTGCTAAATAATTTCCCTGGGTATGTAATATATCTGTGGTGTTCTGCTCAGGGACTGGCAGGACTATTTGGATACTCCATGTAACCTAATCATGAGTTAACCCGATTGTGAAGAATTAAAACAGAAGTCGTTTTTTGTTCTTATTTGCTTATATTTTTTATTTTAGTTTTAGTTGGTGAAGTTGCTAAATAATATTCCTGTGTAACTGTTGTGTTGTGCTCAGGGACTACAGGGTTCAGCACTTTGACGTTTCCCAGTGCAGGGACTGGGTTTGTTTTGGATTTTAAATATAAAAAAAAAAAAAATGGCTTCACAACAAGATTTGCTGGCACAAAAGAATAAAATCCAACGTCAGATTTTGGAACTGGAGACCTCTCTAGCAGCGGACGGTAGCGTGGTAGACCTCCTCTTATCCTCCAGCGACAGTGGTGAGTCGCATAAGCTGCTTTCTCAGGAAGATCTGTTTTATTAGACTTGCTTCATAATATTTCAGTACTGATACACTTCTTTTTTCTTGATTGCAGATGACGAGTCTGATGACAGTGGACATGCAGTGGAGGAAGTGGTATGATTATACCTAACAGTTTTACTTCCAGCTGTTTATAGGGTCCATATCCAACAGGTTCCCTGTATTTTGTCCATTTTTATTCCTGAGGTTTGCTTATGCTATGTGTGTTTATTATGCACCAAAACCAGTCGCCTTTCATATTAAATTATTGAATTATTTGTATTCTTTAGAGTTAAATATACTGTTTTGTTGCTGTGTCTTAAGTAAATGATCTCTGTTGCTCTAGACTGTGTCCAGGCTGAAACACTCCTTATACAATCAAGTTTTACATTTTTACATGTTTACTTAATACATCAAGTTCATTTCAAATGTGGGTTCTCTGATGCTTAAGTAGTTTGTCTTGTCTCCTGAAGGTACTAGAAGACCTTGAGGCAGAGCGACAGCAAATACAGCGGGAGATTGAAGCGTTGGAGCAAACACTCGGTGCAGATGCAGTACTAGCGGATGCTTTGACAGGTAAACGTCTTTGTGGATGAGGTCATGAGGTCATTTCAAACAGAGAACTAATCACTCATGATTAATGTATATCATTTATATATATATATATATATATATTTTTTTTTTTTACAGACAGTGAACATGGCATCGGCAGCCACGTGGATTCTGTAAGTATCTACTGTTAGGATGTTTGTGATTTATGCCATTCATTCACAATAAAAGCCCAAGTAAAGTTCTGATTTAGTTTGTTTTCTGACCTGTTTAGAGCAGTGACAGCGATGAGTTAGACATTCCTCAAGATGTGGAGACTTGTCTGCAAATGAATTTGGTCTATCAGGAGGTACTGAAAGAAAAACTAGCCGAGTTGGAGCGCCTCCTTAATGACAACCGCCAGCAGCAGGTTAGTCGGATTCATATACATAAATGAATTTTGCTTTTCAAAATAATAACTTTTAAAATTCAGTTAAGTTAAATTTTATTGTATATATTTATTTTTTATTTAAATTCAGTTTTATTTATGTAGCACTTTTTACAACCAATGATGTCACATAGCAGCTTTACAGAATCCTTGCCCCTAGTGAGCAAGCCAAGGGTGAAAGAGGTAAAGCTGGAGGAAGAAACCTTAGGAGGAACAATGTCTCAAAAGGGAGACCCATCCTCCTTTAGTCAACATCGAGAGAGAAGGGGAGTCTCTATGGAGAATATTAACTATAGAATGCCTTTGTGTACTTAATCACTGTTGAACACATTGGCCATCTGTGGTATTTAGAGTTAAGATTCAGTAGAGGTAGTTTTTGTTGGAGTCTCTAGTACACAGCAACAGGAACAACAATCTCCGCCAAAGCTTTTGAACAGCAGTTGCGGTTTCCTAACTTTGCAATTTTTCGTAGATGGAGAAGAACTATTTCAGTAATAGTACCTACATGTGCATCGAATGAAAGATATGGTTCAAGGAGACTGAGATTTTTATAGTTGACACTGAATCGGTTTTTTCACCAATGAGCAGGAGAAAGTTAAGCGATATCCAGTCTTTTATATCTTTAATACAGTCCTCAATCTTATTTAATCTATATTCATCATCTGGTTGGGAAGGGTGTTATAGTTGTGTGTCATCTACATAGCAGTGGAAGATAATCCCATGTTTTCGGATAATCATACCAAATAGTATCATGTACAGCATAAATAAAAGAGGTACTAAGACAGAACCTTGTGGGACTCCATATTTTACTAAATTCTACTAATTTTACTATATTCTTGTAAGAACTCTGGTTAAGGCCCCAGAGGTCTGTAGGGATTTTATTTGTATCTAGATTAGTTGTTATGGAAAAGAGTTTCAAAGGACACGAAGGTAAAACCTGTTTTTTGACTGTTACTTAGGGCACTTCTGTAAATGGTTCCTGTGCCTCCCCCTGTACCATTTAGGACTGTATAGGTAGTTGTAGCCTGTTGGGGTGTCTTCATTGAAGAGTAACAAACTCATCAGGTCTTATCCAGGGTTCTGTAAGACATACGTAAGAGGTCTGATTTCATTTACAAAGAGCAATCTGATGTTAAACAGTCCCAGCTTTAGCTTTAACTGTAGATCTAAGGTGCTGAATTTGCTGGTCGCTTGAGAAAGGTTTTAATCATTAGAACACACTTTTTGTGTTTTTTCTTTTCTGTTTAATTGAGGGGACAGACCGTCTCTATAGAGAGTGCTTGACTGTACCCAGACCATTTCTTTTTTTCTTTCTTTCTTTTATTTATTCTTCTTTTATTTATTCCTTTTTTCTTCCTTTTTTTTTTACAGAAACAGGTTGAAGCCAATCTTTCTGGCTCTGCAGCTACTTCTCCAGGGCTGCCACAGATGAAACTTTTCCTGGGCACCTTTATGAAACCATATTTCAAAGACAAGGTCACTGGTCTGGTAGGATCACCAAGTTCCTGAATGTTTTTTTTTTTTTTTAAGAAAGGGCCAAAGCTAGTCATATTAAGAGAGGCAAATGACTTATGATGCCTTTTTATGCACAGTCTTAAGTCTGTTTACCTGTTTCCTGTAGGGCCCTCCAGCAAATGAAGAAACCAAAGAAAAGATGAGCCACAGGACCAGGCCCTGTGATGAAATGAAAATAAGAAGATGTATGTTGCAGATGTACTTGACCAGTGTTTTTGTGATGCTAAAGGAGTATATTTAATGATTTGAGAATAATTGTGGTTGCATCTTTCAGGGGAGGGATGGCAGAAAACTTTGTTGATCAACTCCGTAGTCGCAGACACAATGAAGCGCATGCAGCAGCCTAAAATGTCCAAGTAGGTTTTAAAGGGGGATTTTTTTTTTTTTTAAGGAGGAGGGGGTAATTTTCTTTCTTTTTTTATATTTGCAGCAGAAAATGATTCAAACTGGATTTTGGCTTGTTTTTGTTTGTTTAATAGGATGGAGTACTTAACTGCTAAGATGTCTAGAACAACTGGTGTGGAAAAAGAGGAATTACAAAAACAGATTTCTCTTTTGGAGGAGGACATTGCAAAAATTGGGTAGCTATAATAAGTTCATTCTTTCATTTAGAGGACTATGTTCCGTTATGACACAGGTTCAAAACTCCAGTTGTGGAAGGCCAGAGTCCTACACAGTTTGGTGATTCACTCACTCAATCACATGCTCTAAACCTTTCAATTAACAGATGAGTTAAACCAGGTGTGTCGTTTCTGACTGTGAATCCATCTGGATGCCTATAGGGGGCACCTCTGTGATGGTGATCAGTGATTCTGCTAATTAGACTGGATTGTGATCTCTTTGAAGAATGAATTACTAAACTGTGATCTATCTTTATTCACCACCATAAATGTGTATTTATGATTGTATTGTCCTCCAGCTCAATGACTGAAGATCAGCTGTATGGGAATCGTCATGATGATCATGACTGGGACAAAATAGCAAATACCGATGTAAGTCTTAAAAATCTTACAACTCCATGCTATTTCCAGTATTTTAGCAATTGATGTATTGTGCTTAAAGGTGTTAGTCATAACAGTGTCAAAATTGTGAACATTGCAGTTTGAAGGCCTACGATCACCTGAGGATTTGATGAGATTCTGGCAGAATTATCTTCATCCCTCTATTAACAAATCAGTGTGGAAACAGGACGAGATTGAAAAGCTTGCCACTGTTGCAGAGGAGCACAATTGCTGCAACTGGGAAAAGATTGCAGAGGCTCTTGGGGTAAGCACATTATTTCAAGTTTATCCCATGATTGATAATTATTGCACTGTGATAGAGAATAAGAATAAACAATCCTGCTGTTTTTCTTTTCCTTTTTTTAGACCAGTAGGACAGCTTTCATGTGCTTCCAGACGTACCAGCGCTACGTCGCTAAATCTTTCAGGAAGAGAGAGTGGACTAAGGAGGAGGACCAAGTCCTCCGTGACCTTGTGGAAAAGATGAGAATTGGAAACTTCATACCATACACCCAATGTAAATTTTTGAACAGTATTTTTATTTAAATGTTCACATTTTTACGACCCCTGATCTAAACAGACAAAAATAGAAAGGAAAGGAGAAAACGATCACACATTAATTTAAACAATTATTGACATCAAATCCACAGTACCAGTATTAATACACCAGCATAAAAGGATTCTTCTCTCCCAGGGTAGTGGTTTCTTTCTCTCAGATCAGTTTTTTGTGCTTGTGAATTGCTTTTCCTTTACATTGAGTCATCAGTATGTCCTTAATCAAGGGCAAGAATGGTCTCCATATGCATTCAAAAACATCTTGCATGCCTTTCAAAACATAAGTAATTCTGTTTTATGCATTTAGAAATTGTGTGTATATATGTGGAAAATGCCATTGTAAATATATTTATATATTATGAATATAATGTTTATTTATAATTATGATTATATTTAATCTTACATCTGTGGCTGATAAACAGTTAAATTCCATAAAATACCATCTTTTCATATTTCCACAGTGTCTTACTTTATGGAGGGTCGTGATCATGCCCAGCTTATGTACCGCTGGACATGTGTTCTCGATCCATCATTAAAAAAGGGCCCTTGGTCAAAAGAAGAGGACCAGGTATGGAGGGCAATACAGTTGCCTGGCATTTATCTGTTCAGATCTTTTAAGCCCAAATGAGAGACTGCTGACCACAACAACCATAGTTTACTGCAATGTGATTCTATGTGTAATGCTAGACACTTTGAATTTTCTGCAAATGTATAAGTGTCTACACTAACCAAGAATATACTATTAAAGTGAAAAGCACACATTTAGTTTGTAAACTAGAATTTTCATCTGAGCTTGTTCTGGTGTAGGCACGGTGTTAATTTATTCTGTACATTGGTGAAGCCAGATTAGTTTATGTATCTTATTTGGAATTACACTTTTCACTGTTCTGTAATTAATTCAAGTTAATGTTATTGTAGCTGCTGCTGAACGGCGTTGAAAAGTATGGTGTTAAGGATTGGTGGAAAATCAGACTGGAGGTGCCTGGAAGGACAGACAATGCATGTCGAGACAGGTATGCTAATGTCCTTCCTTATACTTGGGCATGTATGAATATACTAAATGTAGTCTAACTTATAAAAGCAAATATGTGTGTGTGTCTGTGTATATATATATGTACGTCTTCAAATGATACAGATATTTAGATTGCCTCCGAGATGATGTAAAGAGGGGTCCATGGAGTAACGAAGAAGTGGCATTGCTAAAAAAGCTTGTACAGAAATATGGTGTTGGTGAGTCATAACCATAAAAAGTTAGTCCACATTGAGCCGGCCTATCAGAACATTCATCCAAAATTTCTGCATAAAGAATACAACTGTAAGATGATTTTTTTTATAAATTCATTGTGAGGTTGTCACAATCATGCAATTTCTTCAGGTAAATGGGCTAAGATCTCCTCTGAAATTCCAAACCGAATTGACAGCCAGTGTTTGCACAAGTGGAAATGGATTATGCGGACCGCTGCTGTAAGTTTGTCATGTTAATCATAAGTACCTATTGTGTTTTTGTTTTCCTTAAGAAGTGATTCCATTTACCAGATATGACAAAATGTTGTACTTCTGCAGAAGAGAAATGGTGGGCAGCTGTCAGGACAACCAAAGTCAAAAAGGAGAAAACATAAAAGCGAGTCTTCCTCTGAAGATGAGAACATAGAGTACATGGACAGTGACGATGAACAGGTAACAAAACAACAAAAAGGCAACAAAACAAACGTTCCCTTGGAAGATGAGCAAGAAGACAAAAGAGAAGCATACATCCAGCCAGATATGAAGGAATGGATCCCTGTTGGTGGGCAGGCAGAAATGATAAAGACCACAATAGTCCGGCTGCCCACCGAGGAGGAAAGACAGGCTTGTCGAAAGAACAGTACAGATGATGGAGATTCTGAAAGTCCCTCCAAAGAATATCAAAGGTCAATACGGTGCACTATGCTGAACCAAAAAGGTTTCCCTGTTAAGACTTTCATCAGTAAAGAACTGCAGACTTTGGACAAACAGGTAAGAGTTTTTTCTTTGTGCTCAGGCGTACATGATGGTATAACATCTTTATCATCACAGATGTTGGCCCTTGTGTTCTCTCAACCTCTCACTCCTCCAACACACTTCTCTTTAGCTACTGTAGTAATGAAGGAGATCTTCAAATGTTGGGGATTGCTTCATGGGGAAATGCTCAGGTTAAGTCACTGGATGGACATTAAAACTGTATATTCTAATGCGTGGCAGTCCCAGAACAATACCTGAATGCTTGCTCCTCACAGTGAGGAAGAGGTGACGCTCTTATAGTGTGAGGGGCAGTTTGCTGACACAGTTTGACTCCACTTGTCCTGTTAGATGGAAGGGTCATGGCAAATCCATACAAAGATATTCTGACTGATCATTATCCTACAATGAAACATTTTATCCTGATAGGAGTAGTCTTTTATTTTAATGTATAGGGTACAAGGAGTCACTGAATGTTTGATAAATGATGTAAATCATAGGCAGAATTCTCCACCACAATTTCCAACCTTCTTTACTGAAGTTTAAATGTAGCTGTTCCTTCAGTCACCATTCCTACTGATACAAAAGTGCCAGTCTTTGAACTCCTGCCATGCATGCCCCAATAACGAAACCTCTTTCAAAGTCACTTAGATCTGTTCCTATTGCCATTTTGATCCAAAATCAAGGTCAGACGGGCCTGCTTTACCATTTAAACATGCCACAGAGTATGGTAGGGTTGTTAATTGCTTAATTGTTTGACTTTGTCATTGCTTATTTAAATTCCTTTTTATGTATTGCAATGTATTTACAGGATACTGGTCACAAAGACACCATGATCAAAGTGTCATTAAGTGAAGTTAAAAACTTGCTGTTTAGAATGCAAGCATCTGCAATAAAAGGGGTGAGGTTCCTTTATAAATATTTTACTGTGATAAAGATTGAACAGTATCAGTTCTGATCCGTTGACACCATGTTGATGGATGGGTTATAATTAATTAGTACTACCTATTTCTTTTTTCAGAGAACCAGAAGCAAAACCAAAGGGACCACGTTGTTAGGTAAAGAAAAGAAGAATGCACACAGCGGTAAAGAGGAGACAAGCGGAATGAAAGATGCTCAGACACTGAAACGCAAAGATACCGTTCGTATCTCCAGAGCAAGACTCAGCACTCGTCTCAACTATGATCTTATGATAGCTATTATTCCATGGGTTGGCAACGTTTTATTACCTCTTGGTTTCAGTGAAAGGAACGTTTGTGAAGGTACTTGTTTATGTCCATCACCAAATACACTGTGTTTCAAATTATTAGGCATATTCCGTTTTTGTTCATTTTTCCTAAATCGTCAATGCCACGGATAGTGAATGTCTTTGTAATCATCAAAATAACAAAATAAAATAATCTGTATTTTATTTAACAAATCTACCAACAATGAGAGCAGTATTTTTATTTTTCTGCAAATGACTCAAAATCCAGAACTCTATACATTTGGACCATCCAGTGTATCACGGAATTCGTCAGTGAACAAAACTGTTCGAAAATTAGTCATGTATTTTTTTTTAGCACGCTGCAAACATTTCTCCTTATGAGCACTGGTTAGGGGTGGCTAAAATAGGGCTTTATGCACAACTGTATTCTGCATTGAGAGGTTCTTAGAGTCCAGAGGCGCCTGCAACTTCAAATACCTGCTTGCTGCTGATCACTGGCTTTTCCACAGCTGCTCTCTTTATACGGTGCAATAGCCTAACAGAAACATTCCTGGATTTGTCTTTATCTGAACGAATCCTCTCTGTATCTTACACACATTTTTTACCGGTGTGATGATCTCGCGCAAGGTTTCGTACGTTTTCATTCATGAGTGGAACAACCTCTATAAAGTAGTTTCACTTTAATAGTTTCACTGTCTGAGACTGATATCCGTGATCTAAACAGACAGGAGAAACAACACAAACAAAAACAACCACAGAAAAACTAAAACTCAAATGTTACCTGACTGATATCCTACATGCATAACAATTTGGAACGCAGTGCAATTACTATTATTTTTTACCTAATGTAACTTTGCCAGTTGTGAATTTTCTTGAGCAGTTATTTATCTTTTTTTTCAGCTGACGTTGCTCGATCGAGAGCAGCAGATGTCCTTCTCGCAAGAACAGAAGTGTTCACCTTTTTTTTGGAGGTGAAGTATTTTGTGTCATGCTTTCTACACAAAATGCATATAATGCATACTAATGCTTGTATAAACTGTAACAAAGCTGTGTTGCTTTAAAATAGATTCTTCGTGTAGATGTTGGAGGCTGCATGAAAGTCATTGACTCACAGGTACATACACAGTAGGAGCACAATACATAAGAACACAGAAATGTGGCATATAAAAATGATAAGCAGGGGGTTTTGCTGCGAGAAATTATTTAATAATTATTATATTTTTTATCCTTCTAAGAAACTACATGAGTCTACACACCAACCAGGTATGTGAGCAAAATGCGTTGCTTTTGGTTGTTAGAAATCCAAAACCTGGAAATTTTTTTTTTTAAAACAACATTTAAAAGGCTGTCATTGTTATTAACATTTCAATTGTCTTTCAGACACTCAGTTTCCATCTGTTAAGACTGTGGCAATGCTGCTTGCTGAGAAGAAACAAAGGATGAAGGAAGGCCTTAACACCACACAGTTAAGCAAATTGCCACTTCCCCCAAGACCCTATCAGAACAAGAAACCAGACACAAGGCCTTCTTTGATGGTTCCTCAAGCTTTTGTTATTACCCAACCAAATACACATCAGGGAGTAAACACACCACAGTCTGTTGGACAAGGAATTCAGTCAGGTGTACACGGTCCATCACAATGTCTTAGCCAGCCAGTTTTTCAGCTGGTATTACCAATAGAACCTGGAAAATCAGCACCGCCCACACCCTCAAAATTTAACCCAACCACTACAGTAGCTTCTACAGAGAATGCACAGGAAGCTTCAAAATGCAAGCCCACAACAAAAGCCAGTGCCATGATAAAAAAGGTTAAAACAAACAGGTCCAGGAAGAAGTCAACTAGAAATCCCCTAGGCAATTGTGATTCCCCTGCAGTTGCTGTATTACCACAAACCACCACTTGGATTCTCACACCTGCTGGTCTGATGCCTGTGACTGGACCTTCTCCTGGTATTACTGGTGATCAGAACCAAGCAGTCCTCAGAACTGTTCCTCAGCAGGCTCTTAACGCACCTCTCATATTTAACCAGAATGGTCTTGTCCATGCTGTGGGTCCAAGCAATTCAACAAATGTCACCCCAGCTGATGCAACGTCTTCATCTGCTGAAACCAGTGCTGATCAGAGGCCCAGTGTGTCCTCTCTGCCCTCAGTTAATGATAGCCCCATTCTCTCCTCAGCGGTCACATGTACGACTGGTGTTCCCACTACAGCTGTGCCCAGTTCTGTTAATCGATCCATAATTGCCTCTAGTTCAGCTAATGGGACATCTGCCCAAGAAGGAACAATTCAAAATTTGGCACCATCATCTGGTTCAAATGCTGTCGATAACAGTGTCCGTATCTCTTCACCTTGTACTGTTAAAAGTTCACCTGCTGCCCAGTCAGTTCAACCCAGTGCTTTGAACATTTCCGTTCCTGCGGCCGAGAACATTTCTGCTGCTGTCTTTGAAAATCAGAATGTAGGGAAGTCACATGTTTCTCAGCAACCTATGGTAATGAATCTGAATGGCTCTTTGGCACTTATCAGCGCTGCTGGACCACACCTACCATCAAGTGCCTCTCCAAATTCAAGTGCACATGTTTCTGAGGTTTTACTCAGCCCCGCATCCTCATCATCATCTTCCACTGTTAGTAATGTACCTGTTGTACAGGCTGTCACTCCACCTCCTGTTGTCAATTTGTCTATGGTAAAGCAAATTGTCCCACAAGATAAAAACCAGTCCCTACAGACCGCAGCTGTCCCCAATCCTGATGCTTTGTCTTTTGACTCTAACCTGATGTTCGCTGAGGATCCAGCTGTAGTAAAGGGATGGATGAAAGGTTCTGAGGGAATTTCACTGCCTCAACAAGACAACAAAATGCCTTATCTTCCACCTTTTGTTGGCAATATCAGTACGCTGGTGTCTTTGCTAAAGGCAAAAGAGTCTTTGTTGCAGGGCGCAGCACGGCTCCTGCCCGAAGAAGGAGCTGGCATTGAGGAGGAAAATAAAGTAGCTGCTCTTCGTAAGCTTGTATCTGAGAGGTTTCAAACCAACCCAGCACACTCGCTTCTGAAGGCTCGCTTTTTGTCATGTTTTACTTTACCTGCCCTCCTGGCCACCATACATCCACGTAAAGAGTGGAAATTGCATAGTTCTCACAAACTTGATAGTGACGAAGATGAAGACGACAGTCCGGATGAAGTTGAGCTAATGGAGAGTGGAAATGAAGATCAGGTCCAGCCTAATGTAAGGATGTGCATTGCTATAAAATTTTTACAGGAACTGCAAATGTGTCTTCTTCTATTTGTGGTAAGAATTCAGTGTGGTGGATTGATGGGTTTTCCCTGTTTTCTCTTGCAGGGGACCTTGTGCAACACAAATGAAAGTGAAGCATCAGCGAGGGAGTTTTCAGGGATGAGGGGAAGAAAGCGAAGCAGGAGCATAAACAAGAAGCAAGCAACTTACTCAACATGAGTTAACGTTGTTTGCTTTGGATTCTGTTTACTGTTTAAGTATATGTTTTGAAAGTATTGTCAAGTTCGTTATTAATACTGAAGTTACAGTAAATATTGTGTGTACTTTAGTACATAATTGTTTGAGTGAACTGTAGAAAATCCATCCATTATTATTGAGTAATTTAAGCTCTCAAATAAATGTATAAATATAACTGCAAGCTTGTCTCTCATGCTTTCCTGTCTGTATTACCTTTTATTTTCACGAAAATGTCAAATTTTACTGATTTTCTCTCACTGATATTAATGGTGTGATATTAACAATGATTAAAATCTATTGAAGTAATATGAATGGTTGGAGAATGTGTGTATTGCAGCTGCTGTCATCGCCATTCCTGATAAGTCACGAGGTAATCACATTGGCACAACTGATTGGGAAAGAGACGGAAATGGAAAAACTGAAATGGTAACTGAAAAAAGGAACTACTACCGAAGTCATTTCCTTTTTGTCTCTTGAATACTGCATGTCGGGTCGTATCAGTGTTCAGTTAAGCAGTAAAGGCAGAAACATCCACAAGAGAAAATTACTATGTCTGATGACCCAAGTGCTCTGGAGTTTGAAGAGGATGAAGAATGCTGGATGCAACTGGAAGACCACAGGATGCTCCTCACTAAGGCCATCGATCCTTCACGAATAATACCGTACCTGAGGCAATGTAAGGTGCTTAATAGTGATGATGAGGAACAGATTTACAATGACCCAAGTCTAGCTATTAGACGGCGAAAAGTAGGTAAGAAACCTTTTTAAAAAGCCTCCATATATTGGCCTTATTCATTTTCTTGTATTGGTACCTGATTGAAGACTCTATCATCTAGGGGTGCTGCTAGACATGTTACAAAGGACAGGTATGAAGGGTTATGTGGCATTCCTGGAGAGTTTGGAGTTGGACTACCCTCAGTTATATCAGAAAATAACAGGCAAGGAGCCGTCACGGGTCTTCTCCATCCTTGTGGGTGAGTTAACTGCTCTTTATTGAGCACTGTTAGACATTTGTTCACAGTCTTTTTACTGAAAATACTATATTAAAGAAAATTAGGTAAATCAATGCATTTACACTTGTGTTGCAATGTTTGGAATCACTGTTTTTGATTCTGTAAGGCAGAAATGTTTCAGATGAATGCATGAAATTATTCTATTATGGAGCTACTTAAGGACTCAGTATACAGAATGTTACCATGAATAGTTACTCCAGTATTCATTAGATTTACCTGAAAGTGGTATTCCAGTACTCGTTAGATTTGCCTGAATTGGTCCAGATATTTCACACCCCATTTTGTATCCCAGCTGTATTTTTCTCTTTTGATGTTTTAAACACCTCCTGGTGTCTTAAAGGTGTTGGGGTATTACTCTATAAAATAATTATTCTTGAATATCATGTTTGGTTTTAAACTTTTGGATGCTTAAAACCTAAATTAGACAAGACTTATTGGTTATATAGATGTATGATTATTTTAGTTTGTCACACAAAAATATGGTGAAAGTAAGCAGGGATGTTGGCATAACATTGAGCGATAACCTTAGTTACACTATATGGACGAAAGCATTGGGACACACCTCCTAATGGTTGAATTCAGGTGGACTCTTACTTCCAGTGAAGGTACCATACTAAAACATTCTGGGCATCCAAAATGTTTTCCAACTTTATGGACAGTTTGGGGAAGAACCTTTTCTATTCCAGCATGACTGTGCCTCAGTACATAAAGCAAGCTCCATAAAGGCGTGGTTGGATGAGTTTGGTGTGGGAGAACTTGACTGGTCCACAAATAGTCCTGACCTCAACCCCATCCAGCACCTTTGGGATGAACTGGAACGGAGATTTCGAGCCAGGTCTTCTCGTCCATCAGTTCCTGACCTCATAAACACTCTACAGAATGAATGAGCACGAATTCACACAGAAACACTCCAAAGCTTGAGGAAAGCCTTCCAAGAAGAGAGGAAGCTGTTATAGCTGTAGAACCTGTTGGTGTAATGGTCAGGGGTGTGGATATTGTATCGTCAATATAGTGCAGCTCCAAAACACTAATGTACCAACACGTGTTTGTGTTCAGACACGGCAGGGGAGTCCGGACTGACCCAGTTTCTCATGAGTGAGGTGACCCGGCTGCAGAAGGAGCTTCAGGACGAGCGCAAGGCGAGGCTGGACGCTGCGGCCCGCGCCACCGAGCACGTAGACTCCGCCCGGAAGCTGCAGATGCGGGAGTGCGAGCTCCGCAAACAGCACGAGCGCGTGCAGCGCATGCGGGAGGAGCGCGAGGGGCTGTGGAACGAGGCCCGAAACCTGAAGGACGAAAACTACAGACTGATGCACGACGTGACCCGACTGAGCGAGGAGAAGAACGGGGCCCTCATGTCCAACCGGGACCTGCAGCTGGAGGTGGGAAAGACGAGACATGTGTCCTGAAAATGTGCTCCTTTTGGGGTCTCCACAATATATTTTTCACTCTGTTCACTGTTTATTCTAGTAGACTATAAAGTTACAAATGTACACTTCCCATCCATTTTTACCTGTACTGTGGGAGGGGGGGCGTCCAAAGGAAAACAAAATCAAAAAGTTTTTTGCAGATGGTCTAATGACTGAACTTGCAAGGATGCTGGTGCTTAGTAGATTATGATTATCGTATTCGATTATGATTATCATATCAACAATTCGATTCAATATCTCGATGCACCTCAATGCATCATGATACAACCTATCAATTTTCTACATTACATTATGTTTTCAAGGACAAGCAGTGAGATTTAAGCTCCCATTTTTATTCAACAAAACCGAAAAATGTAAACAAAAAGTGTGACCATTACACTAAACTAATATAGACATAGCTCATCAAAATGTTAACAGAAATTGTGCCCATAACATTAAATTGTAACCAAAGTAACTAGCATAGGCCTAGCCTACATCTTCAGTGAACATGGTCAGTCTTCAAAAACAAAACATTCTGCAGTGCTACTTTTTAACTAGATTTTAAAATCAAGCATCGATTATGTGATTAATTTCATCAGCTCTAGTGCTTAGGCCCTTACACAAGTTATTTAAAGTCATTTGTCTCAGCATTTTTCTTCCAGCAAAGTTAGCATTAGTTAGCATTAGTACAAATCCAAACAAACTAAATTCATTGGATTTGTGAAACTTCACCAGCAGCTCCTGATTTAGCTCCAGACTGACTGAGTCAAACCAGGTTTCTGGTGGAAACTGCAAGTGATACTTGGGCCTCTCATTTCTGCTTATTTATGTTTTTTATTTTGGTTGAATAGCGGACATTGATTTAAGTATAAATATAAGTGCGTCAGCTAAATGCCATGAATGTAAATGTAATAGTGGGCTTCCACAGGGAACACAGCAGTGCTGGACTGGCCGATGGTAATCCCTTCAGCTTTATTGAGTACTGCTCATCTAAACAGTTTTTAAATATTATTATCGACAGTGTCTAAGATTTATGCATAGTACTGAATAGTGTACCATACAGGGTTAGTGTCGTGACTTTAGTGCACTATATAAGGTGTAGGAAGCCACGCGATTCAGTCTTGAATATACTTATCCTGTTGTAAGCCTTGTTGTCATGCAACAGTCAGCTTCCTTCAGTTTCTGACCACTGTTGTCCACATGTTATTTTTGACTAGTTGGGACAAATGTGATGTGACAGTGACATGGTATTGTGTGGCGCTGCTACAGCAGTGCAGCTGGGCCCACTTCAGTGCTGCTGTTAGGCTGGTAGTGGTCCACTACTCAAAAAATCTCACCAAAAGTGGCTTTTAATGACATACTTGGGGAAGGGCAACGCAGTCTTTGCATGGCAACAGAGGTAAAATCTTTACCTTCACTACTCCAACAATGTGACTAATTGGAGTATCATTTTCAAGGTAACTGGCCAAATATTTTTTTCTGAAATTTGTATTTAGTTTTCATACAGCCTTAAACGTTTTGCCTATTGTGTGTAAAGTCTAAAAAAGTTGTGCATTATTCATGTGTAGCCTATTTGTTCTGTGGCCTCTGTTAGATTGAGAGACTGAAGCACAGCTTAATGAATGCGGAGAGCGCTTCAAAGATTCAGCGCAAACGGACGATGACCCTGAAAAATGCCATGGAGCAGAGACCCAGCCAGGAAATGATCTGGGAGCTCCAGAAAGAGAATGACCTTCTCACAGCTCAAGTGCAGGAGCTTCAGAACTCTTCCCAGGTAAAAACAAAAAATGAAGGCATGTTAGGATCTTGCTAAGTCAAACTGATTTCAGTGACCATAATTTATTTCTTGGTCCAGATACCCATAGAGCACGACAAACTGAGCATTCAGGCGCTCGAGGATTTCAAGATGCAAAGCCAAGCACAACATCAAGAGTTGGTGAAGGACATTTATGCATTACGGAGGAAGCTGCATGATACAGAGCTGTTGCGAGATAAGGTGCGATTTTTTTACTTAAAGTTTTTAAGCCTAGCCACCTACTCTACCAGTCAGTATCTTTGCACACACTAAGATTTCTACATCTGCATGCTACTCACATAATGTTTACCAAAAATACACTCATTATTCTTTGCTAGCAAATACATTTACAGTATGTTCACCATCATATGTGCCTTTATTAGCCTGGAAAGCCATATTTTTTATTCATCACCACTGACCTACAAGACATGTCTAAGAAGCCATTAAAGGACAAAAATGAAATGAAACAGTTAACAAGTGCATTTAAAGTTAAAATACAGTCTAGAATTTGCCTCTGCATCACCACACAATCAGTTAATTATATGTCAGACATGCATTGTTACATAGTCTGTACAATATAAAGGAAACATGTTTTATTTTAATTTATAGTTGTTCACTCAACAACTTTCCAGTGCTTAACAAAAATAGAAATCTGCCTTTTATGAAACAAATGGTTTAGTGGTAAAACCTGTAGTATGCCAAAACATTTGACTGGTAGTGTATGTGCTCATATTCTAAGCAGCAGACACTTGGCAGGTCTCTTATGAGAGTGACTTCCTGTTTGCAGCACAGAGAGAAAAGGGATGAGCTGGACCTGAAGTGTGAAATCTTAAAGAAAGACGCCAAGATGTATTGTAATCGCATGGAGGAAATCTTGAAGCAGCTGGATGAGGTTATCAAGGAGAGAGACAAGGTGATTCAAATCAAATGTCTTCATACCAGCAGCAATTTGCCATCAAATTAATCACGCTGACCTTTTTTAACCTCTTATAAGGTCTAGTATTATTACTAAGGGTTATTCTGTAACAACATAAAACATGTAAATTGAGTTATTTTATTTTTAAGTTAAACCAGCAAGAAATGCAAGCCTGACTATTTTAGTAAAAAAAATCTGTCTTTTTTTTCTCTTAAAAAAGGCTATTGCTGCACGTGAAGAGTACCACCAGGAAAACTGCAAAAACCTTCAGGAGAAGGACAAGTACCGTAAGCAGATCCGTGAGATGGGGGAGCGTTACGATGAGCTCCAGATCCAGCTCTTCCGGACTCAAGCAGAAGTTTTAGCTGTCCAGGCCAAATTTCGCAAACAGAAGCATTTGCAGGAAATGATAGGAGTAAGCAACAGTCACACTATATGCAGTCACACTTTTTTATATCACGTGCTTTGATTGATTTTTGATTGCGTGATCAAACAGTGTACCGCAGTCTTTTATCTTTGAACTGTAAGTATGATTACAATGCCATAGTAATTTATTTTAGTGAATAAACACATACTGTGTGATAAGTACATGGTAACTAATGTGAAAATATAATTAGATTTTAATGTTTCTTTTTCCAAGCAGACCTCACAGGAAAGCTTTTATCACAGCTCATTAGAGGTAAGTGTGACGTGATTTTATTTTCCATGTAAAACCAAGCCAAGGAGGTCACACTCATGCTTGTTCACTCTGAGTGAGTGTGCATCTTTCCTCAGTTGCACAAGTTCCCCTTTTGTTGCTTATAAATGCTTTCGTGTGAGAACTATTGCTGCAACTGACTGTTGAGCTTTTTCTCTTTAGCTGAAAAGCCAGACAAGTGAGGAGGACTTGAAGGACAGATATGACAAAGGTGATGTATGATTGCCATTCAGTATCTCTGAAATCAAATCAAACTAAGACAAATTGCAAATGACAGTTGGTTCCAGTGTAAATGTTGCCAAAGCAGATTTATTAACAAACATTCTTCTCTGTGTTTGTGTTTGTTTGTTTGTTTTTGACTTTCCTGTTAATAGCGTCAGGTCTAAGTGAGGATTCTCAGAGCCCCACCTCAGGAGAATACAATGTACGCATAAGTATAGAAGACCAGATTCCCTCAGAGGTAAAGGAAGAAGGTTTAAAGGTAACACAAAACTCTTTGATCAATCAAAAATTAAGTGTAGTGTCATGGTTTGACTTTTTTATTGCAATAAAATATGTGGAGAAGTAAGAGTGTGCTGTCTCTTCATAAGTTTGTCAATATTATGTGTGTTACAGGAGAGGACGTTCACTGAAGAGGAACTATCAGCTGGCTGTACCCCCAGGACACGATGCAATTTTTATTACAGAAGGTCCGTGTTGTGCCATCCAATGCAGCTGCTGTGCTTCTATAAGCGATACACTCTGTCAGAACCACACAGACCTAAGATTCTTATAATGACCCAAGTTATTTGATTAAAAATACATGAAAATCACACGAAGACCAATTTAAAATGTTTTTTTCACATAGGTGTATGAGGTTCTCATAGTTTTTTTCTCATGACAGGAAGCGTGCTTTGAGAACAAAGGCCACTGTTAAAGAAACCACCATGGATCGCAGTCAGTGTATTCTGGACCACACCAGTGGGAGCGATAACACAGATACTGATGGAATATGACGTAAACAGACCAGCCAGGGGAAGACATGCAGCCTTTGCTGAATATCTTATGTCAGAATAAAATCTTCCACACATCTTCAACACAATCTTCTGTTAAATCTTCTCACTGGTTGGCTTATTATTGTTATTATTATTATTATTATTATTATTATTATTATTATTATTACTACAGTGCTGTCATTATTGCTGTTATTATTATTAGTATCATTCATTTACAATGGTACAAATATATGTATATATATTATTTTTTTAAAAAGATGCCAACAGAAACCAGAATCAGTTTCATACATGTACATGACCCAGCTGACATGTAAAAGTGTCTTACAGTTGTAATACAGATACTTGTAATACAGATACCCGTGTGTTGGATGTCTTTATTGTGTCTGTTCTGTTTTAAGTGAAAAATATGCACACAGGGAGTTTCATCGAATTGAGGTGGCATTAACTGTAGGTACATTTTAAGTGGATTGCAGCTAAATAAGCTGCATTATGTAGAAATGTCTTGGAAAGGACCCAAGTATCATTAGAAAATCCAGTGAGGGAAAAACTCAATGATGACTGCTTGTTGGACCTAATGATCAGGCCGATCCTGCTGCTAAAGCTCTGGTTGGACCTTTTGTTCTTTTGTTACCACAGCAACCGGGAAACGCTACAGCAGGAGCTCCACTACTGGAAAATGAACTCCAGAACTCGGTCATGAAGGTCTCTAGATAAATAATAATCGATTTTGTGCTGTGATATCGTATTGTTTTCATTATATTTTAATACACAGCCAAGTGAAATAGCTATCGTCAGTAAAGATACAACAAAATGGCTGAGAATCGTGTTGTTCCAAGTGGAAAGGTGTACAGACAGATGTTTGATGCCCAGGTGAGGTATCTGGTAGTTTGCTGCCAACCTTTTACGAATTTAGTTGTGTAATTTTCTGTCATTTTCCGTCTTAAATGGCCCAGCAGTTATATTCCGGCACCTGCAGCATGTAAGGTGGATATTTCGCATAAGTCGCCTGACTTCTTATTCAGGCCTGACTGTGTCCCAGTGTTAAAAGCAAGGTCCATAAAGACATGGTTGGATGAGCTGGGTGTGGCCGCACAGAGCCCTGACCTCAACCCCATCCAACACCATTGGGATGAACTTGAACAGAGATTGTGAGCCAGGCCTTCTCGTCCAACATCAGTGCCTGAGCCTCATAAATGCTCTGCAGACTAAATGGGCACAAATTCTCCACAGAAACACTCCAAAATCTTATGGAAAGGCATATAAGAAGAGTGGAAGCTATTATAGCTGCAAATGGGCGACGAACTCCATATTAAAGTCTATGTATTTGAATACAATGTCATTACAGTCCCTGTTGGTGTACTGGTCCCAATACTTATGTTTATGTTGTGTAAGTGTAAGTCTGTGGCTGCGAATGCTCCTCCAAACGTGGCCTTTAAGTTGTCATGATATTTCATATGATCCAGACGCGGTCTTTCTGTATAGGTCCAGTTATCATTGTCTCTTCATGAAACTCGGAGGAAACGTCTTGCAAATGAAGGCTCCCTTGAGGAGGACCCTGTGAGCATGGACACAGATAGTGGCCCTCAACAGCACACTAGGGATAATCAGGGCTCTGAAGATATGACAATAAGGTGTGGTAACTGTAGACTGCTTTACACATTTTTGTCAAATACCTTAAAAATAATAGAATTAAGTATTACTGACTCTGTGTACCACTTTTATTGTCTGTTGTCTGACATTATACATCATAAGTATTCAGACTGATGTATGATATGTATTGTGGCAGGTTTATTATATAAACATGTTCTTCATAGTGTATGAAATATATTGTTTGGCAGGAACCAACGATTGTCAGAATGGGTTGATTATGAAGAAGATTATGAAGAAGTTCGAGGATTGCCTGATAATGTTGGTTGGTAGTTACTAAATGACTTTAAAGCTTAAAGCACATTCATTTTACTTTGTTTCATTTTGTGATAATAAACTATTTTTTCATGCTAACCATTGCCCTCAGTTTCTGCAAAGACAGGCTCAGACATCATTGAGCGACTAATGAAGAAAAAACAAAGGGATCACACAGAAGCTGTTGCTCAGCTGCAGAAGGACCTTTCTGAGCTTAGTTCGGTACATACCCTAATCAGTTGTTACTCATGTAGATGAAAACAGACACATTGCTTGGATCTGTACCAAAAACCACAGTTACCATAGATTGGTTGTCTCATATTGGTTGTCTCAACAAAATCTCAAATTTTGTTTTCATCTTTTCTTTCACAGGGGTTTGAACCACTATTCAAACAGACTGGAGAAGATCTGATTATCAAACTGTCAGAAAGTGATCATATGGTGGAGAGACTTATGCAGAAGACAGAAAACATTACTGATTTAGAAAACATCAACTATCAAGTGAGGACCTGTGTTATACTAATATAACACCCCTTTTACAGCACCCTCTAGATTTATTGGCACTTTGAGTGAAAAAGCTGATAGAAGAAGGGAAGAAGGGATTTTCGACCATTCTCCAATGCATATTCTCTCTGGATCTCGAGTCATGGGTCTTTTCATGTGCACTTTCTTGTTTAGGTCAACCCACAGTTTTCCAACTGGATTTAGGTTATTGGATAATCTTTGCATTTAATCACAGTACCCTGTCCCAGTTAAAGTTCTGGAGGTGCCCTGCAGACTCCAAGTGCTTTTCCTTGGGGTGTTTGTTGGCATAGAGGTAATGTCTTATAATGGGTTTGGAGGCAAGGTGACCCCAAGTTGATACTACACTATGGACCTCTGAAACTGTGGTCTTTGGAAATGTTGTGGATTTCTCAGACCATCCTCCTCACCGTAGCTTCTGACAAAACAGCTTGTGTCTAATTCTGAATTGATTAAACTTCAAAATAATTGCCTGTTGATATATGCATTTTAAGCCAAGCAGCTACTTTCTTGTATCCATTCTCAAATTTGTGTGAGACAACACTCTTTTGCCTTGACTCTTGAATCTTGCCCATGGTGATGTAAACACATAAACCTAAAATTAGTTAAATATATGGGACAATGCATTTACATTTTCCTAATTCGGATTTCCTGGGGTGCCAACAATTGTGGCATATGTGATTTAGTTTGAAAATTAGTTGGAACAGGTGTTCTTATAAAGGATGTATGTTGAATTGTCTCTCAGGATCTGCATGAGCTGTGGATCACTGTTAACCATCAGTCTGCTATGAGGAGAAAGGGGATTCAGGAGTTGGATGAGACATTCATGAAATTTGAGGCTGAGCGAGCATTAACGGTACATGATCTGTACAAGATGCTTTTTGTATTGTTACGTATAGACCTGAGGTCACATTATATGCAGTATGTCTATGTTCCTTAGATTTCAGCATTGCTAAAGAAATATGCAACAAAACTTGAAAAAATCAGTTATATCATGCCCTCTGATGTCCATCGTCTGATCGACAATGAGGCTATGGTAGGAGATTTTCTCTATATTTTAAAAAAGTTCTGTATGTTTTTTAAGTTCTGTATGTCATATTCATACAAAAAATCTTTTTAATAGACGATAAACCAAGCATTACTGGCAAATCGGCGAGCTATAGCCAGACTACATTTAAACTTGATGGAGAAGGGTCTGCAGAAAGATGCACTTATGCGGCGGAAGTGGGAGACAAAGCTTCAGGACTGGAAAAGAGTCAAACTTCTGGCTGCAGTCAAACAGTTTAAGTAAGTATGTTTACGAGACATGTCTAGTACCACACTTGACATATTAAATTTGATATTATTAAATTAAATATGTGTAAAGTAGTCTATCTCAGTCTAAGACTGTGGTTAATTCATGTTTGGCATTATTATTCCTAAAGAAAAACTATAATAAATAATAATAATAATAAAACTATAATAACTATAATTCCTGAAAAATAACTGACTCGCCATGCTTCGTTTCCAGAGACTTTATAAACAGCCCTGAAATTCAGAGACCTAAAAATGTAGAAGATATTCTGAACACCTTGTGGACAACGCAAGAAATGTACAGTGAGCAACGAATCAAAATCCTTGAACAAGTCAGGTATTTAGCCTTGGTCTGCAAACTGTACATTTTAAAAATCTATGGTGGCTTCATGTCACATTTGTGTATCTGTTTGAAGCGCGATGATCCCTCCAAGATGCTCAAAGTCATCAATCGCTGAATGGTACGGCTCTTTATCTTCACTGAACGAGCAAATTGGTAAGAATAAACTATTATATACCCATAATATTATATACCTATTTAATCAGTTTATCTGACTATGTGTGTTCATGTGACACCTTTTAAGACCGCATGCACATTGACACAGCCACGAAACTGCATAAACACTATGAGAACACCTGGCAAGAGTGTTTAGCTGAAGTTGAACGCTTCAAGGTTGGAGACCCTTAGACATTTCATGTTCATATTTCATGTAATCAGTTTGTTTAGCAGAAAGCCAGATTGAAACGTTTCGTACTTTGTTACACACAGAATGAAGTATGCAACTATGGCTTCACCTCAGATGAGACACGGGATATCGTTAATGGTGAACTGCTGCCTGTAATTGGAGAGTGTCAGGCACAAGCAGAGGACCATTTGGCAACGGTGGATGTAAGTTTATTGAAAACATGCCATATCTGTTATTTTGACTTGTTATTTTTTTTGCTGAAAACAAAGAGGCTTTTTGTTATTCATGATGGCTGGCTTATTTGATTCTACTGTCAAATGCATGACTTGTTTTTTAGAAAGCCTTTGAGGCTCTGGCTAAGACTGCTGCCTTCTTGAGTAAGTCTTTGTTCAAGTTCATGCGTGGTGCTGCTCAACTATGGGAGGTGCACAGTGCAGCTCTGCAGAAGAGAGAGCAGCAACTGCAGAATTATCTTGAGGAAGTTCGCTCTAGCCATGATCAAGAAAATCAGGTGAGACATACCATGTGACCGCTTGCCTCTGGATACAGGCCAGTGAATGTCTTAATGTTTTTGTCTAGTTGAGAGATGGCCAGTCCATTGATCATTATGTTTACTATTTCTTTTAACCTTTGAGAATGATCTTTCCCTAAGAGCAAGAGTTGGTTTTCGTTCTCCCTCTAGAAGAAAGAGGCTCAGCTGGATGTGTTGATGGACAAACTCAGACAGGAAAGCACAGAAGAAGCTCTCAAAACTGCATTAGAGAAGACTTTCGCTTTTCTGGAGGAAGTAAAGAATGGGTATGCAGATAAGTATTTCTTCTTTTTCGATGGGGGGGTTATCCGACTCGAATCACCAGACTTCAAAAAGTTTCCAACTAACCATCTCAAGAGTTGCTTAATACTTACAGGAAGTTGCCTTTTGTAAATAATGTCCTAAACATCAGACATGTTATTTTCTTTTTTGAATAATGTAATATTAGAAAAATACAGAAGAAATGTTTAAGAGCTTACATTTTTTCCTAAAAATGCCTCTTTGGTTTAATATGTGCGTTTAAAGGACTAGTTTAGCAAAAAAATCAAATGTACATGTAATTATTTACACCAAATGAAGTCCAGATTGTGATTCTTTAATTTATTATTGGAGCTGCAAGGCCTAAAAGGCCTAAAATACACCCAAATCTGTTCAGTAAGTACCTCCCCGAAACCCCTCTCAACTCAGAAAAGACGTATGTTGCTGTTCAGAATGTATTTTCTCTTGTCAATGTGGTTTAGGACACTGACTTGTGGTGAGCTATAAACATGAACAGTTTTCACATTGCACACAACATGTTCACAAATATGCTGCTTTTTTGCAATGGCCATCATAATTGTGTCATACGGCTGCTTAGAGACTGCCAGACCCAGTGTTGTCTGAAACAGCTGTCTGTAGTGGTGGAGTTTGGTTTATTTTGTAGCTCACAGACGTATTGTGTCATACTGCGTCTTAGTTCAGTTTGAGGAGATGGAGAGAAGTTTTGGTGATGTATTTTTACAGAAACAATTTGGGTGACTATTGACTTCTTGTGGTTATGAGCTACATTAGCCGTGTAGCTTCAGTGCTGAATTTGGTCTCCGAACATGTCTAGGCTGATGAACTAAAACTGGTGTAAGTGGAAACTTGCCAAAACATTCTTCTGATCAATATCACAGGATTGCTTTATTTTACAGTAACACTGTTCTTTGAAAGTCAAATTTGGAGTGGTATCTTTCTCTCAAATGGAATGATTTTACGTTGTCTGTGTGTATTAGTCACTAGAGCTAATATGCAAATAACCTCATATTCTTTAGGTATGTCACTTTCCATAAAAAGAAGATTGATACAGTGGAAAGTTATCCTGCAATGGTCCTAGAAGAGTTACACACATACAGCTCATCCGTCAGCCGATACTTCAGTGTCAGAGAAGTATACCACCAGGTACAGATCCTTTGCAAACGTTTTGCAAATCAGCTTTGAGATAGACTATATGGACAAAAGTACTGGGATGCCTGACCAATACACCAACAGGGACTTGAATGACATTACGTTCAAATATATGAAGATTTTAGAATGGAGTTGGTCCCCCATTAGCAGCTATAACAGCTTAGAAGGCTTTTCACAAGATTTTGGAGTTTCTGTGGGAATTTGTGCCCATTCATTCTGTAGAGCATTTATAATGTTATAATTTATAATGAGAAAGCCTGGCTTGAAATCTCTGTTCCAGTTCATTGCTGAAAGTAAGGGGCCTAGCCCAAACCCTGAAAAACAGGTGTGTCCCAATATTTTTATCCATATAGTGCAGTAAGGGTGGCACAAGTGTAAGGTTGGCACAAGTATATACATTGTATACATTAACTTTTGAAGAATTCCTTAACTCACTGTTCTTTATAATTATACACACTAGAATTCTGAAGAGCTTCAAACCCTTTATCCATCACTTAAATTTGGTGAGTCAAACAATCTAGATGTGCTTCACTACTCTATGGATCTGGTGATATCTTGTCATGAATAAATGATGTCTGACTGTTTTTATCAGATGCCAGCATAAAGAGGAAAAGAACGGTAGTAACTCCGAGGCGAAAACACTACCTAGATGTTTCCCAGAAGGCTAATCATTCATACTGCTCCCTTGACTCACTCCTAACTGAGGTAGATATTTTCATGCTTTTCTTTTCATCAGCTGTCTCTTGACTTGTATGCCTGATGCCTATCTGACATGCTTACCTTTTTCTTTTTTCATTTTCATTCAGCAAGAGATTGACCGTTTTTCACAGGACACCTCAAACCCACAAACCATTGAAACTTTCACTACTGCAAAGGGAAATGTGTTCAACTGTTATGGCTTTGTGATGTCAAATGATGACGAAGAGTATGTGGACCTTGAGGAAGTGAAGCGAATGTTGTACCCAAAAAGTGTTTTGATTAATTTACAAAAAAGGTACGAGCAAAAATATTTAAGAACAACAAAATATGTGTTTTTTTTCTGGTACAACATGCACAATTTTTAGGGGTATAATATTACTGTGAACAATGTGCAATTTGTCTGTTACATTATTACTGTTTTGCCAGTGCCTGCTGAGGATACTCCAATGTGTATCTGTATATATATATCCACAGTGTTCATACATATACAAACATATACATACAATATATACATATATGTTATCTTGTTTTGTTGTATAGCTTTTAATCTATTGTTTATCTGCTCTTAACTTTCTTCTTTCTGCCGTAACAGTGCAAATGTCCCAATTCTGAAACTAATAAAAGCTATTCTCATTATTTTATAATGACAATAGCCTGTTATTTCATTTCTGATTTCAAGCCTATTTTGTATCCCAATGTCACAGTGTGAGAGAGCAGTTCTTTAATCACCTTGAGGAGAGGTATTGCACAGTACTGAATAACACAGTAACCATCGTCCAAGCCAAGAAGGAGGAGCTGAAATCTGAGTTAGATCTCCACCTCTGTCTTCATGAACCTCGAGCCAAGAGGATTGAGGTGGACATTCATGATGTCCGAGCAGGTGTGTCTTTACGCAGTGTATTACCACAGTTAATTACTGCTTGCTTTGCATACAGTTTGGCCTGTATGGCCGTTGCACACAATTTGGCCCATATAAGTATTTTAAAACCTTTTTGTGCAATGTCTACATGATGCTGCCAGCTGAACTGATCTTACACCGAGATCGAGTGGATAGACATTGTAAAGGCATCTTACAGGCCTTGGCTGATTTACAAACCAACTTCACCGAGCTGCAGGTCAGACAGCACAAATTAACGAAAAACTTTCGCACTCAAATCTGCAACATGGAGGACACTTTGAACACTGTGAACAAATCTGATAAGTAAGCACCTCTTTAATAGCCAGTATGAATAACAATGTAAAAATGATTTGAGTGTGGTTTTGGTTTTTGTTTGTTTACATGTGCTTGTCATTGTGTGCCTTGTTCACAGGCTGGTAAAACTTGGCGCTTCACTACAAACTAGCTTGGCTGAACACATGAACATCATTCAAGAATCGCAGAGACACTTCAGACAAAGCACAGAGGTTAAATTTGAGGGCCTTAGAGAGGCTAATGCACAGTTAATGAAATCTTTCAAGTAAGTCAAGTGTATTTTTCAGGTTCTAATGCAGACCCAGTACTAAGTAGAGAATAAATCCAGGACCTTCCTCCTCTGTTCTGTAAAGACTGTTTTCTGAAGGAGGAAATTTTACCCCCCAAGAGATTGAGGTATATCAAAAGTGCCTAGAGAAGATCGCCAAGCGCATCAACTCAGCAGATGACGCCCTTACGCTGGAAATGGAGGGCACAGAGTCCAAATGCTTAGAACAGGTAATAGAATACAGTATTTGCTTTCATTTACTGAGTAACAGTGTTGCTGAGTGATAAATATTTCAATAAAATGGTTTGGTAGTTATCACTACATTTGTGTTTGAATGACTGAAACTGAATCCTTTGAAGTAATATATTTCTGTTTATATGCTCAGGCGAAAGATATGGTCACCAAGTGTGAGGAGAAGGTCCACTTTCTGACAGTGGATCTAACGTTTCTTGAAAAAATCCAGCGTGTGCTGTCAAATACACGGGTCCAGATTAAATCGGAGGTATTTTAAGTATTTAGTTGGCTTTTAGGATTATTCTGCCTCTATCTTAGTCCATACTAAAACCCTGTGTGTTCACCTGCAGGCAATAAAAAGTAACATGCAGAAAAAAATGATCAACACTATGATGAATGAACTGGAAGAAATGATTCATGCTTGTAAGCAACCCAGTCTGGACAAAAGGGTAATTCATCTACTACAGTAGGACTCGACCAATACATTAGCTGGCAAATAACATCAGTTTATATCAGCGTTCCACAAATTTATCTGCAAACCAGGAAACCATTGAAACATAAATCAGCTGATGTTTATGGTTGTTGGAATTTTTAGCTCCTTGAAATTGGCATTGCAGCATGTAATATATGAATTATACACAGTTACAGTGTAGAGAATGTAAATTATTCAAATGGATTGTCTTGCAGGTAACATCTGAAGATGTATCCAGTTCAACAACTTCTCTAATAGAGGAGCTTAGGAAGAGATGCCTGTATCTTGACTGCTTTTTGGTATGTTGAATAAGTGCTACTATACTATGGTCTTTAAAATGATGATGTATGGACATTATGGTGATGACATCATAGTTAACAACATTGTGCTTAAGTAATAATAATAATATTAATAATAATAATAATAGTACATTTTATTTATAAGCGCCTTTCGCGACTCTCAAGGTCACATTACAGAAGTTATCCATAAATAAAAGTTAAAGAATAGATACATTAAATTAAGAATCATTTTGTTATCAGTTTGTTATTTCAATTATTATTTCAACATTGCAGGGCCCTTCAATGGCTGTTCAGCTGCCCGATGCCCCTCTGCAAGGGGCGTTTGCAGTGGCTGCTCGTCCCCGATCCCGTAAGCAGGAGAAGGTAATAAGTCTTGCTGGGGACTCCCTTCTCCAGCCCAGCCGCATGGGAGTTGACTTCATGAATGATGTGGCTGTAGAAGTGATTAAAGAACTGCTCAGGTAAAGACAACAAAAACAGGGTCATGAAGTGAGAGAATGAAAAAAAAAGTCCCTCAGACATGTTATTTTATAATTACATACTTAATTACATTAATTACATTCAGTTAAGAATGAGTTAACAGTCAAATAACATGACTACTTTTACATTCATTTAACAGTCAGTATCCGTTTCCAACAGGACATGTTTTTTTTTGCTTCCATACAAGACTATGCGCAGCAATAAATTATTGTTAAATAAGTTAAATAAATTCATATTATTAATATACAATTATTATTCATTACATATCTCTTCTACTACTTATGGACACAAATGTGGAATCGACAGAAAGTTAATCTGTTGAGAGAATTTCTTCGCTATTTCAGTGAGCGATTAGTGAACAGATTATGTTAATATACAACAGTTATGTTAATATACAACCGAAATAAAGTTACACACAAAAATTTGCATGGAAGATATGATGGAAGACATTTTGCCCTGTTACATATAAATTAGATTGTCTTATTTTCAAACACAATGATAATAGAACTAGATACAGTTTTTCTAACTTCTGCTTGGTCAATTCTAAATCCTAACATTGCTTCATGGCTGAGCAGTTGTTTCAACATCTTGGTTGTTCCCACAGATGAAGAACTATTAACATAGTAAATGTAATATCTGATTTTTTTTTTTACTCTGTCAAAACATCAGGATAGGCAAACCTCAAACCAGCCATGAGACCAATGCAGATGTTACAGACAGAATCTCAGGAGCTGTAACAGGTAAACATTTCTAATGTTATCTCATCCATGGTAGTGAAGAATTGGCTAGCTTAAAACAGTAAAGCAGTATGTAACAATGTGGTTTGCTTTCAGTTCCTGTCATATCAAGCTCTGCTGTGGGTTCAGGTCAAAGATCCGGGAGTCGCAACCAATCGGGCCTGGAGACACTACGCAAAAAATCAGCAGAGTCTGTCAGCTCACAGAGGTTAGCATTACCCCTGTATAAGTTGTTTTAGGTTTTAGAATAGCTCTGTGAAGCTCAGATCACACTACTAACTGAACCTTATCCTGCTGTTTTGTGCATCCACTATGTGGCCATTTTCTTTTGCTTTTGTTCTGGTAATGTGATTTGTTTTTATATTAGGTCATAGGTTTTTTTTTACCGTTTTATTCCAGTTCCATCCTGCTGTCCGGGTCTCCCCTGACAGATGCCGATAGCTGACTAACACAGATAAAGCAATAATTTCCTTCCAGTGAACAAGTGTGTTCTCAAGAACTCTTAACTGTGACTACATTAATCGAGGGCCTCATGTTTGCCGTTCTTTAAGAAAAGTATTTGATATTGATATTTATGCATATATCATTCTTTTTTTTCAGCGTGAGAAGATTTTCCAAACCAACTCGGTTTGATAAGAGGTTCCAAGTTTTTGGCTCTAAACCTGAAGATCAGCAGGGCAAGTAAGTATGTTTTAGACATAAAGGGGGGATTGCCATCCTTCCTAAAGTTTGCCTAAATGGATATGTCTGCCCTGTAGGACTGATTAAAGGGCAGCTGAGGTGCAGAAAACACTCAAAGCTAAGAAAGGGTCTTAAGTTTGAGAATAATTTACCCTAATAATTGATGATCATTACCTTAATTTATCCCAAAGTTACATGTAATTTACATTTTTATTTTAAACACCGTTTGAAACCTTGGCTTGGTTGGTTTCAAAACCAAGAACCAATGTTGTGATTTTACTGCTTAATATTGTAATACAATTTAATCATAGCTAAGTATATATATATATTAGGGCTGTAACGATATACGATACAAAACCGAAATCGTGACACTCAGGTCCACGAACCCGTGTCCCGGTGTGAGAAGGCAGGATCACGACACACCCCTTCCAACTCCCAGAGTAATCCTTCCCATCCAGATCCAGTGCTACCACATCTTTAACTAGGGGGGTTGGACCGGTATATAGGTCGCGCCCAGAAACATACGTTTTTTGCCGTCACTTTCTTTAACCAATAGCTGAGGGTCTAATGGTTACAAAGAGCCCGCACACAAGTTTAAAAACATACAGGCACGGACTCTTTGTTTGCTGAATTGATTCGCTGTGAGTACATGTAAGTTATGACACTGGGCTTAAAAATGTCTATAAGCTGCTGGGTTGTGATAAAACTGCGTTGGAGTTTCTGTGTAATTGTTTTATTGTGTTTTGAGTGAGTTTTGTGGCAGAACATAAACCCAGAACATCTCTCCGACTCAGGGCCTGAATCAAGACCCGTTTGACCTCAAGGGCAACAAGAGAGACGAAACTGAACTTTATTTGACTTTAGACTCCCATGTTCCCAGTGGAGGTGCGTAATAAATAAACCCAAATATTTAGTCCCAACAGGATTTGACCCATAAACCTCCCGAGCACAGGACCAAACAACCAGCGTCAAACCGAAGACATGAAAATAAAACCCAGACTTTGTGGGCGTCTGCCCTCTAGCCGCCCACAATCATATCTGCCTTTATTTGAAGTCCCCGACTCGGTACTGTCACTTTAATTCCTGAGTTTTAACTTCTCATGTTTCTGCACTGTTCATCTGTAGCAATGGTCATAATCAAAAATATGACCTAATATTATATGATAAATTCAGCAAGAACAATGATAGAACCGTCTATAAGGTGCAGATTAAGGAAACGTACATTCACGCCGGGGTTAGGGAACAACTATAATGCGGTTAATTTGGTTAATTTTGTGTATTGATGATTGAACGCAGTGTGTGGAGACGCATTCATGCAAGAATTTCACGAAACATTTGCTGATAAAACCGATGTCCCTTCTGTTCACTGAGATTCCAAAGCAAAAATATCGAACTGTGGCTAAAAAAAAAGTGCATTTTAATCTCTTTTCATATTAAATCTAGTCACTGATCTTTCCTGGAGATCCAAAATGGAGCGCGAACGAAACCTGGAGGAAGAAGCAGAGACAGGACACAGCTGGAAGTGTGTGCATGTGTGTGTGCAGTTTAATGTTCTAGCACACTCGGTAGAAGCGGTGTGTATCTGCCCTCCCCGCCCACAGAGAAGCACCTAAAGTTGTAACATCAAAAATGAGGTACTAGATCATCACACGTTATACACGTCAGTAAATTTATACACATGGGGGGTTTCGTCTCATTCTCACAGCAAGAGTACACACCTCTGTGCAACATAAAGGGAAGAAAAGACTGAATCGACAAACCACAAAGAGAAAACGGGATAAAAAGACTGAGAGCCATTCTGTAGCCGCCGTGCCCCCATTAGGAACCAGCCAGGAGTTTAATGTTAGGAACCAATCAGGAACCAGCTGAGAACCAGCCGGAAACTTAATGTTAGGAACCAGCAGGAACCAGCCAGGAACCAGTCAGGAGGCAGGCAGGAGTTTAATGTCAGGAGGCGGTCAGGAGGCAGTCAGGAAGCAGTCAGGAGGCAGTCAGGAGGCAGTCAGGAAGCAGTCAGGAAGCGGTCAGGACGCAGTCAGGACGCAGTCAGGAGGCGGTCAGGAGGCAGTCAGGAGGCAGTCAGGAGGCAGTCAGGAGGCAGTCAGGAAGCGGTCAGGAAGCGGTCAGGACGCGGTCAGGACGCGGTCAGGAAGCGGTCAGGACGCGGTAGGGAAGAGGTCA